>ONZH01020454.1:0-403048 GCA_900303285.1 Rhinella marina
TTGAGAGCGCCTAGGGGTCCTCTGAGGTTGGGTGCGTTGTTTCTGCCAGGAATGGCGATGAGGGGACCGAGAGGATCTGGCAAGGTGAAGGCCAATCAGGAAGATTCACCGGTGGCAAGTCAAATGTTGCTCGTAATTTCGGCAGGTCTGCCAACGATTTAAAGATAGCCGTCTTCCCCTCCTTTCGGGCTATTAGATGAAAGGGGTAACCCCATCTATAGAGTATACCACAATCCTTAAGTAAGGTCAGAAGTGGTTTCAAAGCCTTACGTAGCATCAAGGTGGCGCCTGGCTAGATCAGGTAAGATGAGCAGTTCCTTGTTCTCAATAGTAGGGAGCCAGCATCTCTAGAGGCTTTGAGGATGGCTTCTTTGTCCTTGTAAAAGTGGATGCGACAAATTATGTCCCGAGGATGTGAGGGGTCACCAGATTTAGGGCCCAAGGCTCTATGGATTCGATCAATTTCTATGTTAGAGTCTGAGCTTTTCTGTAGCAATTTGCCAAAGAACCCATGTGCCCACTTTTCTAGGTCTGGAGGGGCTACCGACTCAGGAAGGCCTCTGATGCGTAGATTATTTCTCCTGTTCCTGTTTTCAATGTCGTCTAATTGCGTCCATAGGTCTTTGGATTTGCATGGAATGATCTTTGAGCGCTTTCTGGTGTGAGTCCAAGACACCGAGCACCTGCTCTTGTAATTCCTCTACATCCTCCACTCTCTGGCCCACGTGCTTAATATCACGGTGGAGGGTTTCCATATCTTTCTTATGTGAGGCCTCCAGTCTGATAAATAAGGCATTCATCTCCATTTTGGTGGGTAAGGCCTTCAGGTGTTGTGTCCAGTCCCAATCTCCATCAGGGGACACCGGACCTCCTCCATTCCCAACTCCCGCCATTGCCTCTGGAGATCCGCCACGAGGCGGAGAGGAGCCCGCCGACCCCGCCGCGAGCCTGGAGAGCGAGGGTGAGGAAGGGGTTGCTGAGCTGGGACTTACTGCAGCCGCATATGAGGAGGGCGAGGACGCCATCATCGACTCCTGGATGGTAGGAAACTCTGGGGCCATAGGATTTAGGCCTTGAGATGGTAACGCTAGGGCCTCGCTGCGCGTCTCTCTCACTGTAATGGCGGGCGCTTCGTCTTCCTCGGGCCCAGGTGGCTGAGATGATGCGCTGAAAAAGCGAGATATATCTCTGGGTTCCCGGTCTGCCGGTGCCGGAGTGGAAGCCGGAACCTTCCTGCGTCCCATCTCGTAGGGGGAATGAGGTGGAAGCCCTGAATTCAGTAAATATGCCGGAGACGTTCAGGAGCTGTAGAAACGTGCTGCTTACTCCGCCATTGGCAAGCTCCGCCCCCTCCCTCCTACTTTTGGAGGGGAAAATGCGTCTTATAGGATGAAGAATATGTAAAATTTCTCAAACTTTACACAGTACGTGATTTGTGCAGGATATGGCTAACGACCATTCATACGAACATTCGTTAGCCATAATATGCCTATGTAAAGGTGAGTCTAAAAGTGATTTTGTATTCATGTGTAGTCCACAGTAAGACTAGGCTGCCAGCCGGTCGCTGTAGAATGATGTCAGAGCTTCAGCTCCTGATTAGTTACTTACAACTTTACAATTCTCATAGGGATACAATGAGGTTGTGGTAGTGTCATAATTTCCACAAATCTGTGTGGCGGTGAGTCCTCTTATTCGGCTTCTTTTAACCTTTTAATTGCAGACTGCGTTCTTCTACTACTTTTAATAAACACTGTCATGGTTAAATTGTTAACATGCCGAGATGAACTTTGTTTTTTGTAACTCTTAAAATGTAAAATATGCCGGGGTCAGGCGGCCTCTTCTTGTGTAAATATCCAATGCAGATTTTTTCTTTCTGAGTAGTTATGGGAGTTCACAACTCCATCCAAATGAAGGGGGATATCTGTATAGAAACATCTGCTATGGGGATATCTTGCCTTGCTGTTTGGTAATGACCGCATGTTCCTTTTCTTCTTTGTGTCCTTACAGTGGCTCATCGGGAATTTTCTTGGACAAACAAATATTCAATGTTGTACATTGATAATCCTGTAAGTCTCATTTTACTTTTAATTCTACTTAAGGAGATAAAGTGGGCTTTCGGGCTGGCCATACACATTAGATGGATGATGGTCGATCAGCAGTTGAAGAAACAAACATCTGCTGAACGTTTGCAGACACGACCATACACATCAGTCCATATTGGCCATTATAGTTGATCCAACTGACTATACTTGTACAATAAAACCGGGCATTGGAAGAAAGATCTTTCTAGGAAAATTCTATGGACGAAAGATCTTTTGTCTGACTATCGGACGAAAATATTAAAAAGTAACTAAACCTTTGAATAAAATTTTAATATGATGTCCCTAATGCCCTAAATAAACAAAATGGCCGCTGTCCTATTAGTACACACAAAACCTGTCCTAATCACACAGGAGGACAAGTTACTTCACAACACTGAGGTAAAGAGCTGCCTCATCCTCCTCTCTGCTTGTTCGGGGTTTATGATCCTGAATTCAGATAAGATCTTTAGCTGAATCTCTGGAATTGAGTTCATGAGCAGTTGTGGCTAATGAGCAGCAGCAGTCTCCATTACCACAGACCCACATTACCACAGTCTGTCCTGTCCATCCTCCTCTCTGTACTTCATGACTCCTCATGAACTCCATTCCCACAAAGATTCAGCTAAATATCATATTAAACTATTCAGGATCATAATCCCTGACAAGCAGAGCAGAGAGGAGGATGAGGCAGCTCTTTACCACAGTGTTGTGAAGTAACTTGTCCTGTGTAATTAGGACAGGTTTTCTATGTACAAATAGGGCGGCGGCCATTTTGTTTCTCCTAATTATTGCTCCCTAGACAAAACCATTCTCTGTGCGCTTAAAACTCAGTTCTCTGTACACAGCTGACAGCTCAGCGGTGTATGGAGTGTGAAATGTATGAATGGGCAGGAGCACACATTGCTGCTCCTGCCCATACTCCCTGGTCGATTACTAACTCCTGGCATAGTACATGGGTAGTCTGTACCCATGTGCTATGCCAGGGTTAGCTGAGCGGGCTCCTGCTTCTGCATGCTCCGCTAAGCTAAGAGCTGACATGCAGAACTGAGTTAGGAAAAACACTAAGAAAAATACAAAATTAATAAATAAAGTATATTGGAAAAAAAAATTTCTAGGGCATTAGGGACATCATATTAACATTTCATTCAAAGGTTTAGTTACTCTTTTAAACATGTCAGACTTTTTTTCAGGTGAGAATGGTCATCGGTCATCTAAAATGATCGTTCGTTGTCTAATTTCAACTGACAAATGTTTGTTTTGCTTGAAGTTGTCCATTTTGATCAACTTTAGACGAATGTGTCTGCCCACCTTTAAGGAGATTTTTGGCTTTACCTTGTGACTTAAAAAATACAGCAACTTATTGATGTATTGGTTAGAACAGTTTTGTCCCATTTTATATACAGTACAGACCAAAAGTTTGGACACAACTTCTCATTCAAAGAGTATCCTGTATTTTTATGACTATGAAAATTGTAGATTCACACTGAAGGCATCAAAACTATGAATTAACACATGTGGAATTATATACTTAACAAAAAGTGTGAAACAACTGAAAATATGTCTTATATTCTAGGTTCTTCAAAGTAGCCACTTTTTGCTTTGATTACTGCTTTGCACACTCTTGGCATTCTCTTGATGAGCTTCAAGAGGTAGTCACCTGAAATAGTTTTCACTTCACAGGTGTGCCCTGTCAGGTTTAATAAGTGGGATATCTTGCCTTATAAATGGGGTTGGGACCATGAGTTGTGTTGGGCAGAAGTCAGGTGGATACACAGCTGATAGTCCTACTGAATAGACTGTTAGAATTTGTATTATGGCAAGAAAAAAGCAGCTAAGTAAAGAAAAACGAGTGGCCATCATTACTTTAAGAAATGCCAGTCAGTCCGAAAAATTGGGAAAACTTTGAAAGTGTCCCCAAGTGCAGTCGCAAAAACCATCAAGCGCTACAAAGAAACTGTCTGACATGAGGACTGCCCCAGGAAAGGAAGACCAAGAGTCACCTCTGCTGCGGAGGATAAGTTCATCCGAGTCACCAGCCTCAGAAATCGCAGGTTAACAGCAGCTCAGATTAGAGACCAGGTCAATGCCACACAGAGTTCTAGCAGCAGACACATCTCTACAACTGTTAAGAGGAGACTGTGTGCAGCAGGCCTTCATGGTAAAATAGCTGCTAGGAAACCACTGCTAAGGACAGGCAACAAGCAGAAGAGACTTGTTTGGGCTAAAGAACACAAGGAAATGGACATTAGACCAGTGGAAATCTGTGCTTTGGTCTGATGAGTCCAAATTTGAGATCTTTGGTTCCAACCACCGTGTCTTTGTGCGACGCAGGAAAAGGTGAACGGATGGACTCTACATGCCTGGTTCCCACCGTGAAGCATGGAGGAGGAGGTGTGATGGTGTGGGGGTGCTTTGCTGGTGACACTGTTGGGGATTTATTCAAAATTGAAGGCATACTGAACCAGCATGGCTACCACAGCATCTTGCAGCGGCATACTATTCCATCCGGTTTGCGTTTAGATGGACCATCATTTATTTATCAACAGGACAATGACCCCAAACACACCTCCAGGCTGTGTAAGGGCTATTTGACCAAGAAGGAGAGTGATGGGGTGCTACGCCAGATGACCTGGCCTCCACAGTCACCAGACCTGAACCCAATCGAGATGGTTTGGGGTGAGCTGGACCGCAGAGTGAAGGCAAAAGGGCCAACAAGTGCTAAGCATCTCTGGGAACTCCTTCAAGACTGTTGGAATACCATTTCAGGTGACTACCTCTTGAAGCTCATCAAGAGAATGCCAAGAGTGTGCAAAGCAGTAATCAAAGCAAAAGGTGGCTACTTTGAAGAACCTAGAATATAAGACATATTTTCAGTTGTTTCACACTTTTTTGTTAAGTATATAATTCCACATGTGTTAATTCATAGTTTTGATGCCTTCAGTGTGAATCTACAATTTTCATAGTCATGAAAATACAGAAAACTCTTTGAATGAGAAGGTGTGTCCAAACTTTTGGTCTGTACTGTATCTTTAATTTACATTAGCTCTTTTATCACCATAGTTATTGTTATGGCTGTATGCTTCTGTGGGTGAACTATACAGAATGTTGGCGCCTTAGTCTGGACCTGTCCCCTCTCCTGACATGTCTGGTTTAGTAACTACTTGCATTCCCCATGTAATACAAATTCTGGAGCACCTGTACCTGGCTATATGTTGTACTGTTCATTTATTATTTCTGCTGTGAGTTATGAATTAATTGCCAGCAGTTTGCAGTAAAGGTCCAGATGGGTGTTACCTGTGCAGGGAGACCCCAGAGCAAATTGGTAACACCCAGATGGACCTTTGTTGCAGACTGCTGGAAATTCATTCATAGCATCTAAAAGGAATAGTACAGGAATCGTGCAACATAGTCATAAGAATAATGCTGCAGAATGCAAATAGTTATGAGAACAGATATGCTAGGAAAGATTACATAGAAACATTGGGGGAGATTTATAGATTTAACAAGACTTCTTTTATATATAATTATAGCCTACCTGGTGAAACTGGGAATAGCAGTCTTCCTGAGAATGGAGTATTTTTTTCCCCACCATGGTAATATGGTCCCTGCACTAACAGTATATGTCAGCTGTTTTTGAACACACACTATATAGATTTACTACTATAATGAATTGTGTTCTTTTGACCTTTTTAGGTTGGAACTGGTTTCAGCTTCACAAGAGATGACCGGGGATATGCGGTAAATCAGGATGATGTTGGCAGAGATTTGTACAGGTATGGCTTTAGTAGTCAAAGCACCAGCTCTGTGAATGAATAAATCTATCCTTATAGAAGGTTCAACTCTGTCATGAAAATGTGCTGACCTGTATAGGAGGTGCATATGGTCAAGAGTGTGTGAAATAGCAGGTGTACCACATGCTCTGTATCTATTTGTATATTATACCTTCTCTCTGAAAATATACAGAGAGATACCCGATTAGTTGGTTTACTTTGCTGCAGAATTTTGGGCCATTTTAACACACCATGTCCCAATGTAAGCCATGCCCCATCCTTGCTGTTCCACAACCACTTGGTGAGTGAGGTGCAAAAAGCATCAAAGACACTCAGCAACTATGGCGCGCTACTTTTTGACTAGAATTCTGGCTCAATTTCATGAGTTATTTGCCCACTGTGCCAAGAATAACAAAAACAGTGGTTATGGATTCCCCTATGTTCTTACCACTGATTGACTCCCTCTGAACTGTACAGCTATCTGCATGAATGGCTGTCAATCATTAACGAGGGCAGGGGCAGGAGGATACTGGGTATAAACCACTGATAAAACCTCCCCTGTGTACAACTAAAGTCAGAAAGAAGAGAGATATAAATGTATAAATTATATACTGAATCTTTTCCCATAAAACTATATATCAGTCTGCTCAGCTCCTCCTGCTCTATAACCTGCTGCCGGCAGATTGCACTGTATTTTGTGGTGACAGGTTCCCTTTAAATTCGGAAGAATAAACCTTACTTTTCAATCACAATAGTACATTGGGCGGCTAGTGCCACTGGGTCACATTCTGATGGCTGTAATACGGCTCCAGCTGTATATTGATTGTCAGGAATGGGATTGGATCCTGAATAGACCTGTTGGGGAAACATTTCCTAAGCAGACTTTAGGAAATGTTTCCCAATTGTTCTCGTCCTCTGACCTGGACCATTTCTGAGATGTTGACTAATTCAGTGGGGCAATGGGATTGTTATCATCATGTTCTCAAAATCTTATTTCCAAAATTTCTCTTGATTTCTTTTTAGTGCACTTACTCAGTTTTACCAGATATTTCCAGAATATCAGAAGAATGAGTTTTATGCCACAGGAGAAGTGAGTATTTATGTTACTACGTTGTCATTGGAGACATGCCGACTGTTGTAGCAGCAGGCAATATTGTGTCCTAATATTCAGCTTATTTTTTTCTGTATATGTATATACAGTAGCATGCAAAGGTTTGGGCACCCCTGGTCAAAATTATTTTTGAAGAGTAATTTGACCGAGGTCTAAGACCTTAAATAGCATCTTAGGGTTAAGGCTTCTTCACAATCATCGTTAGGGACTCCTCTACCCTAGTCCCCAAAGTTGCCATTTCCTCCTTTAAAATATAATTAAGAAATCGTAGTTAACAGGAACAGTGGAGATCAAGAGAAGGTCTGGAAGGCTAAGAAAAATTTTCAGAGACAGCTGCTCATAGGATTGCTAAAAAGGCAAATCAGAACCCCCACTTGATTGCAAAAGACCAAGAAGATGCCAAAAGGGGTGCTGAGAGAGAGACATACACACTAGTATACAATTGAGTTTTTCAACAAAATATATGCATTGTCTAAAGGTTACTGTTTCTCATTTAAGAGAGCCACTAGTATGCCGAGTACATGTTGTGTTGTTGGTCAAGCGATCACCCTCTAGGTTTCTAGGAAAGATATTGAAATTAGCTAATATATTAGCTATATTTTCCCAGAAATCAAGAGGGTTGTTGCCTAGCCTACATTAATCATCACGTATATCAACTGGTCTCCATATTAGAAATAGTACCCAGCCAGAAGTTCCCCCTAAGGCCTTGTAACTAGAAAAACTGTTCTCATCTGCTTTAAGCCTCATTCACACGTCAGTGTTTTTGTCAGTGATTTCCATTAGTTATTGTGAGCCAAAACTAGGTGCAGCTCTAAACACAGAACAGGTGCAGATTTTTCCCTTATATCTGGAGAGGCTCCAATCCTGGTTTTGGCTCTCAATCACTGATGGAAATCACTGACCAAAACATTGACGTGTGAATGAGGCTTTACTCTGATAAAGTTCTTTTTGTCCTGAAAGAGCTAGTTGCAGATTGAGACTGAGAGAGATTGAGAGTGAGACTGGCTTAGCTATTTTCCTAAGGCAGAGTTCACACTTCAGTTATTTGCATCATTTATTGTGAGACAAAACCAGTAGTGGATCCTACACAGGGATAAGATATAATGGAAAGATCTGTACTTGTGTTTTTGACCCGCACCTGGTTTTGGCTCACAATAACTGATCGAAATAACTGACCAAGTAACTCAAGTGTGAAATCGGGCTGGGGAAAATATATGCAAATTATCATTATCATATCGCGTTTCGGAAAGCTAATTTGAATATCTTTCCCAGAAACCCATATGGGAATCACCTAAAATACTGCGCACCTGTACTCTGCATACCAGGGGGTCTCCATAATGAGAAGGAGTACCCCTTGGACAATAGTAAAAAAAAGATAACCAAAATCAAACAAATGAGTCAAAAATATTAGACTTGGTAATTTATTTATTGAGGAAAAAGATCCGATATCACATGTCTGTGAGTGGCAAAAGTATGTGAACCATTAGAATTAGCAGATAATTTGAAGGTGAAGTTAGAGTGCGGTGTTTTCAGTCAGTGGGATGACAATCAGGTGTGAGTGGGTGACCTGTTTTAGTTAAAGAACAGGGCTCTGTCAAAGTCTGATCTTTGTCTGACAACGTATGTTTGTGGAAGTGTATCATGGCGTGAACAAAAATTCCTCTAAGGAGTTTTGACTCCACCAATTCACAGTCAGTCAGTTTGTGTACAAATCAAGGACGTTCAAGACCGTTATTATCCTCCTCAGTGTAGTGAACCAACAAAGATCTAGCCAAGAGCAAGGTGTGTAAAAGCCTGCGAAGCCACAAAGAATACCGAGGTATGTTAATGTTCATGACTCCCCCATTAGGAGGACACTTAAAGGGAACCTGTCACCATGAAAATTGAAAATAATATACAGGCAGCATGTTATACAGCAGGAGGAGGTGAGCAGATTGTTATATCGTTTTGTGGAAAAAGATTTAGTCAAACTTGTATTTTCATTAAAATTCCTGATTTCGGGTTTTGAAGTCAAAGAGATGGTCCTATCAGTGATTGACAGCTATCACTGTTTACACAGTTATAGAGGGAAGGCTGTCAGTCACCGATAGGACCACCTCCTGGACATCAAAGCTCAGAATGAGCAAGAATTTAAATGCATGAAATACAAGTTTTTATGAATCTTTTCCCACACATCTATACATCAATCTGCTCAGCTCTTTCTGCTCTATATAACATGTCGCCTTCAGCTCGGATACCATGTTCAACTTGACAATGGTGTGCATTGCAGGATTGCAAGAAGAAAGCCACTACTCTCTAAAAAGAACATTACTACCCATCTGCTGTTTGCTAAAGATCACCTGAACGAGCCAGAAGGCTATTGGAACAATGTTTTGTGGACAGAGGAGACCAAAATAGATCTTTTTGGTTTATATGAAAAGCGTTGTGTGGAGAAAGGAAAACGCTGCATTCCAGTATAAAAACCTCATTCCATCTCTGACACACAGTGGTGGTACTATCCACTGATGGTTTGGGCCTGTTTTGCTGCATCTGGACCAGAACAACTTGCCAACATAGATGGAACAATGAATTCTGAATGACACCAGCAAATTCTAAAGGAAAGTGTCAGGATATCTGAGAATCTCAAGAGAATGTGGGTCATGAGGCAAGACAACGACTCTGAGAACACAAGTCGTTCTGCCAAAGAATAATTAAAGAAGAATTACTTTAAAGTTTTGGAATAGCCAAGTCAAAGTCCTGACCTTAATCTGATAGAGATGTTGTGAAGCGACCAGTTCATGGAAAGAAACCCGCCAATGTAGCAGAGTTGAAGCTGTTTTGGACAGAGGAATCGGCTAAAATTCCTCCGAGTCGATGTGCAGGACTAATCAAACGTTACTGGAAACATTTAGTTAAAGTTATTGCTGCACAAGGGGGTCACGCCAGATACTGAAAGCAGAGGTTCACATGTTTTTACCGCTCACAGATCATTATCCTCAATAAATAAATGACCAAGTCTGATATTTTTAATTCATTCATTTGTTTGATTTCATTGTCTTTATCTACTTTTAGAACTTGTGTGAAAATCCAATGTAGTTTTAAGTCAATTGTATGCAGAAAGATAGAAAATTCTGAAGGCTTCACAAACTTTCATGCACCACTATAATCTCATATTCTGCACAAGATCTGTCCCTGTGTGACCCTGTAGTGCTGCTGTGTTACATTTGTGCACTGTGGGGCAGTGTGATCCCAGTACTCAGACCGTCAGATTCCTCTAATGATGAAAACAATAAAACGTTGCACAGGTTATCGTCTGCCTTACTATGTATTATAATCATTATAGGAATGAATCTCTTCCTTGCTGTCGTAAATCAAGTTCTGCAGCAGCTGGATTTTGCATTAACTGCCTCAATGTATCGATCCATGTATTGCTGACAGTTTCCTGAAAAATCCTTTTTACATGTGAATTTGCTGCAGGATTTTGGTTGCAATGGATGATGTGTTTCTCTGCTTCAACAGCCCCTTTACTGTTGGAGTGTATAGAAAGAACAATAGGGGGCGCCATTTGGTATCTCCCTCTATTAATCCGAGAAGAAAGCTGCTGCAGAATGTCTCTGGCTTCAGAGGACATGCAAATTGATTTCAATTGAGGAGTTAACCAGTTATTGCAGGTTGGTGTTCCAGCAAAAGCCCCCTGTGATGACCTAGTCCTTGTGTATTTATGATCACTGAGATGGGGAAAGCCATCAAGGATGGATTCACACGTGGCAAATTTATTTGGCTACTGCAAAGTCCACTGCCAAATATGCATGTCTTATATGTGGATGTTGCAATAAAATTTAGACTAGCACATCCATAAAGCTAACATACAAACAGCAAACAAAATACGGTGTTATACATGCAAACAATAGATCTATGGATTAGGAATTATTCTGAATTAACCGCTTCTACCCTGGGCCTCTTTTCACCTTCCTGCCCAGGCCATTTTTTGCAAATCTGACATGTCACTTTACGTGGTAATAACTTTGGAACGCTTTTACTTATCCAGGCCATTCTGAGATTGTTTTCTTGTGACACATTGTACTTCATGAGTGGTAAATTTGAGTCAATATATTTTCCTTTATTTTTAAAAAAAATCCCAAATTTACCAAAAATGTGGAAAAATTCACAATTTTCTAATTTTGAATTTCTCTACTTTTAAGGGGTTGTTCACATATCTGTTATTTGATCAGTTATTTCCATCAGTTAGGCCCCATTCACACGACCGTATTGAATGGGGCCGTATCTATCCGCAAAATTGCGGAATAGATGCGGCCCCATTCACCTCTATGGGGCCGGGAGCCGCGGCACGGAGCTAGCTCCGTGCCGCGGCTAATTTGAAGCATGTCCTGTACTTGTCCCTACACACGGACAAGTATAGGCATTTTCAATGGAGCCGCACGGCGTGTGTTTTCCGAGCGCTGCGGAACACACGCTGGGCGGCCCCCGTATATTTACGCAAATATACGTTCGTGTGAATGGACCCTTATTGTGAGCCAAAACCAGGAGTGGACATTAAACAGAGATCAGATATAATGAAAAGACCTGCACCTGTTTGGTGTTTTTGACCCGCACCTGGTTTTGGCTCACAATAACCGATGGAAATAACTGATCAAATAACTGATATGTGAACAACCCCTAAGACAGATAGTAATACCTCATAAAATAGTTATCATTCATCATTCCCAATATGTCTACTTTATGTTGGCATCATTTCATAAATGTCATTTTACTTTTTTAGGACGTTAGAAATCTTAGAAGTTTAGAAACCATTTTTCAAATTTTCAACAAAATTTCCAAAACCATTTTGTTAAGCACCAATTCAGATATAAATGGGCTTATGTAATGGAAACCACCCATAAATGACCCCATTTTAGAAACTACACCCCTCAAATTATTTAAAACTGACGTTACAAACTTTGTTATCCCTTTAGGTGTTCTACAAGAATTAAAGGAAAATGGAGGCGAAATTTCAAAATTTCATTTGTTATTGCAGATTTTACATGTTAATCATTTTTTTCTTGTAACACTGCAAGGGTTAACAGCAAACTAAACCTCAATATACATTACTCTGATTCTGCAGTTTACAGAAATACCCCATATGTGGTGGTAAACTGCTCTATGGGCACGTGGCAGTGGTCAGAAGGAAAGGAGCGCCATATGAATTTTGGAGGCAGATTTTGATACAAAATGGTGCCTAAAAACCTTTCTATTTGAAGAGACCCTGACGTACCCCTACAGTGGAAACCCTCAAAAAGTGACCCCATTTTTGAAACTACACCCTTTGAAGAATATATTAAGGGATGTACTGAGCACTTTGTGCCCCTAAGCGTTTTATGGAATTTGGAAACACTTGGCTGTGAAAATGAAGTTTAATTTCTTCCAATAAAATAATGCTTTAGCCTCAAATTTATCATTTTCACAAGGGCTAACAGGAGAAAAAGCACCCCATAATTTGTTCTCCATTTTCTCCTGAATACGGCAACACCCCATATGTGGTGGTAAACTGCTGTGGGGACGCATGGCAGGACTCAGAACGGAAGGAGCGCTATATGGATTTTGCAGCACAGATTTTGATGGATTGGTTTGAGGGTGCCATTGTTTTTTATTTTTTGAGTTATTGTCTTATGTGGGGTCTTATTTTTTGCGGGATGAGGTGACCGTTTCTCTGGTACCATTTTGGGGTACATAAGACTTTTTGATCGCTACACTTCTTGTGAGGCAAGGTGACAAAAAATGGCTGTTTTGGTATAGTTTTTTTTTTTATTTTTTTTTACAGCATTCACCTGAAGGGGCAAATCATGTGATATTTTTATAGAGCAGGTTGTTACAGATGTAGCGATACCCAATATGTCTAACATTTTTATTTTTGTTAAGTTTTACACATTAGATGCATTTTTGAACAGAATTAAATCTTGTTTTTCTGCTGCCATATTCTGAGAGCCATATTTTTTTATTTTTTGGGCGATTGTCTTAGGTAGAGTCTCATTTTTTGCGGGACAAGATGACTGTTTGATTGGTACCATTTTGGGGTACATATGCCTTTTTGATCGCCTACTATTACAATTTTTGTGAGGGTAGGTGACCAAAAAAATGGATTGGCACTGGTGTTTTTTTGTTTTTTGTTTTTTTTTACTGCGTTTACCTGGCGAGGTGGATCATGTGATATTTTTATAGAGCCGGTCGATACGGACGCGGTGATACCTAATATGTCTACTTTTCTTTTTTTCCCTTTTTTTTTACAATTTTTTTTAACTTTCTTTTGGGAAAAGGGCGCTTTTTTTTACTTAAAACTTTTATTTATTATTTTTTTTAAACTTAATTTTTTCACTTTTTTTCCACACTTTTTTAACCTTTGGGGGGCTGATCCCCTTTAAAGTGCATTACAATACTTCTGTATTGTAATGCATTGGCTGTAAGTGTATTACACACTGTAATACACTTAGAGCTTCCTGCCTGTGAGATCCAGGGGGCTGGATCTCACAGGCTTGCAGGGATGGCAGCCACGATGCCTAAGGAAGGCATCGGGCTGCCATCCAAGCCATCGGGTCCCCGTCACAGCAGCGCGGGGACCCGATGGCATCCCCTTCCCGCTCCACAGATCGCATGTGCCGCTGTCAGCGCTGACCGCAGCACATCAAGTGTTTTCACCGATGCCGGCGCATACAGCAGGGGTCCGGCTACTGGGCACAGCCGGTCCCCTGCAGCTTATTGGGCGGGCGCTGGACGGGAAGTGGTTAAAGGTGTATTATACATGAAAAATAGAAGCTCTTTGTGCACATTTTTGATCAAACTTGTGTCTGGCCCATCTACCAGGCATCAAGTTGGCTTTTGCAGATGGGTACCTGACACTAACAGAACTGCGTCTCCTGGACGTAGCCTAAACCTACAATGTTCAGGGCGGTGTAGGAACCAGCTATATTCATTCTCTGCTTACAAGCCCTGGGCAGATAGGTGGGGAGTGCTTAATCTAAAAGAGGCAGCTACCCTCCAGACACACTGCAAGAAAATTTAGACTAGCACATCCAAAGTCACAGGTGCACATCCATAAAGCTAAGGCTACTTTCACACTAGCAGGGGGATTAACAGACTGCCAGATCCGTGCTACCGCTAGTGAACGCATGCGGCCAGAACTCCGCTCCGGCCCCATTCACTATGATCAGGGCGGGCTGGAGTTCCGGGCGCAGCACGGCAAACATGCCGAGAGGCGGCTGGAATAAAACTACGACATGTAAGCAAAATTTGGCAGCACACTGTTGTGCATGCAAACAATAGAACTAGGGATTATTTTGGATTAAAATGGTACTTATACATGAAAAATTGAAGTTCTTTGCGCACATTTTTGGAAGGTAGCTGCCTCTTTTAGATTAAGCACTCCCCACCTATCTTCCCAGGGCGTCTAAGTATAAATATAGCTGGTTCCTACACTGCCCTGAATATTGTAGGCTTAGGTTAGGCAAAAGAGAAGCAGTTCTGTTAGTGTTAGGTATCCATCTGCAGAAGCCACCTTGACGTTGGCAGATGGGCCCGACACCTGTTTGATCAAAAATGTGCACAAAGAGCTTCCATTTTTCATGTATAATAGGTATTGTACCACTTTAATCCAGAATAATCCCTAGTTGTATTGTTTGCATGACGTATTGCAGCGTGCTGCCATACGTTTTTTGTTTGATGTTTATATGTGTATGTGCCAGAGACTTTCTGCAGATTTCAACCTTTTATTTGCGATGGGTGAAATCCATGGCATATCTGAATCCAAATCTGCATGTAACACACATGGATTTGTTGTGTCTGTCAGTGCCAGGAGGGAATCTTCCTTATCATTATTTCCTGGGAAGATTATAATGTAACTTGTCAGTGCAGATGCCGCATCATCTCTTCTAGGTGACAGTTCTTCACAGTGTTCTGATCTAGAGAATTACATGAAGTTGCCCCTAATTCTGACAAGGGGCTCTTCTGCATGCTTTGTTTTACTGTTTTTCTAGCCCTCGATGATTGACTTTGCCCGGCATGTTTTACGCTCCTCGCCAAAATTAAAACCAGTTGTTGCATTTTGCTGAAAGGAGGCAAACGGAGGAAATGAATATTTTTACCTCGGGATGCTCCGAGCTCTTGTGACGAGGAAGCAATCGAATGATGGGCAGCTTTTCTACATGCATGAAGAGAATTGCTGATGTAAATGATCAGCCTTTAATTTTGCTAAAATACAGTTAATGCCATTAACCCTTTTGTTAATAGTGGCCTCTGAGAGCTTTGTACCTCAAGTTCTGTTTCGGGGCCTCCTCAGACCCTGCACTAATCAAGTTCCTTAAAAGCAGCGCTCTAGGGATTTTTTTGGACATAGGGCATTAACTCATCTACAATATTCATCCCAAGTCAATTGCATCCGTACATTTTGAATTCTTTCATAATGTGTTACGTGATCCCCAGCCTAACTAGTCCAGAGGTTTCTCTTTTGTCTGGACAGAATGTCAGGCTTTCCATGTGTGGCTATTTCATGTGATCTACAGGATTACATCTCCACCTATCAAATCACTTACTCCAATACTTTTCCACCCATGATTTGTGCCCTATCTAAGGGTCGGGAGTGCAGAGATGGGCAGGTCCCTATACTCGTACAAAGCCTGCATTCACATGGTCATGTGCAGTCTGTGAAATGTGGTCCATCTGGATGCCACATTTCCCGGGGTGACCATGGCTCATGTGAGCTGAACTTACCGCATCATAATGATCTGCAATGCTTTGAGTTCCAGCCCATCTGGAATTCTGTTGTCCTCTACTCAAATGATGCTGTGAGTAAGGGATAGTAGACCCACTAGAACTCACAGCATCATAGATAACTATGATGCAGTGAGTTCAGCTTACATGACCATAGCTCTGTTCACTTGTGCTATCTCCAACAGTCCCATAGAAGTGAATGGAGCCGTGGTCATGCGTATGCACCCCCACTGTACTATCAAGGACCAACTTCTGAACCTATTTTCTTATGATTGCTGGCGGTTCAACCATTGGGACTGTAGCTATGGGTTCTGACCATGGATAGGGGGTCTGTCCACTGGGACTGTGAATATGGGGTTGATGAGTCAAATACTAATATGTTTCTCTTCAGAAAACCTAAATCAAGCCTGGTGATATCTACTAGTAAAACGTAAAATGTCTCCAGTAAGGAAAGAAATTGTTCCTGGGATAAATGGACAAATGTTTCCATGCAGTTTATTACTTCTAGGTATACTGTGTGTAGAGGCATTTAATATTACCGGCATTCTTGTATTTTCCGTATCCCCAGGCTTGTCTTCCTAGTTTATTGCATTGAAAAGGAAGTTTTAACTGCACAGCAGGAGATCTTCATTGTTAAGTGGCTTCAAACAATTAAAAGAAGAATGATGGCTTGGTAACCTGGTCAGACCAGTGTTATTTAAGTTCAATTTCAATGTCCATTCACATCGGAGTGCAATGTTTATGGCCTGACAGCAAGTGTGTGAAAGTCTATACACATGAATAGGCCTGGAGAAAAGCAATCGACATTGGCACCTTATGGTCCATGGTCGGCCTACTTCCCTGAAAGTAATGCAGCTTTTTCCTACAGTGTCAGCTATTCTGTTTCTGTGTGGCATGTTACAACCGTATATAAGAATCTGTGTTACAGCGGCACTATTTGGTCTCCTCAGTTTCACCATGCATTGATCTAAGTTGGCTTCAGCTGATAAGCGAAGGGGGGGAGGGGTCTGGATGTTACTTTTTGTAATACAGACTCTGAAAAGCCTCCTTGTTAGGACCACATGAAACCACGGGTCTTCTCATCAATCACCACCTTTTTGAAAACGCTGATTTGGGAAGTTGGCAGACGAAATGTAGTATTAGGGTTCATTGGCGGATACTGATCTGCATTCAGTGCCAAAGTCTGTAGGTATTCAACGTCCCATTGATTGATAGTGTGAAATCTGTGTTGTGGTAAAAAAAAAAGTGGCTTTTCACTTCTTTTTGCCGAATTCACTGCATGCAGATGAGCCTCGTTGAAATGAGCACATCCATGACATGATAAATTGCAAATCCATTGCAGGAATCTGGAGGTCAGCTGCAGATTCCACTGCATGTAGATGTAGGATTTTCCAGCTTGTTTTTGAATTGTGTAAACATACTGGTACATAGTATTAGTATTATTAGTATTAAGGCCATTCATCTAAATAGCTGCCGTGTAATAAAAGGATGGCTGCCAGAATGGGAGCCGTTCGATGCTAGCGGATTTAGGAGGGGGTCTCAAGCTGGGAGACTCCTCTATGATGTCTGTATGCCCTACCGTTCGATAGACCTCCATTCATGTATATTGCTGCCATGTAATACAAGGACCACTGGCAGAATGGGATCCGGTCTAAACAATCGTCTTCAAGTCGGTCTCAAGCAGGAATTCCCCCCTGTGATGCTTGTATGCCCTAATAGGACATATGGACATGGGTTGTCTTCATGAAACATCCCCAATTACTGATGTCTTTGCTGCCTTTGTCTTTGTTACTTTTTGTCTACTGTATTTTCTTATACTCATCAAGTGTATTGTCTGCTTGTTTTTTTCTCCAGTCCTACGCTGGGAAGTATGTTCCTGCTATCGGCTATTACATCCACACTCACAACCCAACCGCTAAGGTTAAAATCAACTTCAAGGGGATTGCCATTGGAGACGGGCTCTGTGATCCTGAAGTGGTAGGGCATTTTAATTCAATTTTCTCTTCTTTTGATCTACAAAAGGAGGTGGAATTCCTTTCTTCCCTTGCACACTGTTTTGATAAAGCATGCGCGTTCCCTTAAGACGTCTGATCTGAAACATTTGTTAACGATGCATGACTAAGTAAGTTGCTGTATCACGTTTAGGTTAGCAAGGGTTTAACATTTCTTATTGCTTTAACTGATTAGGATTAAACACAAAGCACACGGCGAGAGGAATCGATGGTTCTAATAACTGTTGTGTTTGCTGAACAGATGTTGGGTGGCTATGCCGATTTCATGTACCAAACGGGCATGGTGGACGAAAACCAGAAGGACTTTGTCCAGCGGCAATGTGATCTGGCGATAAAATATATCCAGCAACAGAAATGGATTGATGCTTTTGACGTATGTATTGGTACTAGTTATGTGGGCAATGTACAGAAAGTGTACCTTCACATTGTTTTTTTGGTACTGGTTTATCATTTTTGTTAGCAATTTCAGGGTTAATGTACAGATTATTTTTGGATATATTCCAGTTTTGATCTTAAATTTATTTATTACGCTTTTTAATTGCGTCACATAAACTAGGGGCAATTTAGTTGGAAAAAAATTAATTTGCCTGGGTTTGGTGAGTAGGATAAACCAACCTGAACATGCAAGCTCATTGCAGATGTTACCCTGCTTGACTTTGAACCAGAAAAAGTCCATTAATATGTAATCTACCATTTTACCAGTTACCAGCAGTGTTAACCAGTTTAAGTCCCGGCCAACCATTTAATCCCTTCCTGACCAGACACAGTTTCGTGGTTTTTTTTTTTAGCACATGTGTTTTCAAAAGCCATAACTTTTTTTTGTTCAGTCATACACTCCTCAACATTGAAAACACATGCATGCTCAGCAGACCCAAGTGTAGATTTTTACGAGGGGGTCTTGAGGAATAGTTGTCAAGTGAGTGTTTGGCCAAGAACTCTCTACGGCCACGTTTACCAGATCCGGCATTTCTGGATTCTACAGATCACTGCCAGATCCCTATTGACTCTAATGAGATCCAGCCGCTTTCCGACATAAATGCCGGGTTTCGGCCGGACAAAAACTGTTGCATACAACAGTTTTTGGTCCGGCTGACAGCTGGCATTTGTGCAGGGTCAGGCAGTCGGATCTGCTTCTGCAAATATGGTCTAAGGCAGGGGTGCACAACCTGCGGCCCAGGGGCCACATGTGGCCCTTGATACCATTCTATGCGGCCCCCAACCATCTGGAGGCAGAAATGTATGTCTATGTATTGTGGCCGCTGACATGTATTTTTCATGTATTCTCCCATTAGATGGGAGTCCTGGAACTGTATCTAGACATCAATGGTATATACTGTGTGTTAAATATACCATAAATACAGTATTTTAGTTCTTAACACCCCTTTAAATTTTATTTTCAGCCCTCGTCATTGATATAGTCTGGCACCTAGTCTGGCAGAAAACATTGTGCACCTCTGGCCACGTTAGGCCCCTGGGCAGAGTTTACACTTTGATTTTTTTTTTTTTCAAAACTGGGAATGAATTAAGGAAAACTAATTTACCTCAAGTCTCTGTGGCTAGATTTTGTCTTGATTTCATGCATCTTGTATTTTTATACTTGTCAACATATCCCACAGCTTTGTAATAGAGATACATAAGAGTACATGATGTAGAAGCCCTGCTGGCTAAGTTTTGTGGTGATTATGCAATATCTCATGGAATTTGCCATTATTTTGAATGCGGACACTGAGTTGCTGAGGCTTATTTGTTTGTATGACTATAATTAAGAGCATATGTATTGCTTCGCTGTTGTCATGGATGTGTTAGGAATCCAGAGCCAAAGTGATGTCATATGGGCATGTAGGCCTCGTCTGACTGCTTTTCATTAGTCTCTTATGCATGTTCTGCCTTTCATGCACAAAGCTTCATTTTAACTATAGCCCGGTTTCTCCATGGCCTGAAAAAAATAGATGACATACCATGTTCTCCTCCTAGTTTTAACATTTAATGTCCGTGTAGATATTTTATACATGCCTATTGCTATTTAGAGTTGTCTTTTTTTGCTTGGGTCCTATACTGATTGGTAAAATTGAAAAAACTTGTATGGCCATACTGTCCACAGTGACGTGAAATGCTGCTAATATACAATACCCCTCAAACAACATTTGTCTTAGTCTTTGATGCCAATAAGAAATTGCTTCCTCTGAATTGCTCATAATGGAAACCATTGTTCGTGATGGTATCAGTTAAAGTAATGGCTTCTATGAATGCCATTTAACTATTCCTGGGTCGCTGCTCTCCGGAAAGCCATGGAAAGTGTCCATCAAAGCCTTAGAAAGTATCATAATTCAGGAGTCTGTGGTCAGCACTCTGTGCAGGGCAGTCAAGTTCTTCCACACGAAATTCACCCAACCCTTCCTTAATGGACCTTGAGCACTGGGGCACAGTCATGCTGGAACAGAAAAAGTCCTTCCCGAAACTGTTCCCACAAAGTTGAAAGCATACAGTTGTCCAAGATGTCTTGGTATGCTGAATCATTAAGATTTCTCTTCACTAGAACTAAGGGGTTTAGGCCAACCCCTGACATAAACCCCACAGTATTATCCCTTCTTCACCAATCTCACTGGAATTGGCACATGCAGTCAGGCAGGTTATGTTCTCCTGGCATTTGCCAAATCAAAACTCATCCATCAGGCCATGGGCGGACTGGTAAAGTGGCCCTGTACAAAAAAAAAAAACTGAAAGTGGCCCCATGTTGTCCAAATTGACAGAAGCCGGGGCAACACAAGTACACAGGGCTTGCAATACTGTAGTGCAGCACTAAATGCTGCCCCAGCAGAACCAAATAGCACAGTACAGCAAAAAATACTGCCACCTTCACCACAATATTCAACTGTCCTGAGGATGATACAGTTGAGTTCAGGAGGGCACCTGCGGCCGCTGGTCAGGTGCTTAAGTGCCTAAAGCTCCTAGCATTAATTAATCTTTAGAGCATCAGATCATTATGTACCCAGTGGCCTTAAGGAGGGTTCTGGTGGCCCCCTGGACATCGGCTCACTGGTAAATATCCCTTTAGGGTCTATGGACAGTCCAACCCTGCCACATAAAGGCGCTGAGTAGAAGCTTATTGTTGGGAAAGAAGCCTTCCTTCCTAACAGTCAGCTGCTGGTTGAGGAGGTGAAGCTCTGCATTTACATGCAGCGATCACCTCCACAGTATGAGGATGAGGGATCACTATTACTATTGCTCATCTTGCTTGCTTTTCTTTTCACAGGTCTTTGATTCATTACTAAATGGTGACAGGACTTCATATCCTTCCTTCTATCAGAATGTTACAGGTTGCAGTAATTACTTCAACTTTCTCCAATGTCAGGTAAGTATTACCAATAGATCAGCCCATAATGTATTTGATGCAATCTGCGGAGAAGTTCTGTGGATTCCTTTAAGAGGTATTCCAGTTTCATGAAACTGATGACCCATCCTCAGTGTAATTAGAAGTGAACGGAGCAAAAAGTGGTAATTACCCTGAACCATCACTACAAAATAGACAACCTGCAGGTAAACACTGAAGAGGACGCAACGCTTACATGAGCGCAGTGGCCCCTTCGAACACGTAATCAGGGGTGTCAGATCCCCACCAATCTGAATTGATGACTTATCCTGATGATAGGTTATCAATATCATGAAACCGGAATACCCCTTTAAAGAACATCTGTCAGCATGATCAACCTTATTAAACCAGGCATTTTGCCTTGTAGGACTGATCATGACAACATTTTTATTTTCTCTCTAGAGTTAATATATCTTTATATGTATATAATTTACCTATTTGGAGCACCAAGGGGCTGGCCATAACACAAAGAGCACCACTAGTGTTTTCTTTGCTTGCTGTACTTCTCCCTCCCTTCTCCCTGAGTGATAGGGTGAGCCCTGTGTTTGTGGAAACACTGGCTCAGTGATTTGTCTCCTGCACAGTGGATCTGATGTGCTCAGAAAGCGGCACTCATTAGATCTACTGAGCAATCGCCGAGTCAATAAGCCAACTCGGTGCTTGCTCAATGTATCGTTTGCTGCTACCCAAGCTCAGGAAGCAGCATCTGATTCACTACGCAAGCGCTGAGGCACTGAGCCCCGGCCCTGCCGCAAGTACACAGGGCTAGATAAGATGTGGGAGTAGTGAAAATAAATATATTGTTTAGTTCAGCATGATCAACCCTACCAGACAACGTGCCTGGTTTCATAGGGTTCATCATGCTGACAGATGCTATTTAAGACAAACATTTTTGCACTGATTCATTGTAGGATTACTACTAATATCAAGAAAAGAAAAATATAGAATCCATGGGACAAAAGTTTTGCCAAGGTCATGTGCATGCCTTGTACCACATTCATTATGTGCTTTAGACACTTTTTACACCTTGGACAAGTGGATGTGGCTTTTGCACAGGGCTTAAAATGTGCACCAGAATATTGAAGCAAAATTGTTGAGCTTCAATAGAGACAAAGGCGGAGTACAGTTAAATAAAGGTGTCTAATATGTCTTGTAAGATGCACCAAATGTGTATCATACCGTGTGAGCCACTGTGATAAATAGTGTGCATCTTTAGACTGCCTGGTGTATGGTTACCTTAGTAAATCTGCCCCGTCGTGATTAAAGGGATTTCAGCTTTTACTAAGTGATGGCCAGCTTATCGGCGGATGTGCGGAGTGTTGGACCCCTGGCGATCAGCTAGTAATGGCTGAGGATAGCTCATAACGTAATGAAATCTGGACAACCCCTTTAATTTGATGAGAATTTGTAGCCCAATTTTGGGGCATTTTTTTTTGTAGTCATTTTTTTGAGTGTGCTTTTTAAAAGGGAAACTTTAGACATTGCTGAAAGGACTTCTGACCAGAATAGAATTTTTTAATTAATGACTGTCTTAACGGGAGCAGTAGGGTGTGTAAATGTGGGGGTCTAAATATAGCAAATATTCTTAAATACCAATTTGTGTTGGTGAAGGCATTAAAGGGGTTGGTAGCCTTTTGGAAAATTCCCCCAACCTCCTGGCCAGCCTTGCAAAGAGGAAACTTACTTTCCTTCTCCCCACCACTGGGTGTTGGCTTCTTTGCTCCCTGTCCTCGGCTGCTTTGCTCGGGCCCCCTGCTATCAACACCTGCTTTAACGCTGCTGCAGCCAATCACTGGCTGCAGTGATGACCTGATGTTTTTGCATCACAAGACCAGTTGACCTGAGGCAAAGGGAGCAGGTCACCACTGCTTCCAGCAATTGGCTGCAGGGGTATGAAAGAAGATGTTGACAAGTGGGGGACCTGAGCGAGGCAGCTGAGGATGGGGAGCAAAGAAGCTTGGACCCAACAGTGTAAGTAGGATTCTCATTTGCAGCTCTGGCCAGAAGGGGCATTTGCTAAAAACCCAAAGAAAAAAAGGGGATTTCAGTCAGCACATCCCAGTGTGCAGGTGCACGTTGCTATGGCTAAATGCACAAGGAAAGGAAAATACATACAATGCAACGGCACACTGCCAACCAGATAAAGCACAAAATGCCATAGTGATATGAGGTATTCTGTAGCTAATGCTATGCTTGTTTAGTAAATTAGAGATTATTGGCAAATATATTTTGTACAAAATTATCTGAGCCCGTCCACCAAAACGTCAAGGTGATCTCTGTAGGACGGGAACCTAACACTATCTCCTACCTGTTATGTGCCAACCTTGGCTTCCGTATAATCAGGGGGTGTTGGTTCCACATGCATGCTGGGTCCCCTCTACCTTTTGCCATTTCTGGTGCTTCAAAGGCCTCCACTAATTCAGGGATGCAGGTACCAACATGCATGCTGAGTCCACTCGGCTTTATAGTTACACTAATTAAAATCAGCCTATGGGGCAGATGAGGCAAAGGAAGCAGGTCACCACTGCTTCCAGCAATTGGCTGCAGGGGTATAAAAGCAGATGTTGACAAGTGGGGGACCTGAGCGAGGCAGCTGAGGATGGGGAGCGAATAAGCTGGCCAGAATGGACATTTGCTAAAAACCCACCCAAAACGTGGCCGAACCCCTTTTAATAACTGTCCCTCCTGCCATAAACACATTCAAGATCTAAAAGACCTCCACTAGGAGAAGTTTGAATTGAATTCAGGATCATGAAGATGACATTGTGGTTGCTACCTATAATGACAAGTGACAAATTTCATGTTTTTACACCTCTCAACCTATTAACTTTGGGACAATATATTTTTTTAAAACATGTCATCTGTGGTGAGAGATGGATACAGTTAATAAAGTGTGAAGGAACCATTACTTTATATTATGTAGTTCTACTTTCTAAAGTTATCATTGAGGTTTTTTATCTTTGTGATACAAATTCTATTTCACTGTTTCATAGCATGTATCTCCTATTAAAACACTGCCACTTTCCGTTATGTATTTGTCTGCAGGAACCAGTGGACCAGGGGTACTTTGGACCTTTTTTGGCTCTCCCAGACGTGAGGAAGGCTATCCACGTTGGTAACCTGACCTTTCATGATGGATCTGAAGTTGAGAAACATTTGCTTTCTGATGTGATGAAGACCATAAAGCCATGGTTGGTGGTGCTAATGGATAATTACAGGGTAAGTGTCGTGCAGCTTCAAATCTCATTACTCACACTAACCATCAGGAGATGCCACTGTTGCTGTAAGGTCAGTGGGTTTAACAGCCTTTAAAATAAGATGAAAGCAAAAAGCTTCATTTCTCCCCACGCACCACAACAGGAAAATGGTTCAGCAATATTGGAAGTTCACAGCACGATTCATTGCCCTTGGACGGGCTAGTATTGAGAATCTCATTAAAAGGCTATTGAACTATGCATCCCAATATGGCAGTGAGAATTGTAAGTCTGTAGCTGGACATTCTGCTGGTTTTAATGGTACAGTTGATTTATATACACTTGTTTCAGTATGTGGGACAAGCAATGCAGCAAAGTAAACCAATTTTATTTAGGGCTGGATGAGTGTTTAACTTAAAAAATGTACTCACCTATTCACTCCGCATCATCCCAGTGCAGGGGTTCCCTTTACCCACTCCTTCTGGTCTCGGGCAGACTAAAAGTGTGATGTCCCAGCTGCGGTCACATGCCATAGCCTCAGTGACGAAATGTGCACATGTGCCACATGGAGAAACGTCACTGCTGAGGCAATTAGCAACGGTGTACGTGACCATGGACATAACATTACATGTCCACCAGGGAGTGGAAGAAGCATGGACGCAACTGCTGGCGTCATCATTCAGTTGCTTCGTATACACTTTTCCCAGTATGTTGGACAGACATAACAGCAACTTAAATGGGGTTTTCTGACCCCAAAACCTATTTTAGTTGGGGTTGGTAAAGTGTTTAAAGGCACTCGTCTAATCACCCCCACTCTGTTCCAAAGAGGTGGCTCCCATCACCTGCTCCTTACATTTCCTGGTGAACTGGAAGTGTGGCGTCCCATGTGGGATCGTGGGCACCGCAGAGCCATTCACTGGCACCAGTGGCGGCATGTGCACATTAGTTATTTGGGGACATGTTACTGCTGAGGCCAGTGAATGGCTGCAGTGGTGATCACGGATATAATGTCACACATTCAACATGAACCTCGGTACTGTAACAGAGCGGCAGAGAATAGGTGACAACCGCTTTATTTAGAAATTCATGGAAAAAAATGCACTATAACAATAGATGCAAACAACAAATGGACTAAGCCCTCACTCTAATGATAAAATCTGAGACTCTTAGCCAATATATTTTGATCAAAATACATCTGTGCCCACCTACCCAGCGCCACGGTGGTCTCAGTTCAGGCAGGTCCTACTCTAAACCTATAGTACCCATGAGGTTGTGCATCTATATTCAGGAGAGCAGACCCTGCACCTATAGTGTGCTGCTCCTAGTTACCTCTGTGTGCATCAGCAACCAATGAGAGGAGGAGCACACACACCTATATGTACCACCTTAATCAAAGTCGCCTCTTAGATAGGTGGGGCAAAAGTGCACATGAATGCTACTCCCCTGATAAGTCCATAGTTTATTGATGATTAGTCCATATGTTGTTTGCATCTATTGTTATAGTTCCTTTTTTTTCTGTGAATTTCTAAATGTAGCCTTGTACATCCGCACATTTTACTATCATCTCGTGCACGATGTTTGTATCTGTTTTCCATAAATACTTTTTTGAGATGTCTTGAAGTAGTGGCACCTTCAGGTGTGAATGCGCTTCTATTATCAGGGGAGTAGCATTCATGTGCACTTTGGCCCCACCTATCTAAGAGGCGACCTTGATTAGGTGGTACATATAGGTGTGCTGGCTCCTCCTCTCATTGGTTGCAGATGCACACAGAGGTAACTAGGAGCAGCACACTATATGTGCAGCGTCTGCGCTCCTAACCATAGATGCACAACCGCATAGGTAGGTTTAGCGAAGGACCTGCCTGACCTGAGACCACTGTGGTGCTGGGTAGGTGGGCACAGATGTGTTTTGATCAAAATGTATTGGCTGAGAGTCTCAGATTTTATCAATAGAGTGAGGGCTTTGTCCATATGTTGTTTGCATCTATTGTTTTAGTGCATTTTTTTCCCGTGAATTTCTAAATGTAGCCTTGTGCATCCGCACATTTTACTAATATCTCGTGCAGGATGTTTGTATCTGTTTTCCACAAATATTTTGAAGGAGCGACAACCGCTTTACCCTTAAATCTGAACTTGTTAAAGACCTTTACGAAACAGATAGTTTCACGTGTTTGCAGTGAAAATTGTCTACTCCTGTTACATTAAGGAATGTTTATTTACGAGCCCATTGTAACTGAAACCGAGACTAGTGGAGTGAGTAAAGACAAAGTTTAAGTTGGGGTGAGCATATGGTCATCTCATTTTAATTTTTATCAGATTTCCACTGTTGTTCTGTCCTCCTGTATAATTACTGGAAGAAACCTTTCAAGTCAATAGGTCTTATATTGAGAGTGTTTGATCCCCTAGTGATTTATGTGTGTGGGTTTTCCAGCCTTTGCTATTAACGCTCACCTTGTGATTTTATTTAGAAGACCACTTAGGGTGCCTTCGTGATGCAACCATCACCTTGTGAATATGTGTTTAGAGGAACCCGGGAGGGAGTCGGCCGTCAGCTATTGAATGTGTATGGCCGCCTTTAGTAATATCTACCGTTAATATACAGTAGAAAGCAAAATTGTTCTTGAAATATTTGCTTCTCCAACCTTCCCCTGTTGATGAAAATGACTGAGATTAGTTGATGACATGCAAGCTGCATTGTGATGGTTAATGGCCCTCAGGACAGGAGCGGGCTGTTCAGAGATTACCTAGCCAGGAAATGATGGTTATAAAACCGTAGAAACTGTCATTTTCTCATCTGCAGCTCATTAAATCCCAACTAATTGCATCCTTGTTATGCTGCTTAGTGGTTTTGAAGTTTTTGGCCGTATTATTAAACATTTTTTTAGGTCCCAAAATGTAAAAAAAACCCATTTAGGATTGTTCCTTTCTTATTTTTATTTGTTAATCTTCTCCCGTGAAAGGAGGTGTATTTCAGCTTTGGTTCAGAAGCAAATTACAAATTGTAATTTTTTTGTTAAAATTGTATAAATTATCTCAACTTTCCTCATGGAAATGCTTGATAAATACAATGTATTTCCTGCCTTCTACTTCCTTTACTTTAGATAAAGGCGTCACTGTTGCCTGAGCATGGACGTCATTCATTTACACAGGTTATCTAGTCGTATGGCAAAATATATCTTCTGATGTATTTAATCTTTACGAAGGTTCAAATTGAATTATTGAAAATTGAAAGTTCAGTTACGTTATGGGACCATTTCCTTACCAAGTCATCTGTCTAGCAGAAGGTATGGAAAGCTATGTGCAGCTTGGGTTTACTCCGCCTAGTATTGAATACATTTGCACCAATTTTGTGGCATAAAAAACCCACCTTTTTGCTCTTGCCATTTCTGTGCTAAAATTTACTATTTTTTTTAAAGGGATTTTCCGAGATTTAGGTAGGTCATCAATATTTGATTGGTGTGGGTCCAACTTCTGGCATTCCCACCGTTCTTCTGTTTGAAGAGGCCGTGGTGCTCTTGTCTCTTTCTAGACCAATCACTTTACATTCATTGGTCATATGAGCTAGGTGCAGCTCAGTCCCATTCAAGTGAATGGACCTGAGCTGCAATACCAAGCACAATTGCCTTACAGTGTACAGTGCTGTGTTTATATGTTCTGAGGGGGCTGCAGCACTCACTGGAGAGCCACAGCCCCTTCAAATAGCTATTCCGATGGGGTGCCGGGTGTTGGACCCCCCCCCCTCCCCACCATTTAGACATTGATGACCAGTCCTGAGGATAGGCCATTGGTATCAAAATCCCGGGCAAACTCTTTAAAGGGGTTTTCCGAGTTATATATATTGATGACCTATCCTCAGGATAGGTAATTAATATCAGATCGGCGGGGGTCCGACACCCAGCACCCCGCCGATCAGCTGTTTGAAGAGGTGGCGCGCGCCGTATCAGCGCTGCCTCCTCTTCATTGTTTACATGCTGGCCGTAACGGGGTAGTGGTGAGTAGGTGTAATTACACCTAACCACCCCATTTATTTGTATGGGAAGAATCGCTTCCATACAAGTCTATGGAAGCGATTCTTCCCATAGAAATGAATGGGGCGGTGAGGTGTAATTACACCTACTCACCACTACCCCGTTACGGCCAGCATGTAAACAGTGAAGAGGAGGCAGCGCTGATACGGCGCGCGCCTCCTCTTCAAACAGCTGATCGGCAGGGGGGGGGGGTGTCGGACCCAGGCCGATCTGATATTAATTACCTATCCTGAGGATAGGTCATCAATATATATAACTCGGAAAACCCTTTAAGCCTCTCGACATTTTCCAAAAATATGAGGTTTAATGGAGGCGGCAGGGCTTCTAAGGTGACAGATTTACTCTCACTTGCTCTAGAATTTGGCACAAAATAATGCGCAAATCTACACTTGATCATAGCAGTCATAGATTTCAATTTCTTCCACGTGGACAACCAAAGATGTGGCAAATTTATTAAGAGGTCTGCACCTCCTAATAAATTTGGCGCTGCTTATTCCAAGGTATTTTACCTAGACAAGCGCTTCATATTTCAGTTTTAAACTAAAACACGTTTGGCTGTCTGTAGTTTCTGTGCATTTTATGCATAATAAAGAAAAGTAAATGCATGGCAAAAGCCTACAGTGTAGCCTAATAATGGTATGAACAGGGCCTAATGCTGAACATGATGTCTGACATAAGTTACGGCACCGTCCTGCAATGTCCTGTTTGATCACTTCAGTGAGTACTCCTTTTAAGTTAAATGTCTCCATGTAGCAGATGATTTGCTGCCACTTGTCAGCAGAGGCGTCAGTTTACCTTTATGTGAACTATAGCCCCCGGGCAGCCTTAAAGTAAAATGGGCCTCAGTTTGCCACACTTCATTCAGAAAAGTGAAATGAAGGTGCCATATGTTACCTTGATTGAATGAAATGAGAAAAACAGGTTTGAGGTTTTGTATGGAAGGGAGACACAGATTAAGTTTTATAAATTTACTGTATATTTACTGCCATATTATTTCTATGAAACATAAAGAACATCTATCCCAAAATGCTGTTTTTATACATTAGGATCTTATGCTCTTTGACTGATTTTCTTCCAATGACATACACTACAACTCTCCTAAATTTACATACCGCACTTATGTGAACAACATGGTTGCTAACAAATATTCATAGTATGGTTGAAAAAAAAAGACATGTTCATCAAGTTTAACCAAAGGATGGGTGGGGATGTGAATTTTAGGAAAGGGGAGTGAGACCCAGATGTCTACACACTTTCATAAGTATTAACGTTATTTAGTTAGACCAAAACGTTGGCCAGTTACTTTTTGTACATTTTTGGATAGAATAAATTATCACGACAAGGAGTGCCGACCAACCTCTACAGTACCACATCCTGAGGTAGACTATTCTACAGGTTCAGTTCTTATAGTAAAGAAGCCTTGGCTCCTCTGGAGACTGAACTTCTTGTTTTGAAGAAATTTTACATAGAGCATCTTTTCACTATATTGTACGGGCCATTTATATATTTGTATAGGTTAATTATGCCCCACTTTAGACGCCTCTTCTCTAGACTAAATAAATTTAATTTCTTTAAGGGCCCATTCACGCGACTGTGTGAATGGGTCCGCATCTATTCCACAATATTGCAGAATAGATGCGGCCTCATTCACCTCTATGGGAGCGGGCAGCCACAGAGCCAGGTACAGAGCCAGCTCCGTGCCGCGGCTCCGCATAAAAAGATAAAGCATGTCCTATACTTGTACGCATGAGCGGACAAGTATAGGCATTTTCAATGGGGCGCCTGGCCGTGTGTTCCGCAGCGCTGCGGAACACACGCCAGGCGGCAGCCGTAGTATTGAGGGTCCGCATTATTGCAGGTCCGCAATAATACGGCCGTCTGAATGGGCCCTTAATCTTTCATCATGACTAAGACCCCTTAACTAATGTCCCTTTGGGCTCATTCACATCTGTATTGGGAGCCTCCGTCACAGAATTCAGCAAAAATTGTGGAGACAAAAGTCAGGACTTCTTTGTCCATTTAAAAGATGTTCTCCAGAATAGAAATAATCACTTGTAGTTTATGGACATCTTCCATAGACTGTACAGTACTAAATAGCTTGGTGTCATCTGCAAAAATAGAAACGGTGCTATTAATCCCATCTTCTAAATGAGTTAAAGGGAACCTGTCAGCTCCGAAACACCCCCTGAACTAGAGTAAGCGGTGTATAGTGTAAGTGATGCTGAATCCGAATATGTAAGTTTTATGTTCATACTCACTTCCATTCTGACGCTGTGCTCCCACAAACCAGCAGTAAAATACATTGAGAGGACTCGTCTTTGAGTCCTCTCCATTATATGAGTGAGCACCGGAGTCCTCTCAGTGCATTTAACTCTGGTTTGTCAGAGCACAGAGTCTGAATGCAAGCGAGTAGGAAGATAAAAATTACATAACCAGACTCAACATCACTTACAACATACCCCGCTTACTATAGTTTAGGGGGTGTTTCAGAGCTGACAGGTTCCCTTTAAATAATAGGGGGCCCAAACTGAACCTTGGGGTACACTACACATAACCCAGGAACCATTCAGAATAGCGATCATCGTCCACAACCCTTTGGTCATGGGCCTTTAGCCAGTTTTCAATCCAGTTACAAACTATACTTTCCATGCCTATAGACCTTACTTTACCTATAACACATCTATGAGGGACAGTATCAAGTGCCTTTGCAAAATCCAAAAACAATATATCCACAACCGCCCCTCTGTCCAGGCTTGTACTCACCTCCTCACAAAAACAAATCAGGTTAGGCTGCTTTCACACTTGCGTTTGCAGGATCCGTTTGTGAGATCTGTCACAGGCTCTCACAAACGGTCCTGAACTGATCAGTTTTGTCCTAATGCATTCTGAATGGAAAAGGATCCGTTCAGAATGCATCAGTTTTGCTTCAGTTCAGTCTCCATTCCGTTTTGGAGGCAGACACTAAAATGCTGTTTGCTGCGTTTTGGTGTCCGCATGAAGAAACTGATGCAAACGGATCCGTCATGACTCACAATGTAAGTCAATGGGGACGGATCCGTTTTGTCTGACACTATATAAAACGGATCCGTCCTCCATTGACTTTCAATGGAGTTCAAGACGGATCCGTCTTTGCTATGTAAAAGATAATACAAACGGATCCGTTCAGAACGGATGCAGACGGTTGTGTTATCATGACGGATCAGTTTGTGAGAGCCTGGACGGATCTCACAAACGGATCCTGCAAACGCAAGTGTGTAAGTAGCCTTAGTCTGACAACTTCTGTCTTTGGTATACCCATGTTAGTTATCACTTACAGTGGGGAAAAAAAGTATTTAGTCAGCCACCAATTGTGCAAGTTCTCCCACTTAAAAAGATGAGAGAGGCCTGTAATTGACATCATAGGTAGACCTCAACTATGAGAGACAAAATGAGAAAACAAATCCAGAAAATCACATTGTCTGATTTTTAAAGAATTTGTTTGCAAATTATGGTGGAAAATAAGTATTTGGTCACCTACAGACAAGCAAGATTTTTGGCTCTCACAGACCTGTAACTTCTTCTTTAAGAGGCTCCTCTGTCCTCCACTCATTACCTGTAGTAATGGCACCTGTTTGAACTTGTTATCAGTATAAAAGACACCTGTCCACAACCTCAAACAGTCACACTCCAAACTCCACTATGGTAAAGACCAAAGAGCTCTCGAAGGACACCAGAAACAAAATTGTAGACCTGCACCAGGCTGGGAAGACTGAATCTGCAATAGGCCAGCAGCTTGGTGTGAAGAAATCAACTGTGGGAGCAATAATTAGAAAATGGAAGACATAAACTGCTCACAAGACGTAGACCCTGCGGAGGCCTCAATCTCCCTAATCTGGCGGACTATTACACCGCCACTGTAGTTTCCCAACTGAAGACTTGGTGGTCAGCCTCATCAAATAGTCCTTGTAGTACGATTGAGTCCACCCTAGCCCCTTCCCATTGTTTGAAGGCATTACTAATAGCTTCTTTGAATCCCTCCTATACTCCCCCTTCTTCCGTTACCTTATTTCACCCAAGTAGGAATAGACTGCTGGAAGTCTTACCATTTATCGAGCAGCCACAAAGATATCTCATTACAGGAAGAAACCCCCATAGAGTTACTGGAGCTGTTTATCCAAGACCTAGAACTATCCTCTTGGAGAAGCCGCTCCCTAACTAAAATCTCCCAACTTTATGAGAATGGAACCCTCTGTACCTTTCAAGACCTCAATCGAGAATTCGGTATCCCACATACCGACTTCTACAAATATCTGCAGATCAGGCACCATGTCTCGTCCACCAAGTCCACCTCCGTGGAAGCCAACCCTGATATCCTCCAATATTGGTCTAAACCCTCCTCTCCAACATCTTCCCTTCATCTTCTGTACTTACGGATGGGGGGGGAGAACGTGTTTACAAAAACGGCTCCTTTACTATCGTGGGAGGTTGACCTCCAATGCACTTTTACTAACTTAGAATGGTCAGAAGCCTTAAAGTACATTTCATCACATCTCAAGTGCACGCTTTACGTTGAATCCTTTTTCAAAACCATATTGAGGTGGTATTATACGCCTGACAGATTGAGCCGTATGTATCCAGGTGTCTCACATCTTTGCTGGCGCAACTGTGGAGGCAGAGGCACTCTTCTCCATATCCTGTGGAGCTGCCCAATGCTAACTGCACTTTGGCACAGAATATTTGCCATGATTTCGGAGATAGCCAAGAAGACTATTGCTCCTGCTCCTGAGCTGGCATTGCTCTTGATTAGGCTCAACACTATTCCTACTAGTTGTAAATTAGTAGCAACGCATTTATTCATAGCAACCAAACTAGCAATAACTAGCAAATGGAAGAGTTGCACTGTCCCATCCGATACTGAGGTAGTACATAGAGTAAATACCACCTTTCTATATGAAAAAACTATTGCCCACACAATGTCCACGGTTTCTAAAACCGAGAAGATGTGGGACGCTTGGTCTTCTTCCAAATATGCTTGCACTTCTTGACCATGTCGTTTTTCTCCCTGTATCTCGCCCCTGAGGGCTTTTGCGCCTGATGATGCCCATGTGTCTTTGTAATCTACGCACTACCTAGTATGTTCCGTGTGATTTATTGTTTCTTTGTTTTGTTTGTTGTATTCCATATCTTTGTATATGTGGCTTGATCAGCCAATGTATTCGTAATAATCCAATAAAAACTGGAAGAAGGAAAATGGAAGACATACAAAACCACTGATAATCTCCCTCGATCAGGGGCTCCACGCAAGATCTCACCCCGTGGGGTCAAAACAATCACAAGAACTGTGAGCAAAAATCCCAGAACCACACAGGGGGACCTAGTGAATGACCTGCAGAAAGCTGGGACCAATGTAAAAAGGCTACTGTCAGTAATACATTATGCCGCCAGTAACTCAGATCCTGCAGTGCCAGGCGTGTCCCCTTGCTTAAGCCAGTACATATCCGGGCCTGTATGAAGTTTGCTAGAGAGCATTTGGATGTTCCAGAAGAGTATTGGGAGAATGTCATATGGTCAGATGAAACCAAAGTAGAACTGTTTGGTAGAAACACAACTCGTCATGTTTGGAGGAGAGTGAATGCTGAGTTGAATCCAAAGAACACCATACCTACTGTGAAGCATGGGGGTGGCAACATCATGCTTTGGGGCTGTTTCTCTGCAAAAGGACCAGGATGACTGATCCGTGTACATGAAAGAATGAATGGGGCCATGTATCATGAAATTTTGAGTGCAAATCTCCTTCCATCAGCAAGGGCATTGAAGATGAAACGTGGCTGGGTCTTTCAGCATGACAATGATCCCAAGCACACCGCCAGGGCAACGAAGGAGTGGCTTCGTAAGAAGCATTTCAAGGTCCTGGGTGGCCTAACCAGTCTCCAGATCTCAACCCCATAGAAAACCTTTGGAGGGAGTTGAAAGTCCGTGTTGCCCAGCGACAGCCCCAAAACATCACTGCTCTAGAGGAGATCTGCATGGAGGAATGGGCCAACATACCAGCAACAGTGTGTGCCAACCTTTTGAAGACTTACAGAAAACGTTTGACCTCTGTCATTGCCAACAAAGAATATATAACAAAGTATTGAGATGAACTTTTGTTATTGACCAAATACTTATTTTCCACCATAATTTGCAAATAAATTCTTTAAAAATCAGACAATGTGATTTTCTGGATTTGTTTTCTCATTTTGTCTCTCATAGTTGAGGTCTACCTATGATGTCAATTACAGGCCTCTCTCATCTTTTTAAGTGGGAGAACTTGCACAATTGGTGGCTGACTAAATACTTATTTCCCCACTGTATGATATTATTAACAGTCACATATTCCTGTATATAGTCCCTTAAGCATCCTTCAAACATTTTTACCACAACAGAAGTTGAGGTTACTGGTCTATAATTACCTGGGGAAGACCTAGAGCCTTTTTTGAATATGGGTTCCACATTTGCCAGCCACTTGGCACTGTACCTATCACTGGAGGATCTCTAAACTTTTGAACAGGGGCACAGCAATAACTGAACTGAGCTCTTTAAGAACTCTTGGGTGTAATCCATCTGGACCTGGAGCCTTGCTGACATTTACCTCACCTTAGCGTGGACCATATCTACATTCAGCAAATTTAGTATTACCAGGTGTATTAACAGCCAAAGCACCACTGATATCAGCTCCTTTCTCTTGTTTTGTATATACAGGGCTAAAAAAAAAAAACAATTAGTAGCTCTGTCTTTTTTCGTGATCCTCAGTGACCATCTCCCCGTTACAATTATTTAGGTGTCTTTGGCCACCTGCCACTCATTTTGTATTTTTGCAGATTTTCTTTTTTGCAGATTTTATTAAGCCCTGTCTACACTTCAAAGCTAACCCTTGAGATTTGTATTTTTTTAAATGCCTTTTTGTTATTTATTGCCTTTTTTACAGAAGTTGTAAGCCATGTGACGTTATAATTTTAGCTGTTCTACTTGTTACCTAGAGAAAAATACTTTGTAGTATAATTACACAATATAGATTTTAAGAGCCTCTGTCAGTGTGAACAAAGCTATGTAATCAGGCATACTGTTAGGGTTGATCGTGCTGATTAAAACAATACCTTTCTTTTGTCTGTATGTTAAACAGCTGCAGAGATATCTGCGTTTTTATTCATATGCAAATGAGCGCTTTGGAGCACCAGGGACAGAGCTGAATCCTTGTAGCACTTCTTTTGTAATGTCTCTGTGCTCTACACACTCCTCCTTCCTCTTGATTGACACGGCTAGACATCATTATGGTGATACCAGAGCTGTGTCCTACCATTTACAGTACGTATCATTTACACGACTTACTATAGCCTTACCATATTGAGAATAGTATATTTCTAGGTTTATAAAGCGAATACATATTACTGCTTTATTTATAGGTACAATAAATAATAATATTAGCTTTCTAAAGGCCATAATACACCTGAAGATAATCGCTCAGACGAGGCTAACAAGCGTTCTTATGAACGCTTGTTATCGATGATCTGGCAGTGTAATACTGCCACCGATTAGCTGATGAACGATCAAAGGCTCATTCATCAGGTAATCGTAATCTTTTAGCAGGTTTAAAAATCCTTGTTTGTCCACGGCAGATTGTGCCATGTAATCACAATCTGCCGCCGGCCAACCGTAATTCAGCAAAGGGAAGAGCGATGACATAAGCGATCACTCCTCCCCATGAGGAGGAGGAGATTGCTGCATGTAATAACAGCAGTCTCCTCCGCTAGCAAGCAGGTGGTTGTCGGGAAGGAATGCTTCTTTCCCGACAATCGCCTGCTTCATCTGCTCTTCTTAAAGGGGTTATCCAATCCTAAAAAAGCCCCCCCCCATGTGCCGGGCCCCACACTGAATATACTTACCTGGGTCCCCGCTCCCTTTGCTGCTTCTGGTCCACACACTGCCACTGCTTCTCTTCGTGCCTGGATGAAAACATCTCGGGTCGGTGGGGGTGCGCAGCCAATGGCAGGCGGGGATAGGGAGCCTCCCTAGCGAATTGGATAACCCCTTTAATGTGAAAAGGCTATAAACTGGAGTTAAGTGGACATCTAGGGATTCTATGTTTGAATCTTGGGAGAGAGTTTTAGATTTTTTTTCCCTCATATTTTTTTTCTGTGACAATAGCTGCTTCCGGTCTATTTCCTGAAGTTCTGCCCTCAACCTGCAGTGTTCACATGGATATCGCTGCAAACCCCAGCAGACGTCTGCTTACTGTTTAGCCCCACTGAATAGAGTTAAACCATGAGCACGTCTGGTGCTTCAGAGGGATTTTTACCACAGAATATCTGTGAACTAGCCCTTAGACTCCTGGGGGGAATGTGCTGGGGCACTGCAGTTCATCTGTCATTCACGTGAATGGGCGCTGACATGCAGTATTTCGTAGCAGGAGACTACACAGTGTACAGAGCCTTCTAAATCCACTCCTTACATAGTTTTTATCGGCCCAGATGCCTTAAACAACTGATCAATGGGTGTGTCTGACCACCTCTGATCTGATATTGATGAACTACAGTATCCTGAGGATAGGTATTTAATATCTGTGGCTCAGATAACCCCTTAATTCCACACCTTGAAAAAGTACAGAATGTTCTTCTAAAGCAAACGGTGTGTCTGCAGGGTGTTTGCTGGACCAGTATGATGCTTCTGGTTTTTATGGGCTGTAAAAGGTGGTTGGCTCTCTTTTTTTTCTGCTTCTCCTGAACCCTGCCATCATCGGATTCAATTTTGGTTTAAGAGTAACTAAAATTTTATTCAAGTTTTTCAAAAAATGTCCCAAATGCCCTAAAAATAAATTTTTTTCTAATACACTTTATGGATTTTGGCTTTAAATTTGTTCTTCTGGCACATTGCTGACTTGTCAACGATGTACAGAGTTCGGACTCTGCACTGTATCAATGGGACTGCGGAGTTCGGGCAGCAGCACACATCACTGCTCCTGCCTGTGCCCTCTGAGGTTGGCTAAATGCTGGCATAGCACAGGGGTACCCTGTAACAATGTGCTATGTCAGGATTAACAGGCCTGTGTCTGCTTCGCTATGTTAAAAGTCCTGCATGCAAAATCAATAAAGTTTATTAGAAAATTATTTTTAGGGCATTTGGGACATTTTTAAAAAAACTTGAATACAAGTTTAGTTACTCTTTAAGCAACCCAATATGAAAATGTCCAAATGGGACGAGGAATAAACATTTTAATATGTGCTGAAATACATTACACTGGTGAAAAGCCACCTTTATGTGCTAAGCCACTAGCATCCGATGTCACTAGCTATGGATCTTATATAGTTTAGATATCTACATGTTTACTGAAAGCCCAGATCTATAAAGCAATAGGAAATGTATTCCCTATGGCCTATATTCTTTGTCCCACACACAGAGATCCTCTCAAACCTACAGGTCTGGCTAGCAGATGTGGACTGAGATCTGTAAAAAGATAAAGGGAGGCCCCAAACTCCTTGTTTACTGAAGAAAAATGTCTCCTATGCAGTCTCTGAGTTATCTAGAGAATCAGATATTGGATTACATGCAGGATGCATTTATTCCATATGTCTTTTTATAGTTTAAGATTATATACTGTAGAATTCTCTTCTGCATTCCTGCCTAAAGAGAGCGAGATGGATGCGTTTTGTAGACTTTCTTTGTTCTGGCTAATAGACAACCCTGTTCTTGACCCTCATCTATTATTTCTAAATCTTTGCAGCTTTGTATTGGGAGGATATTGTCCATTGACCCTAATTTTTTTAAGGTTTTCTTTGAATTGAGTCTTGGTTGAAGACTCTTGAGTAACTTCACTTGCCATAACCGAGGAACATCAGCACAATGGTGGAGACTGACTAATCCTAATTAGAGATGAGCGAACGTGCTCGAAACGAGCACTGTACCGCTCGGCTCCCCTGCGCTCGCATGGGCGCCGGCAGCCGCTTCCATCCTCCTCAGGAGGACGGAAGTGGCTGCCAGCGCCCATGCTAGCGCAGGGGAGCCGAGTGGTACAGTGCTCGTTTCGAGCACGTTCGCTCATCTCTAATCCTAATTATTAGAAGGCTATGTGCACCTTTGGAGGCAATTTTTTTCTGTGATTGCATGTTACTAATTTTTGGCCAAAAATCAATTTTTCAATTGGTCGTTATTAAAAAATATTGAACTGCACTGTCACAAAGGATTAACTGTTTTTCTAGCTATGTGACTGGTACTACTGAGAGGTCATAAACACCTATTTAAGCCACGTTCTTATCAGTAAGATAAGAACTGAGCTATAATAAGTGTTTATAACGGCAGAGAGCAGAAATAAGGAGTCTGTCTGCTCCCGGTCTGACGTAAACGAGAAGAAAATCCAAAGGATGTTTCTAGAGCATGTCAGCTCTGTAAAGAAAAAATGAACGCCACAAAAAAATATTTGATCAATACTCAAAATGAGTACAATACAAAAATAAATAAAAAAACGCCCCCAAAGGTTAAACTAAGCATACACGTTAGCTAGCTGTCGTTCAACTGACTGCTATCTCTCCAGACTCTGTTCTCACTCCCTTAGGGTTCATGCACAAGAACACACATGGATGACATCCGTTTTTTTTTTTTTGCGGACCACAAAATACATATGGTCATGTGCATGAGCCCTTATACATATTCAATTAAACCCGAGTATGCACAGTATGTGTTTTCAGTGGGGAGAGAGCCGCTGGCAGAAACCTCTGGTGGCGAATTATCTGTTGGTAAAACAAAAGGATCAGATGAAAAAATTCATTTACTGTAGCCTGATCCTTCTCTTCCCTGACATCATCTGTCTGGGGAGAGTCGGATCTACCTAATCTCTAAATTTGTCTAATTTTGCAGCAGAATCATCAAAGTGCTGGAATCTGGCGCACCTTTAGACTTTCTAGTCTAATGGCGGGTTTACACTTCCCAATAGTCGGACAGATGATTAGGAACGAGACTTCCTGTAAACACTCGTTCCCGTCAATCTGCCCCTCCAAAGGTGCTGCCGATCACCCGCTGCATGAGCAAAACGCTTGTTCATCATGTGAAACTGTTGTTCATGCAGGCAAGTAGATTATCATTTCTAGGCAGCAGATCGTGTCATCTAAAAAGCACTTAAACAATGCAGCTGTGTAGCGTTCCCTCGTCCTCATAACGTGGAGGTGATCGCTGCATGTAAATGCAGTGCTTCACCCGCACTAAACGAGCAGCCAGTTTTCGGGAAGGAATTGATTGTTCATCTGCACATCTAAGTCCACTTTTAGTTTCCACCACCAAGAGTTTGACGCATGTTTTTGGCCCACACTGTAGCATCTCAAACCATGCTCCTTCATGGTAAGCCATGCCCTTTCCTCCTAAACCAGACCACTTGTCAGGCAAGGCATAAATAGTATCTAAAAAACTTAATGTGGTGTCAAGCTTATATCACATTTTTGACACACATTGCCACATAAATTCTGGCACCCCAGTGCCTGTATGTGAGCCACATAGAATGTAGAAAAGACTTTAAAAAGCCTTAACTATGCAACACCTACAGATGTAGAAGAGTCAACACTCATGCTTAACTAGATGCGTTAACTAAACTGGTTGTGTTAAAGGGGTTGTCCAAGTTAAATTCATTGATGACATATCCTCAGGATAGGTCAATATCAGATCAGCGGGAGTCCGACACCCGGCACCCCCGCCAATCAGCTGTTTGAAGAGGAGGCGCGCGCCCTACCAGCGCTGCCTCCTTTTCATTGTTTACCTGCTCGCCGTAACATGGGTAGCGGTAAGTCGGTGTAATTACACCTAACCGCCCCATTCTTTTCAATGGGAAGGATCACTCCTATAGACTTGTATAGGAACGAGTTTTCCCATTGAAATGAATGGGACAGTTAGATGTAATTACACCTACTCACCACTACCCATGTTACGGCGAGCATGTAAACAATGAAAAGGAGGCAGCGCTGTACAACAAAGAGAAAAGCTTTGTAATCTTTACACTGATGTATGCACAATAACTACTGATAAAATGTCTGTAGTTTTCCGCTGAATGCTTTCCACTCCTGCTGTTGATTGCATTTTGGAGTACAAATACCGTACGTGATGCAACTCTTACATTCAGAACTAGTCAGCACCGTGAATGCAAGCATTACTACATGCCGTAGAGCAGTATGGAAGTCATTACTGTTATTATGCTCCATTGTTCTAAGCAGTTTCCCATCTGCAGCGTCAGTGATTGTGGGACATGACTTTCCATGTTGTGAGAAGCACAGATGACAAGCAACAAAAAGCTTATTGTTGGTATCCCTGAAGAATTCAGGTTTTCATGAAGCCAAAATATTGCTAAGGAGCAACTGCATTCTCTGTAGAAACTGATGTCTTTATGGGGCCATGAATTCTAAAGTTGCATAAAACAATTGGTTTTGCTAGATGCAGGGCCTGTTTACCTCAGCATTGTGTTTTCAGCATTTTTCTGTTCCTCTGATGGAAGTGGGTTGAATGGTTTAGTTTGATCATCAGTTGTTCTCAATTTCTGTCCTTTCTGACAGGTTTTTGTTATTTTTGATTGGAGAAAAAGTCCTGTGATTTTTTTTTTATTTCTGAAAAAAAATAACGGAAATACGATGGAAAAAAATCTTCTGTTGTATCCACCGTTCAGTCTACTTAACAGATTTGTTTTTTCCCTTTTCTATTCCTCTGACAGCAGAAAACACAATGCTGATGGGAACAAGCCCTCTCAAAGATTTTGTATACCCCAGCTGTTAATATCTGTGCTGTTCTCCTTGCCACGCCCTTCTACGTACTGCTCCATCCAGCTCATACATAAACATAATGCATAAGTATAGCCTAATACTGCATATCAATAGGACAAGTATAAGAATATGGATCTGAATGTTTAGTAGATTATCTGTTTTTAGAGAGGTTTGCACTACAGCTGTCTTCAGTGCTTTCTTCTTGGCACTTTATCAGTTTGCGGTAATGAGGCCTGTTTCGGTAAAGGGCTTCACCAAGACCGAGAACCACTTTTCATATTGGCAGGCAGGGTGCAGGTATTAAAAAGAAAAAGGCTCACCTGTCACTGGCTCTTCAGGTCCAGTGCCCAGCTCCCTTCTCCTCCACGTCCATTCCCTGCTGGACCAGAAGTGTGGTGTACTGTCTACACATACATCACTTCTGCCGGCCAGTCAATGGTGGTGGCAGCAGTCACACTTCTCACTAACACAGTCAAGCGAAAGGAGGAGGAAGAGGGAGCTTGGTGTGGGAAGAGGAGTATTGGTGACAGGTGAGGTTTTTTTTTAACCCCTGCACCCTGCCTGCGTGTATAAAAAAGGGTTACAGGTCTTGGTGAACCCCTTTTAAGGCTTCATGCACATGGCCGTATTATGGCTTCATGTATTTGTTGTTGGCTCTATAAGTAAAAACATGATTACCAAACTCTTGACTGTCGGTCTTCCACTGGAGTAAGGGCCCTTTTTACACCAGTCAGGGGTCTAGCACATTATTGGGGAAACTAACGTTCCTACAAATGCCACTGACCAGCGATAGATGACCAAATGCTCAGCTTTGAAATGATTTTGTCATTCATGTTCCACCAATATCCTTGTCCTGTGTGAACAAGGATGTGCCCTTGACAAACGAGGAAACGTTATATGGATAAGTGATCATTGTTACTCACATTTCCAGTTAGTGCTGCATGTAAATGATGCACTGCCTCATTCCCAATCAATGCCCGCTCTGTGGGCCTGTGTAAAAGGACTTTTTACATGTTGTATTTATTACATGCTGGAGGTGTATGTCATGAGTATTCCTTGATACATCCATAGGCCCCATGCACTCGAGTGTCCTTTTGACATACGGTGGAACGATATGTGTTGGCATTCTATTGTTTGTGTGGTTCACTATGCTTTCCTAACGGAAACAGTCAAAAAGAGTATACTGCACTGCATATTGCTTTATTTTTTTTTGGTACCTAGGTATCCCCTGTACAGTGAGATATGTCATAGCCTTCTGTCGGAGATATTATGTGGTTCTCCCAACATCTCAAAACAAATGAGATTTAAAGCTGCTCTTTCAGAGTTGCTCTCCATTTTGGTTCAGAGAGAGAGAGGTCCTAGGTGTGACACCCCTGCCGTCCTAATGGGGGTGGTTATAGAAAAGGATTTTTTTTCATGAGACAACCCTGTTCAACCAAAGATAAATTATGGTCATTTTTCTTATGTATTTAACACTGAACTTTTTAGAGAGGCCAAATTTCCAAACCTATTGCAGAGTGTTGCTACAACCCAATAGGAAAAATAGTAGGGGACATATATTCATGAGCCCTGATTTATCATGCCTTCACTTCAGAGTTCTGGATTCAAAAAGTCACTTAAAGAGAACCTTTCACCACTCCTGACAAGCCTGTTTTAATAGCTTCATACATTCCCCATGTAATAACAATTCTAGAACATCTATTCTTATGTCTCTGTTGTGCCATTCCTTTATTATTTCTACTAGAAGTTATGAGTGAATTGCTATTTGTAAGGGTACAGAGGGGAGGTGACCAGTTGGGGGTGTGCACCTGCACAGACTGACTCTATCCAATCAGTGCTGTCATGTTCAGATTGTGCAGGTACACAGCCCCAACTGGTCACCTCCCCTCTGTTCCCTTACTGAAGACTAATATCAAAAGGAATGACACAATATGGAGCCATAAGAATAGATGTTCCAGAATTGTTAGTACATGGGGAATGCATGGAGCTATTAAAACAGACATGTCAGGAGTGGTGAAAGGTCCTCTTTAAAGACTTTTTGATCTTAGTAGTGCAAACATTTTGTGACTTTTTGCATTTTTTACACCTCTCCATTTTTCAAATATGGGTGGGAAAGTGGGTGTGTACAGCTATGTTTAATGAGTTTCACTCACCGCTTTACCGCTGAGACTTTTTAAAAAGTCGTAATCTCACTCAGGGCAGTAAGAAAACTGGAGTAGGTTTTCTAGACTAAAGTGTTCGGTTTAAAGGGGTTATCCAAGACTAACAAATGCCCCCCCCATATGCCTGGCCCCTCACACTGAATATACTTACCTGGCTCCCTGCGCCGCTCTTGGTCCCCGCACCGCCGCTTCTACCCATAAGTATATTCATTGTGAGGGGCCTGGCATATAGGGGGGGGGCATTTGTTAGTTTTGGATAACCCCTTTAAGGATAAGACAAATTTTTATCAAACAACATGCGACATTTGATAAATGTGACATAAATTAACTTAAAATAACTTAAACACAGACTCATGCAAAGCTGACTTCCCCTCATGATAAATTCCACCCATTGTAGTATGGTGCTTTAGGTTCAGGCAGCTTCTAGAAGTCGCAACACTTGGAGCTTTACTTTAAAGGGCTAAAGTGTTTGCACCTTTTCCCTGGATAATCTGTAAAATGATGTTCTGTTGAGAACCGTCATATACAATGGGGACTGATGTGAGTGATGTGATGACAGTATCTGGATATGTAAGTTCTATATAAAGGAATAAAATAATAAATTAATTGCATAAAAGCTGTCATTTTCTAATGACGTGTTGTATTATCTTGTACTGATTCTAAGTTACAGCCTTTGTTATCCTCCAGAGCTGTATTCACAATTCTGACTATAACAGGAAACAATAGACATCAGTCCTCAGATACATCCCTAAAAATTCAGATGAGCTCTTTATGACAATCTATGCTTTCCTACACCAGAAAATATATCTTGTATTTATCCTCTGCTTTCTCATCAGGTCCTCATGTACAGTGGTCAGCTTGACGTTATAGTGGCTGCTCCTCTTACTGAACGGTTTCTGCAAACTGTACCTTGGTCAAGGCTAGAAGAGTATAAGAAAGCCGAGAGATCAGTCTGGAAGATCAGGTCAACAGATACAGAGGTGGCCGGCTATGTCCGCGTGGCTGGAGAGTTTGCTCAGGTAAGACATGATAAGAGATGGATATGGCATAAAGTTGTTGAAATAGCTGTTTACGAAGCATGGTCAACCTGTTTCTCAATACTTGGTCAGTAACCTCGTCCCTTATTTCTAAATCTTGTGTAAGAGACAAAAGAAAAATGCTCTGTAAGTAATGATGAAGGTCCGGAAGAACGGTCATGACAACAGCGGAACAACATCTCTTTATGTCACTGGCACATGTGGTAAAGAGAGAGTTTTGATAACAGTTCTAGTAGAGCCACCTAAATGCTGTGGAGCTGTTGGTGGAGTCTATTGGCAAATGTCAAAGCCTGAACTCCAGTCAATAATATGCAATCAGTCAGACAAGAAAGCCATAAATTAAAGAGCATCTATGACCATGATCAACCCTAGAAGCTTTTCTTCCTGGTGGAGACTGACATCCTCATTGCTAGAACAGTACATATCTTAGTGGGGAGAGCCTCCTGAGATCAAGCATACATGTGCCAATGAAGTGTTGCTGGTACAAGTTGTTTCTTTAGGCTTTACCATCAGTTAAAGGAGTTGTCTCACTTCAGCAAGTGTCATTTATCATGTAGATAAAGTTAATACCAGCGACATACTAATATATTGTTATTATCCATGTTGCTTCCTTTGCTGGCTGGATTCATTTTTCCATCACATTATACACTGTTCGTGTCCAGGGCTTATGACCACTCTGCAATCCATTGGTGGTCGTGCTTGCACATCTTTCTGGTGGCCAGGACCATAAGAGCACACACAAACTGGCGCTTTTTCCAATGGTGTGCTTGCACAACCACCACTGATGGATTGCAGGGCGGTTGTAACCATGGAAACGAGCAGTGTATAATGTGATAGAAAATGAATCAAGCCACCAAAGGAAGCAATATGGATAATCACAATACATTAGTAATTGCTTTGCTTTGCATGATTTACATAATAAATGGCCATAAGAGGTATTGGTGACAGGGAGAAGTAGAGGTGAACCTAGGCCAGCCCCTTGGTGCTCCAAGCACCTAATTCGCTTAACAATTATATAAGTAAAGATTTTGCTGCAATTGCACATCTGTTTACAGCAATAGAGGTCACATTTCATTTGCCATGATCAACCCTACAAGGCAGATTGCCTGGTATAATAGAGTTGACCATGGTGAAAGATGCCCTTTAAGATCTAGAAGCCAATATAACATTGTGAGTTTAAAGAGTTGTCCGGGCTACAGATATTGTGTACAGAGCAGAAGCAGAATGGGAACTGAGCTGCAGTCAATCCACTGCGACCACTGCAGTAGCCCCAGAGGTTAAAAAAGCTGATTATGGGTGTCCAGGATGTCTGACCTGCACCAGTCTGGTATTGATGATCCATCCTGAAGATAGGTTAACAATATATTTAAAGGGGTTTTGCATTTCCTAAATATTGATGTGTCTTCAGAATAGTCCAACATGGTTGATGCTCAGGGGTTGGACTCCGCCGACCAACATGTCCCTATGTGTCTAGTATGTTGCTTAGTACCATTCAAGTGATTGGGACTGGCCTGCTATACCAGGCATCGCCAAACTTGTGTGTGAGGCAGCATGACTGTATTAACAATAAAGGGGACATGGTGCTCGCTAAAGCCATGCCCACTCGGAGTCCATGCCTACCAATCCATTTCTTATTATAAACTGAAAGTGTTGCAAAGGGAAATCCTCTCTAGGGCACCATACTGTATGAAGTCTAAAGAGTCCCCCACCTACTCGCACTAGTGACCACTTTCCACCACAGAGCAGAAATGTGTTGTGCAGAAGCTTTAAAGGGGTTGTCCGAGTTATGAAAAAAAATGTATAGTACTGTAAATCTGATGGGCAGCAATATATAACTAAGTTAAGCAAGTTTTAGGAAAAAAAAATCTATTTCCTCATTTCCCTCGTTCTCCTCTGGCCTTTCTTTACATGCAGTAATAACAATCTCACCCCTCCCCCTTCCTGCTCTGCAAAGGCAGTGAATACAAGAGCTGGCCTGAGTGACATGTCTGCTTGAATACTCATCAGCATGTTGTATGTGTAGGACTACAAGTCCCAACTGTACAATGACACTGCTGATACACACAGGGTCTTCCCCCTACCTGTTCTTGTACAATACAATACTTTGCATCTCCTCCAGATCAGCTCCAGTCAGCTCTGTGTCTGTAGGATGAGGAGGGCAGATCCTGTGTCTCTTTACATCTGCAGCTGCTGTTGTAAAGCCTTCAGTGTGTTCTGGCTGAAGGGGTTAATGTTTTATCTGAAAGAATCCAGTAAGAGAGCAGATAGCAGCCCGGCAGTGCAGGGGGCGTGGCCAGTACAGTGTCGTCTTGTGTACAGGCTCTGTGTACGAATATAAGATTAGCAGAGAGGCAAGCTGACATCACAGGTCATGTGACCCTGAGTGAAATCTGATAAACCAGCAGCTTTAGAAGCAGAAAGTGTATGGAAAAGCTGTTGTATTTGACTAGTTAGAAACATACAAAGGACAAAAAATTACTCGGACAACCCCTTTAAAGGATTTGGTCAAAAATGTAAACTTCTCTGCCATCCACAGCGCAGTAAGTTTTTTGGGGAAATCCCCTGCCAGTCATGAGTGGGGTTCCTGAGTCCCCTGTGTTAATACAGCTGTGGTCTTAGGTGATAAGTTTCCATCTTGGGCCATCCCTTCAAGCAATTGATTTATCCTCCCACACAGTAACAGCTGGGATCTTGGGGCATTTTTTCTTTTGAAAGACTTGAGTTATGAGGATATATATCTTTTTCATCCATATGACTATAGGGTTAATTTATAAGCACAAGAACGTGAGAAGCTCACAGAATAGAAACCATATTTACAGTTTCCATCTGCTGCACAGTTTAACACAGGGGTGATGCTGCTGGCTCACAGGGTGACATTAAGAGTCCTCTGTGTGACTGTGATGAGAAGAACAAACACAAATACTGCGGCTGATTGCATCCGCATGCTGTCCATAGGACTTCACTTTTTTTTTTTTCTTGAATGTGGTGTAGAAGAACACAATACTTTTTTTTACAATCTTCTGCTCTTTTTTTCTGACAAATACCTTGGTCCAGCAGATGGGAACCCCATTAATGTTTATGAAAGATGCAATTTTTAACTTTTTGTTTTTAACCACTAAATGGATATTTAGGGTGTACAGTTTTGATGACCTATCCTCAGTACCAAGCCCAGTATACGGCGCTGTGCTTAAAGGGGTTTTCCAAGATTGTACTACTGATGACCTATCCTCAGGATAAATATAAAATTTAATATAAGAGCAGCACTTGGCCTTAGACTGCCTCAGAGATGCAACAGCACGTCCAGGACCTTCGATCCAATCGGTCCTCCGAACAGTTCAATGTCCACAAAGAGACGGCAGCATCTCCATTCAAAAAGGCTTTTCTTTTATTCAAGTGGGTTCCATAAACCTTTCTCAAGGCTAGATACTAGCCGAAACGTTGCATTGGCCTCTTCTATGGCCGCACTTTTTGTACTTTTTATGGAATCCACTTGAATAAAAGAAAAGCCTTTTTGAAAGGAGATGCTGCCGTCTCTGTGGATATTGAACTATCCTCAGGATAAGTCATCAGTATCTGATCAGTGGGGGTCCGACACCCGGGACCCCCACCGATCAGCTGTTTGAGAAGGTACCGGCCCTCTTGTGAGTGCCACTACCTTCTCACAGCTTACCAAGCACAGTGTCATACATTGTACAGCGGCTGTGCTTGGTATCATGCTCAGCCTCATTCACTTGAATGGGGCCGAGCCGCTCCTAGGCCACGTGACCGATGAACGTGACGTCACTGGTCTAGGAAAAGCTAAGAGAAGGCCGCAGCGCTCACGGGAGCGCCACTGCCTTCTCAAACGGTTGATCGGCGGGGGTCCCGGGTGTCAGACCCCCACCAATCAGATACTGATGACCTATCCGGAGGATAGGTCATCAGTAGTAAAATCCCGCAAAACCCTTTTAATATGCTGTATATAGGGATCAGGCTTTCGCTGCAGGGGAGCCACAAGGCCGCTACATCTTGGAACAGTCCTGGTGTGGTTAGCTGCTGACCCTTGGGGTCAAAGACAAGCACAGAGGGATCAGGCAATCCTTATAGTCAGGAAACAGCCAGAGGTACGGGCAGGCATCACTGGGTCAGAACGGTGAACGGGCATGGGTCTGCTCAGACAGCAGAGAGCCAGAATTAGGATTCAGGCAGACATCAGTACACAGGCAGATACATGAATTATATCTCTTTTTCAGGGCCTAGTAAGCTAATGAGAACTAGGATATTGCTCAGGCAAGGGATGGAACCAACAGCCAAGCATATATAGGAGCGGTCATTAGTCAAGCAGCTGCTCATTGACGTTCAATGAATAGTTAATAAACACACAGGAAGAGAACTAGCCGCCAGACTGAGGCCTACCAGGAGGAACACAGGAGACTGTGGACTTCTCAATATATACTTGCACGCCGTTTTGTAGCTTTATAAAATTCAAGTGAATGGTAAACATTGAAACTCCTTATCTGCAGTACAATTCATGTATTCCAGATTGCGTTGACAGATTCCATTTATCAAGTAATATTGTTATGCTCTCTGTGTAAGTACATGGTTTATAGATGACTGCTACAATTGCGTCCATTTTTAATTGTCCTATACAGTAACCATACTTACAGTACAGACCAAAAGTTTGGACACACCTTCTCATTCAGAGAGTTTTCTGTATTTTCATGACTATGAAAATTGTAGATTCACACCGAAGGCATAAAAACTATGAATTAACACATGTGGAATTATATACTTAAAGGGATTCTGTCACCTCGTTTAAGCCTATAGAGCTGAGGACATGGGCTGCTAGATGGCCACTAGCCTGTCCACAATATACTTTTCCTATTGCTGTGTGTGTCTTTGTTTAGTCAAAAAAATGATTTTATTCATATGGTAATAGGGGTTATAAGGAGCCCAAGGGGGGGTTACCAATGTTCCTGGATCCCAGCCGTGCCCACTGTGAAGGAGCCCAGCACCGCCCCGCATCCTCTCATCTCCTCCTTGATCCCCCGACTTCACGCATTCAGAGCGCCGTATTCTCGCGCATGCGTGAGTACGCCGCTTGTCAGTGATGGTAAACTGTTCCTTCCCTGTGCTGGCATCAGCATCAGGGAACGAACTGCGCATGCGCGAGATTACAGCGCTCTGAATGCGTGAAGTCGGGGGAGCAAGGAGGAGATGAGAGGATGTGGGGCGGTGCTGGGCTCCTTCACAGTGGGCACGGCTGGGATCCAGGAACATTGGTAACCGCCCCTTGGGCTCCTTATAACCCCTATTAGCATATGAATAAAATCGTTTTTTTTGACTAAACAAAGACACACACAGCAATAGGAAAAGTATATTGTGGACGGGCTAGTGGCCATCTAGCAGCCCATGTCCTCAGCTCTATAGGCTTAAACGAGGTGAGAGAATCCCTTTAACAAAAAAAGTGTGAAACAACTGAAAATATGTCTTATATTCTAGGTTCTTCAAAGTAGCCACCTTTTGCATTGATTACTGCTTTGCATGCTCTTGGCATTCTCTTGATGAGCTTCAAGAGGTAGTCACCTGAAATGGTTTTCACTTCACAGGTGTGCCCTGTCAGGTTTAATAAGTGGGATTCCTTGCCTTATAAATGGCGTTGGGACCATGAGTTGTGTTGGGCAGAAGTCAGGTGGATACACAGCTGATAGTCCTACTGAATAGACTGTTAGAATTTGTATTATGGCAAGAAAAAAGCAGCTAAGTAAAGAAAAACGAGTGGCCATCATTACTTTAAGAAATGAAGGTCAGTCAGTCCGAAAAATTGGGAAATCTTTGAAAGTGTCCCCAAGTGCAGTCGCAAAAACCATCAAGCGCTACAAAGAAACTGGCTCACACGAGGACCGCCCCAGGAAAGGAAGACCAAGAGTCACCTCTGCTGCGGAGGATAAGTTCATCCGAGTGACCAGCCTCAGAAATCGCAGGTTAACAGCAGCTCAGATTAGAGACCAGGTCAATGACACACAGAGTTCTAGCAGCAGACACATCTCTACAACAACTGTTAAGAGGAGACTGTGTGCAGGAGGCCTTCCTGGTAAAATAGCTGCTAGGAAACCACTGCTAAGGACAGGCAACAAGCAGAAGAGACTTGTTTGGGCTAAAGAACACAAGGAATGGACATTAGACCAGTGGAAATCTGTGCTTTGGTCTGATGAGTCCAAATTTGAGATCTTTGGTTCCAACCACCGTGTCTTTGTGCGAAGCAGAAAAGGTGAACTGATGGACTCTACATGCCTGGTTCCCACCGTGAAGCATGGAGGAGGAGGTGTGATGGTGTGGGGGTGCTTTGCTGGTGACACTGTTGGGGATTTATTCAAAATTGAAGGCATATTGAACCAGCATGGCTACCACAGCATCTTGCAGCGGCATGCTATTCCATCCGGTTTGCGTTTAGATGGACCATCATTTATTTATCAACAGGACAATGACCCCAAACACACCTCCAGGCTGTGTAAGGGCTATTTGACCAAGAAGGAGAGTGATGGGGTGCTACGCCAGATGACCACAATCACCAGACCTGAACCCAATCGAGATGGTTTGGGGTGAGCTGGACCGCAGAGTGAAGGCAAAAGGGCCAACAAGTGCTAAGCATCTCTGGGAACTCCTTCAAGACTGTTGGAATACCATTTCAGGTGACTACGTCTTGAAGCTCATCAGGAGAATGCCAAGAGTGTGCAAAGCAGTAATCAAAGCAAAAGGTGGCTACTTTGAAGAACCTAGAATATAAAACATATTTTCAGTTGTTTCACACTTTTTTGTTAAGTATATAATTCCACATGTGTTAATTCATAGTTTTGATGCCTTCAGTGTGAATCTACAATTTTCATAGTCATGAAAATACAGAAAACTCTTTGAATGAGAAGGTGTGTCCAAACTTTTGGTCTGTACTGTATGTTCTCCATGAAACAACAAATCTGAGGTTTTTTTTTATAACTCTGTGTCTTTCCTTTATTATTCCTGTTAAAAGCTTTTTAATAAATTGACAAGTGGGTGTTTCCAGTTTGGGGAGGGCGGGGGAGAGTCCCTACACACTCTGACAATGTTCAATCACTGCATCAGACTGTATAGGGACACATCTTTTTGAAAAAGGGCATAGTGACACCGTCAGTTTCTTACATTTCTAGTAGTAATAACATAGGACCGGTTCAATGCAGAATTGTCAGAAAAGAGTACTGATGGATCCTCTGTAATTTGAATGCAAAATGCTTTACTGTAATTCAGTAATCACATTAAATAAATCCAGTTCTTGCGTCCTTTCTTTGAGTGCCCCCAGCAGATTTGAAGTCTCCTTTTCTCATTTTACTGTCTTGTCCTGTACACTTATTTTATATCCTGGATGGAAAAATAATTTGTAGGAAGAATACGCTTTTGTTTCCACCTCGCTGATACAGATGATAATCAGCAGAAACAAATCACTGTGGTTAGACGAAGCCATGGAGTAGTGGAAAATATCTCAATTTGTTCCAATGGAGTGTAGCCCAGCTGTAGCATTCATTCACTTGTGTGCTCTGTTTGCAGTGTTTATATGCATTCCAGGATTGTATTTCCTTAGTTGGGGTAGGCGTAATATAAACTGCAAGAGGTGCAGGGGAAATTCAAAGAGCCAAGAAAGTTTGGACAACGGCAGTCTTATTAATGGCAGAAGATTATTTATTCTATTGTTGTATGAAAACCAAGACCGTCTGAGAGGAAGGAAGTTTATCCCTGATCATGTGGGTTTCCTCTTTTCACCTCCTTTATACTGACTGGTTACTACGTTTCTTTCATAGCTTTGCATATGTATTGTTAAATACTCATTTATTTATTTATTTATTCATTCATTCATGGGTCGGACACTGATCAAATATTGATTTGGATAGACAATAAGTTTTAAAGGGGTATTCTGGTTATAGCAAGTTATTCCTTGTCCACAGGATAATGGATAACCATTGGATCGGTGGAGATTCCAGCGGTAGGACCACACCAGTCTAATAGATATCCCCTTGTGGATACATGAGTATATATATTGATTATCTATTTATCTGTCTATCTTTGGGCTCATTCACACGACCATATGAATGAGTCCGCATCAGTTCTGCAATTTTACAGATTGGATGTGGACCCATTCATTTCAATGGGGGAGCAAAAGATGAGGATAGCACATTGTGTGCTGTCCGCATCCGTAGTTCTGTTCCATGGCCAGGCAAAAGAAAATATAGAGCATGTCCCATCCTTGTCCACAATTGCAGACAAAAATAGGCATTTTCCATGATAGTGTCGGCCATGTGCAGTCCACAAATTGTGGAACGCACATGGGCTGGCATCCATGTTTTGCAGATCCGCGAAACACTACAGTCGTGTGAATGCACTCTTAGTCTGGGGTTTTCCTAGAGTACAATATTGATGGTCTATCCTTATGTTAAGTTACCAATATCAGATGAGTGGGGCTCTGACTCCCGGCAACCCACAGATCATCTGTTGGAAAAGGCCATGGTTCTCCATTGAGCGCTGCAGCCTCTTCCTAGGCCATGTGACGTCACGTTCATCAGACACATGGCCTATGTGCAGCTCAGTCCCATTTAAATGAATAGACCTGGACTGCAATACCAGTCACAGCCACTTTACAATGTACAGCACAGTGCCCAGTTTGCTGTGAGATGGCAGAGCGCTGTGGTCCTTTCAGCTGATTGGTGAGGTTCCAGGTGTCGGACACTCACAGGTCTGATATAGATGATCTACCCTGAAGAAAGGTCATCAAGATTATATTCCGGGGCAAAGCTATAGTGGAAGCAGGGGAACCGGCTGCTAAGGGGCCCGAACTCAGAAGAAGTGGCCCACTCAGGAGGAAGGCTAAAAGATTTTATTGTCAGGGCCCCTTCAATAGTATTATACAATAACACTACGTGACATGACATACAGTATATACGTGTAGAAATGGACAGAGAAGCATCTGGGCCTGATCGGAGAGAGAGATCTTGACTAGCTGCAAGGGTGAGGGTTGCACAGGAAGGGTTAAAAAAGCGAAGAAGTTGCTGGGAGGGTTCAAAATTTTGCTGTGGGGCCCGGTCATTTCTAGTTACACCACTGATTGTACTCCTGAAAAACCCTGCATAAGGCGCGTTCATATGATCTTTAGTTCCCGATAATCTGCCCATTTAAATGGGCTCCTGCTGTAATATTGACCAAATGTAAGGCACAGAAAGCTCTAAAACATATAAATATATAAACATATACAGTAGCATCCAGATCTTATATTTTGCTGCAGAACCTGTGGACTCTCTAGCTTACCTATGCAAACAGATCTGTGCTGCAATAGTAGCAAATTTTCACTCAGACTGAAATAAATTGTATCTGGACATTATTATTAAAACTCTGTTGCTTTGGAGAAAAAACCCCTATAGTGATATATTTGCTTGTGGCGGTCTACCTACAGTGCCTTGCGAAAGTATTTGGCCCCCTGGAACTTTTCAACCTTTTGCCACATTTCAGGCTTCAAACAAAAAGATATAACATTTTACATTTTTGGTGAAGAATCAACAACAAGTGGGTCACAATTGTGAAGTGGAACGAAATTTATTGGATCATTTAAACTTTTTTTGTAATAATAAAACTGAAAAGTGGGGTGTGCAAAATTATTCGGCCCCCTTGCATTAATACTTTGTTGCTCCACCTTTTGCTGCGTTAGACATATTGGGTATCGCCACGTCCGTAACAACCTGCTCTATAAAAATATTACATGAGATGGCCCCCCAGGTGAATGCTATTTTTTCACCTTGACTCACAAAAAGTGTAATACCAAGCAATCAAAAAGTCTTATGTACCCCAAAATGGTACCAATGAAAACATCACCTCATCCCGCAAAAAATGAGCCCCCACATAAGACAATAACTCAAAAAAATAAAAATCAATGGCTCCCGCAAACCAATCCATCAAAATCTGTTCTGCAAAATCCATATGGCACTCCTTCTGTTTTGAGTCCTGCCATATACCCACACAGCAGTTTACCACCACATATGGGGTGTTGCCGTATTCAGGAGAAAATGGGAAAAACTTATGGGGTGCTTTTCTCCTGTTAACCCTTGTGAAAATGAAAAATTTGGGGCTAAAGCAACATTTTATTGGAAGAAATGAAACTTTTCATTTTCACAGCCAAGTGTTTCCAAATTCCGTAAAACGCTTAGGGGGTCAAAGTGGTCAGTACCCCCCTTAATATATTCTTTGAAGGGTGTAGTTTCCAAAATGGGGTCACTTTTTGAGGGTTTTCCACTGTAGGGGTACGTCAGGGTCTCTCAATTTACAAAATGGTGCCTAAAAACCATTCTAGCAAAATCTGCCTCCAAAATCCGTATGGTGTTTCTTTCCTTCTGACCACTGCCACAAACCCATAGAGACGTTTACCACCACATATGGGGTATTTCTGTAAACTGCAGAATCAGCGTAATGTATATTGAGGTTTAGCTTGCTGTAAAATTATTAACATGAATAATCTACCAAAAAAGTGAAATTTTGAAATTTCACCTCTATTTTCCTTTAATTCTTGTGGAACACCTCAGGGGTTAACAAAGTTTGTAACATCAGTTTTTTTTATAATTTGAGGAGTGTAGTTTCTAAAATTGGGTCATTTATGGGTGGTTTCCATTACTTAAGCCCTTCAAAATCACTTTATATCTGAATTGGTGCTTAAAAAATGGTTTTGGAAATTTTGTTGAAAATTTGAAAAAATGCTTCTAAACTTCTATGCCTTCTAACGTCCGAAAAAAGTTAAATGACATTTATAAAATGATGCCAACATAAAGTAGACATATGGGGAATGTAAAATAATAACTATTTTTGGAGGTATTCCTACGTATTTTGAAAGTAGAAAAATTTAAATTTGGAAATTTGCTAATTTTTCTAAACTTTTGCTAAATTTGTTATTTTTTTATAAATAAAAATGAAATATTTTGCCACAAATTTACTACTATCGTGAAGCACAATATGTGACGAGAAAACAATCTCAGAATGACCTGGATAAGTAAAAGCGTTCCAAAGTTATTACCACATGAAGTGACACATGTCAGATTAGCAAAAAATGGCCTGGGCAGGAAGGTTTTAACTACCTTTCAGCATGAAAGGGTTAAACAGAACCCTGAGACTATCACAGAGCAGGTGCATTTATACGGAGACTTGATTACACACAGGTGGATTCTATTTATCTTCATCAGTCATTTAGGACAACATTGGATCATTCAGAGATCCTCAATGAACTTCTGGAGTGAGTTTTCTGAACTGAAAGTAAATGGGCCGAATAATTTTGCACGCCCAACTTTACAGTTTATTATTACAAAAAAAGTTTAAATGATCCAATAAATTTCGTTCCACTTCACAATTGTGACCCACTTGTTTGATTCTTCACCAAAAATTAAAATGTTATATCTTTTTGTTTGAAGCCTGAAATGTGGCAAAAGGTTGAAAGTTCCAAGGGGCCAAATACTTTCACAAGGCTCTGTACATAAGACAGTATTTAGGGTAAGTTCAAATGTGAATCATATTTTCTTTAAATCTGCTGTGAATTCACGGACAATAACGTGTAATTGTTTTTACTGCAGATATTATCCCAGCTACATTGACAGGAGTGAAATCTGCTATAAAAATTCACAATAGAAGTTGATATGTCACCTCAACTTAATTTCTGCATAAAAAAGTCTGAAGCATGTAGATGAGATTTGACCTGCAGTGTGGACTTGCCCTTTCCCGTGGTATTACAGTTCTGCTCCATACATTTCACCATTTCTGGCAAAAAATATGATCCTTTTTTCCCCCCAGTTTTTGTCATCCCTCCTTTTAGGGTACGTCCACACACGATGTAAAATACAGTGGAAAAGTTGGATGTAGATTTTGCCAAGAGTCTGCAACAAAAGCGCAATGAAAACCTCATGCATTTTTTGCTGCGGAAATGGCTTTGAACATCCTCTCCATTGAAAAGGCTGAAATCCGCAGTGGACATCTGCACCATAAATTAACGTGCTGCAAAATTCTAATCCGCACTGCAGGGCAATTTACGCTGTGGATTTTTTATGCTGTGTGTGATTGAGGATTCAATTTTCTAGCATTGTACAATGCTACAGATTTGCGGCAGGAAAATTTGTGACTGCAAATCTGTTGTGTATCCACGATGTGTAAACATACCCTAAAGATTATTTCCACCCAAGCCGCAACTTTGTTTGTGGTTGAAGTCAGGGAACCTGGGTTTTAGGCATAATTACTTCTGCTTTTCTAGCTTGTGGGTCCTTAAAAGGGTTGTGCAGGAATGGATGGTTTTGGGCAAACCCCAACACTAAGTCAGACCTGTAAAAGGAAGCTTACTTTAAACGGTTATCGAAACCCTATAATGCCCCCCAAAATGCCCGGGCACCTCATACAGGTTATACTCACTCTGCTCCCTGGGATCTTTGTTGCTTGTAATGCCTGAACGTCGCGCAGATGAAAACATACGCCGGGGGTGGGGGGTGGGGTGACAATAGTAGCCCACCACGGTATCGAGCCTCCCTAGTGTCACCCGCGAAATGCAGAGGCACCGAGCGGGCATCAGGAGTGACGTGAGAGGGGTAAGTATAACCTGTATGCGGTAACTGGTCGTTTTGGGGGCATTATAGGGGTTGGATTGTTGGATAATCCCATAATTATTGTAAAAAATGAAAATCAGGCATCATATAGTAAATGACAATCTTTCTAGCAAAGCTAGAACCAGCGCTGTACCTCACATGGATCCAGAGATCTCTCCATTCATTGCTCTGCTAGATTTATATCAAGCTGACAGCTCAAGAGGAGTGTATTTTCTGCTGCAGCTAAGGGGGCGTGTCCATGCTCTCCCTATCACAGCTCAGGAGGGTGTTGAAGGATGAAACTGAGCATATGCGACCATCTCAGTGAACCGGACAAAGAAATAAGAAAAAGAACAAACAGCAGGTGGCGCTATACAGATACATTTTATTGAATAACTCAGTGGGTATGCTACATGTTTAATTACATGCAATTACAAATGTATCCAGATCCAGGGGCTGATTTGAAAACTGTCGAATATCTCTCGTGGGACAACCCTTTAACTGCTTCCCACTGATGACTCTCCGCTCCTTTTCCTTCAGGCCTGCAATGCTCCACTGAGCTCCCTCGCTGAAAACATCTCCAGCCAGTCACCGGGTGTGGTGGTGACCAGATCCCCTTGTGTCATGTGACTATTTCAATGTTTTCAGCAAGGTTGCGCAGCAGAACATCGCAGGCCAAGAGGGGAAGGAGCAGGGAGTTGGCGTCGGCAGGGGCGGATTGGCCATAGACCTTACAGGGAAATTTCCCGGTGGGCAGATGCCCTAGGGGCCACCTGGGCCCTCCTCACGGCCGACCAGTGGAAGTTTTTGGGGATGTATTTTGTACTGCTGGCAGTATTTTGTGATGTACTATGTTATTTGGCTCTGTTGGGGTGGTATAATGTGCCATAATATGGTATTCCTGCTCTGCCTTCCATCAATTTGGACCCGACTACAAAATGGGGCCACTTTTAGTATTTTTTCCAAGGCCACTTTAAGTTCCCACTTGCAAAGGAAAAAAAAAGAAAAAAAGAAAAAAAAAAAAAAAAAGAGAAATTTCAGTCAGCACATCCCAGAGTGCAGGTGCTGGTTGCTATGGCTAAATACATGTCAAAGGAGAATACATAAAATACAACCGCACACTGCTGCCAGATAAAGCACAAAATGCCATAATGATGTAGAGTATTCCAAAGCTCATGCTATGCTTGTTTGATAAATAGAGACTCTTGGCAAATATATTTTGTACAAAATTATCTGAGCCCATTCACCGGATCGTCAAGGTGGTCTCTGCAGAATGGGAACCTAACACTATGTCCTACCTGTTACGTGCCAGTCTTGGCTTCCATATAATCAGGGGGTGTTTTGTTCCACATGCATGTAATGTCCACTTGCCTTTTGCCATTTCTGGTGCTTCAAAGGCCTCCTTTGACATGTATTTAGCCATAGCAACCAGCACCTGCACTGTTCCTTTGCAAGTTTGTACTGGAGGTGTGGCTACTCCATTTGGTCATGCACTCCTGACCAGCCCATTTGCCCCACAGGTTGTTTTTAATCGGTGCAACTATAAAGCCGAGTGATTCGGCATGCATGTTAGTGTCTGCACTCCTGAACTAGGGGAAGCCTTTGAAGCACCAGAAATGGCAAAAGGCAAGTGGACATTACATGCATGTGGAACAAAACACCCCCTGATTATATGGAAGCCAAGACTGGCACATAACAGGTAGGACATAGTGTTAGGTTCCCATTCTGCAGAGACCACCTTGACGATCCGGTGAATGGGCTCAGATAATTTTGTACAAAATATATTTGCCAAGAGTCTCTATTTATCAAACAAGCATAGCATGAGCTTTGGAATACTCTATATCATTATGGTATTTTGTGCTTTATCTGGCAGCAGTGTGCGGTTGTATTTTATGTATTCCACTTTAAGTTCCCAGTCCACCCCTGAGCGTCGGAAAGCAGGTAAGTAAGCCTCCCTTTCAGATCCAGCCTGTGAGTGGGTGGTTGAATAAAAAAGCATTATTACTAAAACCCTTTAAAAACCTTAACGCTGCAGATTTTGTAGCAGGAATTTTTCCAACTGAAAATCACTTAGATGAGGCTTGCAGAAATCCATGTACGTGCAGCCAAAACAATGCCGATCAGATGAATGGAACTGATTTTCAGTCACAAAATCTGCCATGTGTGAGGGCATTCTTAGGACATGCATAGAACTATATTTGGGATCTTCATCACATGAATTCCAAATCGGGTGGTATTTCAATAGGAGTTTGCCATTTCATTTTTTTTTTTCATATGGATCTGCTTGTAAATATTACGGCAGCACTCTCCGAACGCTGATGCTGTATTCCAGATGGAGTCCTGCCATAGAAGCCTAACCCAGCGGGACACAAGATGGTTCCTAATACAGTTCAGTTTTATACACTAACAGGCCAAAAGGCTCATGCTTATGAAGGACATGAGGCCTCAGACAAATGTTTATGCACAATCTGAATTAATTAGGGGAAGGATCAGAAGCAAACGTCAAGGAATATTGTTTTACTGAAAGACTAATAGATGTTGAAACAAACTATCAGCAGATGTGGTTGGGAAATCAACAGTAAGTGAAATCAACCATCGGATAAACTTATATGTATACTAAGAAAAAACTATCAAGGGGGCAAGATAAAGGCGGACTTGATGGACCTTGTTTTTTTCTGACATTTTTGTATGTTTGTATTACATGAATGGTAAAATGTCGCAATATAGGCTTACTAGTTTGGTCTCTCTTACTAGTCGGAGTGATTTGGCTAAGTGCACAGTACGCTTGGATTCCAGTATTCTGGAAAGGAATATCAGAACTTCTGAATCCGTCATACGCCGGACCCCGCTGGCGCCAGACAGATCCTGTTCACTATAATGGAGCCTGTCGAGTGTCTGCCGTTTTGCTGGACAAAATGCTGCTGCATGCAGCTGTAGTTTTTCTTTTTTTGCTGGAATTTGCAGCGGAGGCTCCTGCCAGAACAACTCTTTCAGAGCAGAATATTCACATGTAAAGAAAAATGGAGGAAATGGGGGGGGGGGAAATGTCAATAAAATAAAACTATTTTGTATAAATTTTTGTGAACATATCCCTAATGCCCTAATAACACTTTTTGTAATATAGTTTATTAATGTATTTTGTATTTTTAATACACTTTACCCCCTTAAAGTGCATTTTTTGCTGTGCTCTTAAAATCTACTTTTCTGTACACAGCTCACTTCTCAGTGGTGTACCTACGGGCTGTACACATTTTATCAATGGGGCCACAGCGCAGGGAGTACAGGCAGGAGCACCCTGTGGAGCGGGCTCCTAACTGTGCCTGCTTCACTATGCTAAGAGCTGACATGCAGGACTCTTAGCTTAGCAGAGCAGGCAGAAGCAGGAGCCCGCTCCGCTCAGCTAATCCTGGCATAGTATATGGGTACAGGGCCATGTCAGGATTTAGTAATCCTCTGAGGGGCATTGTACTCACTGCAATGCAGTCCAATTGATAAAATGCGTACTCCATACACTGCTGAGAAGTCACCGGTGTACAGAGACGTAGATTTTAAGCGCACAGGGAAGGTGTAAAGTGTATTAAAAATACAAAAAACATGAATAAACCATATTTTAAAAAGTGTTATTAGGGGCATGTTCACAAAAATTTATACAAAAGCTTAGTTACTTTTTAAAGGGAGTCTGTCAGCTCCTTAAAGGGTTTCTATAGGAATAAAAAAAAAAAATGAAAATACTTAAATATTACTTTATTATAAATATATTCCCAAATACCTTTTATTAGTTTTAATGGGAGCAATCATTAGGAGAAATAAAATGGCTTCCACCCTATTAGTGCACACGGAACGTGTCCTAATCACACAGCAGGACAAGTTACTTCAGACACTGAGGTAAAGAACGGTACCTTTTTTCCCCCGTGTCTACAGCTATGATGCTCACAAAACGTGCCCAGGGTCGTTCCCTATTTCTGCAAGTGCCCAGGCCCCTGGAGTTATTCGTCCATAACTCCTCCACTTGCTGTAAGCCAGCCCAGTATATATTTATTTTACGCACTTATATAGCACTATTATATTCTGCAGCGCTTTACAGACATTAGCATCCAGCTGTCCCCAATGGGGCTCACAATCCACACTGTCCTCAATTCATGAAATTGTGCACCTGCGCAAATCACCACTGAACCCAGGCATGCACCCTACAATAGCTACTGTGGGCAGTGGCATCGACGAACTGTTTACACATGCGCCATTTGCTGGCACGAAAGAGTAGAACCAGAAGAAGTGGAGCAAGAACAGTTGCCCACAAGTAGGTATTGCAGGACACATGCCCAACAGTGATGTGCGCAGTTGCGAGATTTCAAGAGATGACAGTGACATCAGGAGGATACTGGGCTGGCTTACAGCAAGACATGGGAGGAGTTATCGATAAGTAACACTGGGGGGGCCTTGGTACTTGTAGCAATAGATAATCCCCCTGGGCACTTTAAACTCATTAGCATATGGCTTCTTTTTTGAGTATCACAACCTCAGGCAAGAGAAAAAAAAAGTACCATTTGTGAACTGTATATGTGTCCTACAGTGCGATGGTTTTAGATGAGTTAAAGGGGTTATCCAGACTATAAAACATGCCCCCCAGATTAGATTTACTTACCCCGCTCCCCAGCACCCATCTCACTCCTGGTCCCCGCACGGCCGCCGCTGTATCTCCCTGTTTGGGTGACTCTAGGGAGGATCGTCCCAGTTGAGGCTTGCTATGTTTTGATCCACTCAACAGGGAGATACAGTGCAGCCATGCGGGGATCAGAAGCGATGAGGGTGTTGGGGGGTGGGGTAAGTATAATGTATATGAGAGGCATTGGGGGGGCATGTTTTATAGTATATTTATTGGATAAACCCTTTAAGTAGTGGACAGACTTCCTTTAAAAATGCCTAACCATTCTAATTTTCATTTTGATTAACAGTGAGTACTGTTTAAAAGTCTGGATTCCTGTGGATTATGGGGATTTTGGGTTCTATCCTGGATCTTGTACAATTACATTGACCATATAAGGTGCAAACAATTTGAGTAAATATTTGCAGCGACAACTTAAAAAATGCAGACTATCAGAACTGGGGGTAATATTAACCGAAGGAACCACGGAGATAAACCAGGTATTTTCTGTTGTAATGAACAACACATGGAAATACTTTTAGTAAATTGGTCTCCAACTGGGAATTTGTTTTCTGTAGCAAAACTGTTCAGAAATTAGTGGCGGCTCCTTGAACATGTGTGTGTGAAGTATAATGTGTTTGTTTGAATTATTGCTAAACTTTTGATCTTAAGAGTAGAAGAAATTCTTGTGATAATTGAGAATACATTTGATTGGAAGGATTTTTACAGCCAGGAAATGTCTTGACGGTCTTGTAAATGTAGGTGTAATGGAGATTGGTTCTCTGTATTTATTATGGAGCAACATGCATTAAAGGGCTTGTCCAGGAATACCTAACTTCTATCTGATGTCCGCAGCTGCTACTGAAAGATTCATACTTACCTGCTCCTCGCTGCTTCAGTCCTGTCCACGTATCCATCTTCCAGTGGTCACCTGCTCTGCCACAGCCAACCACTGGCTTCAGCTGTGAAGGTGAAGTGTCTCTTGTGGACATGTCATCGCTGAAGCCAGTCACTGGCTGCAGCAGAGCAAATTTTACTCCCTTATATAACGCTCTGCAGCGCTTTACAGACATTACCATCATACTGCCCCTAATGGGGCTCACAATCTAAGTTCCATCAGTATGTCTTTGGAGTGTGGGAAGCAACTGGAGTACCCGGAGGAAACCCACGCAAACACGGGGAGAACATACTAGCTCCATGCAGACCTTGGTCACCATCTGCAGTGCTAACCTCTGAGCCACCATACTGCCCACATAAATCTTTCAGTAGCAGAGGCAGGCTGTGGTCATCAATTATAAGCATTTTGGTCCATAATAAACACAGTGAACTAATGTCCACTACACCTATTAGCAAGTCTTTAAGAGCTCCCCCCTCTCCATTCATATACATGCACACTTGTGCATCTGTTCTCAGCTCAGTAGGGAGAGGGGTATAAACCACTGCCAGACACCGCTGGTGGCTGCACAGTACTTGGCCCCGTGATCAACATTGTTGAAAGTGTAGTCTGTATGCTATATATTGTACAGTAATCTTATGTAGGAATGCCTAATGCTGGCCACACATTAGGTAGCTGAAGCTGTCTCTCCCAACCCCCCATACACATACATGTGTGGTTCAATCCTGGTCTTCCCCGACTTATGCGGCTGGGGAGAGACCGTAAAATGGTTGATTAGTCCCACCAAAAATGCCAGGTGTACTCAACATTCAGCCAAGGGCATTTTTGAAGCTAAGATGATCGGCAATAACACTGATCACTGACTTTTAACCCCACAGATGCGGAAAGTCAGTTGTGACCACAGAATCTGAGCGGTCAATTACTGGGAGTGCTGTGCTTATAATTAATGATGCTGGAATCTATCTGAAAGTAGTCCACCCAAAGATGGTTCAGGTGCAGCACAGGACAACCTCCTCCCACACTCCAAAGACCTACTGGTAGGGAACTTAGAATGTGAGCTCCACTGAATACAGCAAGTGATGATAATATTGATATCCTTTACCTATGGTGGGAGTAATTTTAATTCCTCCTGTCCCTAGAAGTGTGTATATCATTATACTTAGGATTTTCTTAGAAATCATCCTAGAGGAAACTCACATTTTGCCGTTTATTGTAAATGTGCCCACTAACTGTGGAGCTTTTTTGCCTGATTGTCAGTATGAATGTTGAATTCAGTAACCATAAATCTGTCAGGTGTATGTATGACATGCATCTTGATGTGGACATTTTTACAGAACTTTTCATAAGCACAGGGCAGATTTACTAATCCTACAGATGGCATAAGCTTAGACAAGACGTGTAGACCTGCATTCGATTTATCACAGGGGCTCAGGCTGGATGATAAATGTGGTGCATGGATAGATGTGTTATTAATTCAATTATTAGTTAGCTTACTTTGAGACAGAATTGTATGATAGAATTGCGGCACAATGGTGGCACTAAATGTTACATATAAGCCCATGCCCCTTTTAGAAGCCACACACCTTTTCTGGTAAGCTATGCCCCTTGTCAAACTAGGTGCAGTTAATTTCTCAAGTACTGGATGAAAATTTTGGTACAGTTTGCAACAGTGTGCAGGTGCAGTAACAATATTAAATGCGGGCCTATGCATGTACATAGCTTAGTCACATCGGAACCCCGGAATAAAAAGTCCTTCACCAAAGCACAAAAAACTTGTTCAAGTCCACCCCAGAAGAACATTCTCTATTCTTCAGGTTATACAGCCTTTCCTGATATTCGAGGAGGCAATTCATGTCCAGGTTTCTGCCTAAACCGCCATCCCTTCATCTGCTTGGAATCTGGACTGAGTGCCCTACTGAGTGGAGAGAGTGCAAAAGGATCACTGAAAATGAAATAAACCCTCCAGACGTAATTTAAAAAAAAATCCATATATTAAAGCATAGCCAGAAAGCCTAAAAAAAAGATGTGTGATCAAAAAGCACTGTGTGAACCTGACCTTAAGTACAAATACTAAACCTGGTATAAAAACCATGGCTCCCAAACTGTGTTTGTCTGTATCTATCAAATATACATTAAGTGTTTTTCACGTAAGTGTGTGGTTCGTGTAGTGACTATTCATTGTTCTTCACTAACCTCCATGTCCTCAGGTCAGACAGGAAATGTGGGTCACAGATTAATTGGCCCTGGCTCCACAGTCGGCTTTACCTTTGTTTGCTGAACACTGGATGTTAGTGTGCTATCAGGCCATTTTGCCGGCAGATGTTGTTTGCTCCTCCTGTACAGTTCTCCTGGGTTAATAAAAAGGCCACTGGTCCCACATCTGCTCCCTCCAGCCATGCCAACCTTTGTTTTTTCATTTTACGAGTTGACTGTGCACATAGCATTGTGTAACCACAAGTGGCTGATTACCATCAGTGCAGACGCTTCTGAAAATTTTTGAGTTTAGGTATAAAAAAAAAAACGGCCAAAAAAAAAGCAGGTGAGACTACCCTCTGTAGTTCAAGCAAAGGTCTTCTCTTCTGAAAAGTTTGTAAAGAGATGGTTCATCCAAAAAAAAAATCCGCTTACTGCTATATGAATGAATCAAGTGGACCTTCAATATGTATCCTGTTAGAAAGGATGAGAGCAGGGTTAATTAAGGATCAGGAGGATCACTGACTATTATATGGGATTAATTTATCATACCTTTTGTGGCAGAACAAAAATTTAAAATTTTGGTGCATGGCAGTTTTGCGCAACTACCTGCAACTTTTTGTGATTTTACACCACTGTGTAAAAGAGGGCCTTGTTAGCTATGTTTGTTACGTCTATGGGGGATTTATCAACTTACGGGCAGTACATGTGAAAGACATGTACTGCCCCTGCCCATAATAGCTGCTCCAAGTGTCCACCTTGGCATGAACCAAGCCCACGTTGTCCACCACGTGAGAGTACAAGGCAGGGATGGCTTTTTGGAAGAAATAATGCCAGCTAGGAACCTTCCAGCGAGGTTGAGCGCATGCCATTAGCTCCCTAAAGGCAGCAGAATCAACTGAATGGTACGGCAGCAACTGCACCACCAGAAACTTGTCCAGGTGGGAATTAAGTTTGATACCATTTAAATCATAGACCTTAAATGTAGGGCTTCCAATTATTATTTTTTACATTTATCTTTTGAGCTACCAGTGCCCAAACTTGACATGTGCTTATTTTCTCTTTCCCCTAAAATAACCTTTATTTCAATTCACTAAAATAAACCTCTAAACCCACTTAAAACATGTTTCGCCATATACATAGGCGTCTTCAGGGGTGGATACTGCCCAAACCCCTGAAGACGCCTATGTATATGGCAAAACATGTTGGGGGCAGTAGGTGAGGGTTTTTAGGCAGCGGTACTCATCCTGTCTAATGAAATAATAGTTACACAGTAAACCAATAGTGAAGCAAAGCGGACACTGTGCTTTGATACTAGCGCGCAGTATCAGAAGTAACAGTGATTGCTGTGAACAAGAGCACTGTGTTGTTAACAGTGCAGTGTGCTATGTTAGGCAGGAGTCTCAGCGACTAGTAGAACCCTGACAATTGAGAATACGATTAGGGATGAGGAAACTGATAGTTTTAAGTGGGTTTAGAGGTTTATTTTAGTGAATTGAAATAAAGGTTATTTTAGGGGAAAGAGGAAATAAGCACATGTCAAGTTTGGGCACTAGGAATTAAGTTTGTGCACCATCGAATTCCTGGGCGTGTAGAGTTGTTTCAAGACTGTGAGGGGCTGCGGGGCTGAGGAACGGAACTATGGATGCAGACAGCACAGTGTCTTTTGCGGCCCTATTGAAATGAATGGGTCTGCACACATTCCAAATTGCGGAACGGATGCGGACTCATTCATATGGTCGTGTGAATGAGCCCATGGAGTGACCAATCAAGCTGTTCTGTGCATGTTGCTGAAAGTGAGGCCCATACCAAGTTTTGCTGTGGGGCCCGATGGTTACATGTTACACTCCTGTTGGTTAGTCCTTTATTGGTCATTTATAATACTGCTGAGTTATTTCATCTTATTTTTCTCTTTCCTCTTCCAGGTAATAGTCAGGGGAGGTGGACACATCCTACCATATGACCAGCCTGAAAGATCATTTGTGTTGATTGACAGGTTTATAAGTAACTGTAAGGCCTTGAATTGTGAGAACGTTTTCTGATGTGATACCAATACCGTAGGTCACCTTATGTTAATGGCAAAAAGAAAATGATTTGATCTTGGTCAGTAAATAATAAAATCCTTTTGTAAGAACAAAGTGTCATTTTTTGTCACATTGTAGGAGCATATAAGATGTGTTCAGTAAATCTTAAAGAGGTTGTTCAGTGGAGGAAGAATTTATTAAAAAGGGAACAGAACAGGATATAAGAAGGGATACTCCTCCTTACTGATACCCTGATGCTCCTGTTCCAACACTTACTGGCTCAATCACTGGATTTTTTATGGTATATGGACCATATCACAAAAAGTAACGGCCTATTTGGGTCTAGATATATTAAAACATAACTTTTAATAATAATATAAAATAATTAATGATAGATTACCATAAATAAATCACAAAAATACAACACCGAGTCCACGGCTGTGCCACACAGCTGTTCCACCAATAAACTAAGACCAATAAAGAGGGCCTGAGTGCAGTTGCCCTCATTTATAAAGATATAATCAGCTTGGGTTATGATAATACAAAAGATACACAGTGGTGCACGGCGGCACACTACAGACCACAAGAGAAGATACCCAGTTGTCCTACCACATCCCATCAGGACCGGTTGGTATTGTATGATGATCCCTTGGTGTGGTCTTGTAGTACTTCAGGTATTCTGGAACGGGTAAACAGGACGTCAGGACAGCGCTATCCTGACCCTAGGTCGCCCTGCAAGGGAGTGCTATAACGGCCCTGATAAGCCTAACCATGGAGCACTCGCCCTGACAAGGGTGACCCCATCCGGAACCTGTCCCTACAATAGATTACCCTAGAATTTTATATGGACCAACTTGTTCCAAATCTGACCAGGGGCAGTGGAGATCTGCTGAGGGTGAGTATCCACCTGCGGTTTACCAAATATCTGCCTCTATTCTCAATTATTTCTAACATTGTTAAAATAAGTTAACCTATGGGGTATGCACATTTAGACAAAATAACCACTTTCTGAACCGGACTTTGGATACTTTGGCCACATGTGTCAGTGATTCTGCATGTGCGTTCTTTAGAGCTGTACAGGGGGTATATTCTCACCCATGGAGCTGTATTACAGGACTGTGGAGTCGCTAAGCCAAAGCCCCAACTCCGACTCCTCAATTTCCCCTAACTCAGACTCCCAATCCGACTCCCTCATACATGGCGCATGTTTAAGCGATAACTTTAAACAAACTTTGCACAAATCGATAGTACAGATATGTCAAAAAAAGTTTAATATATGTTTTACTAGATATCTTTACTCTAAGCTTTCAGTATCAGGCTTTTCTCTGGGTATAGCTCACTAAGGGCCTGATGTATGAAAACTGTCTAGGTCTAAGACTTTCTTTGTTGCCCATAGCAACCAATCAGAGCTCCTCTTTCATTTCTCCAGAGCACTATATCAAATGAAAGGGGAACTCAGTTTTTATAGGACAGTTTTCATCCATAAAGCCCTAGGTGTTTTCCATCAGCCTAGAAAGTGAAACTGCTAGCTGTGCTAGATAACAAAGGCTTGGCAATGGCTTCTACACCTATAGTACTTTATCACATGTGTGTTTCTGTATTTCTGAATTTGAGATGTTAGAAAACCGTTTTCCCTTCTATTCTATGTAAAGCATATAGAAGCCATCACAGCAGCTAACCTCTCCAAACATGAGCTCAGAGGAAAGTATACAAAGAGAATATGCACTGGACAATTGATTTATGCACAGTTTATTGAAAGTTTAGATATACTAAGAAGTACTTGTCTTAAAGGGGTTTTCTCAGCAGGTTGATTTACTGGCTGACAGGCAGTTTACACTCACTCTGTCTCCTCAGGCTGTGGGTGGGTCTCCAGCAGTTATTAGTATATATTAACTTATTCTGACAGAGCAGGAGATTGTAATCTCTAACACAATTACAGGTAAAGCTTCTCAGTCCTCGCAACACTTGGACCTTTTGCTTACTGCAGGTAATCACTCAGAGCTCAGTCCCATCATTCCTCACTGCTCTCAGCCAATCAGATAACAGTATTTCTGGTCTGCAGGTTACCATAAAAACCTGTGTGCAGTGAGAGACCTGCTGAACTGTCTATAGTTCATGACTGACCAATGTACTTTGAAAATGTCTTCTTTTAACTGTCCCTTTATGTTGAAAGCTAATCTTTGTAACTAATCTTTAATCCTGTTTTCTCTAACAGTTCTGAGATGAGTGCAGCCATTCCTTCCCAGTGCCCTTTTCCTCTCATCTGTAGCGGAGGAGCTTCACTACTGAGCATCTACATAAAGGGCAGCACACAGTCATCTCAACTAAAAGCCTAGATCCTTAGATCAGGAATAGAGCAGACATTTATAGGACATTTCACCATTTTCCCAAATTCTTAAAATATATTCAGCACATACTGCACTGAACTAAATGTACCAATTTATTCTATATTTTTGGAGTCGGAGTCGGTCCATTTTATACCAACTCCGACTCCACCAAAATGGACACCAACTCCAACTCTCCGACTCCACAGCCCTGCTGTCTACCACACAAGAAACTACAGATCCAGGTAGGGTAATTATAAGATTTCCAAGATAGTCCAAGATATTCTTGAACTCAAAAGAACAGCCGAATTGCACAGAGAATTTTCAAACCTACGAGTGCAAACTGTGAAAGCAAGAATACAAGAAATCACTGCTAACCATACACAGGGTACACAATATATCAGACCAGAGGTGGACTGGCCATAGATTCTGGAGGGAATTTTTCCCGGTTGGCCTATGCCGATAGTGCCAACCAAGCCCTCTTCACCGCTGCTGGCTGGCTACATACTAGTGGCGGAACAATATGGGTCATCATTACAGGAACTCCAAGCAGCATGCTGAAGGTAGGACTGGCTTGTTGTGGACCACATCTCACCTACTAAGCCCCTTCTCTGTGTCCATATTACAGACAATTGGAGGAGGAGGATAGAACATGGCAGCTATTAATGGCCACCATACAGGGAGAGCTGCTGGGGAGGTATTCTATGGTATTACTGACCCTGCCTGCTTGTATTGGTTCCATCTACTTGTGTTGCCCCATCATCTGTCATTTTGGATCCACATACAACATTGGGGCTCTTTTAGGTTCTTTCCAGGGCCACTTTAAGTTCTCAGTCTGGCCCTGGTTCAGACCATGGCACATGTATACTGTGGGTGTATAGATGTGCAGTACAAATTAGAAACAGACTAGCTTTGTATTGTAGGGTTTCCCACAATGTTTCTCAGTTGTTTTATTTCTATATTCGACAGTATATTCATTTCTCTTATGTTTATAAAGGTAATATGTAGTTCAGTATGTTTAATTCTGCTGAACATTTCTTCTTCTTCAGTCTCTGTTCATGGAGCTTTTACTATTAGTGACTAGAGAGCTCCCTTTTCCCTGATGCTGTCTGTTTACTTGTCCTCCTGAACTCTACATACTAAGGTTGCATTCTTCCTTCAGACATAAATTCTAAATTCAGTGGAAAATCAGCGTGTGAGCGAGCCATGCTGGCCAGCCCCCCTCATAGTCCCACAAAGACATCATCCTCTAACACTGAGAAGAGATGTCCCTTCAGATGTCTGTGACTAGTTTTATAATACTAATGTTATTTTTAATCATTTTTTTTACATTTTTGTCAATTGATTCCAAAGAGAACATTTATGTTGAAGAAACAATGTGGGCTATGACTTGTATTGCAGCTTAGCCTCATTCAAATCAATGGGTCTGAGAGCACAGCTTATGTTCTCCTATTCCCATAGAACAAAATGGAAGTAAATGTTCTACATCTTATATTTCCTTAAATGTCTTGTGCAAACCTAAATAATGTTCTTTGCAAAATTATACATTTTTGGATATGACAGAGTACAGCCTCCATCTGGAAAAAACATCACCTGATTTGCATGAATTTGCGGGGCTGATCTGGGGGTCTGTATTAATTTTGGGGTCTGTCTGGAGGTTTGTAATATTTTGGTGTTGAGGGTCTATATTTGGTTTGGGGTTTGTCTGGGAATCTGTATTAATTCTGAGCTCTGGTGTTGGGGGTCTGTATTAATTTTGAAGTCTAGTCTATGTTGGAGTTTGTCTGGAGGTCTGTATTAATTTGGGGTTTGGGGATCTATATTAATTTGGGGGGTCTGGAGATCTTTATTAATTTTGTGGTCTCATCTGGGCATTGTCCAGCCATACATAATTTATTTTTGAAAGAAGATTGGAATGTCTAGGAGAGTGGGCTGCACACCCTGGCCAAATAAGCCTGTGCATTAAACTCTGCAGTCTCTGGGGGAGGGCACAAATTGCCTATTCTGCCTAGGGGACCAAAATACCTTGTCCGAGCCCTGCATCATGTAGTAGTGACCTTCTTTTCCAATGGATAATATAGCAGCACATACAGCAGTCTTGTTCATTCGGAATGGAATAACTACTATGATTAGGCTTGGTAGCCACACTCAGCTTTTGTTTAAAGGAGTTCTCCGAGTTATATATATTGATGACCTATCCTCAGGATAGGTCATCAATATTAGATCGGCGGGGGTCCGACAACCGGCACCCCCGCCGATCAGCTGTTTGAAGAGGAGGCTCGCGCAGTATCAGCGCGGTATCATTCACATGCTGGCCAACACAGGCGTAGTGGTGAGTAGGTGTAATTACACCTCACCGCCCCATTCATTTCTGTGAGAAGAATCGCTTCCATAGACTTGTATGGGAGCGATTCTTCCTATAGAAATGAATGGGGCGGGGAGGTGTAATTACACCTACTCACCACTACCCCCGTGTCGGCCAGCATGTAAACAGTGAAGAGGAGGCAGCGCTGATACGGCGCACGCCTCCTCTTCAAACAGCTGATCGGCGGGGTTGCCAGGTGTCGGACCCCTGCCGATTTCTGAGATGTCCTGATGATGGTTTTGGCTTAAAAAAAGTAAATAAAAAACCTGAACAAAACCTGAGTATGAAAACCCAGTTTTAGGATGCGCCTCTGCAGTTGTAAACGTATAGAGAGCTCACTGGGCTGGGAGCCCACTCAGATGTGTTTTGCTCCCCTTCCTGTGCCGAACCCCTAGCTACAGCTTTGATTCAAAGGTTTTCCATTCCTAGGATAGAGATTGCATGCAGTTTTGGAGCTGTACATGGACTGGCAGCCTAATTATATGCATGCATTTTACCTTGTGTTATTCACAAACAGATTTTCTTCAATATTCTAATATCAAGTGCTAGTGATTGGTCACAAAACAGATGATTTTCCCACATTTTTAGTCCTTTTGTGTTATCAAGCTTTAAAATATAACTGTGTATTGCCATGAAGGCAAGGTGCTAATGCATGTGCAATCTATCTCTGGTTCCTAGCCACCTTCTCCTAACACATGACAAGATGGGCTGGTCGAGTGCATGAAAAATGCTAGATGTCCATCTGTGTATCACATCTGCTAAAGTAATTTCATTCAAGACTCCTTTACATTCAGTTCTTGACCAGACTTTTGGAGCTCTACATGACCTTAGAGACTCAGCCATACACATTCAATAGCTGTTGGCCAAAACATCGTTCAGCTGACGGCTATCAATCCCAGCGGGAGAGAGGACAAAGCAGATGCCAGACATGTCTGGTGTTGGCCTATCACTCAGGAGGACAAAAGGATTGGGCAAAAATATTAATTTTGTCTGATCCTTCTCTCCCCATCATCATATGTCAGGGGAGATTCTGGAGTTCCTACACACATAAAACTGTTGGCTGAACCCGCCATTCTCCACAGGTTCGGAAGACAATAAGCTTATGTGTATGGGACCCTTACCTAAATGGTCAGAAGCACTGTGTTGTCTTTTTCTAGGCAATAGCTATAATGGCCATAACCACTGGAGTTTGCTCTTGGTATATTTTCTGTGATGACTCCAAAGTGCTCTTTGGTTGTCATGGCAAGTACAGATAACATAAGAGGGTTGAGTAGATCTAGGTGCCTGGTCAAAAGCACATATATCTCTGAAGTTGCACTGTAAAGCAAATTATTGCTGCACATGTCAAATATATTTTCTCCTGCTGTTCCCTTGTCTGATTCTGACCATTTGCTGCTGAATGTTTAGCTTTCTTATCTCTATTAGCGTATTGTTAATTGACAGCTCTCCTGTTTGTCCCTAGCTGTCCTTACCTTATCAAACACTTCTGAGGAAATATAATTTGCATTTCATTAACTAAGAGGTGATAAGTGATCTCTGGCCATTCTTCATGCTAAATGATTCACTCTAGGTCCTGTGTAAATGCCCCTTTCATGCTTTGTTTCGCTTTTTCTGAAGCTGCCCGTACGTTATTGATTTCAGACGGCCATTCATGGTTCATCTGTGAAGGTTGTTCTCTTAGACATCAATGCCATAACTTAAAAAGACAAATCAACGCTCAATCTCTGCCTTATCCTGTGGCTTGGCCTGGGCTTCTTTTGGTGGGATGCAGTTCTGTCTTTGGTATGAGTGACTTTGTGTGTACTGGCAATGTCCCAGTTGCTCCTAGAGGCTCATTTCCATATATTAAAACATCATTTTTCTCAGCAATGCGGGCACATATGAACATGGGACCAACACAGATGTCTTCAGCGGCCAAGTGCACATGTAACAGGTCAGCCAGTGTCATAGGTACAAATCTGCTGACAGATGTCCATTAACTAGTCAGTTATCCTGTAGATTGTGATTAGTGTTGAGCAAAGCGAGCTTTGGATGCTTCATCCGAAGTCACTTCGTTCAAAACTTCGGAAAACCACTTTAAAACTTGAAACCGAGACAAATCTCCATACAGTATTATTCCGAAGTTTTGAACGAAGCGACTTTAAAACTTGAAGCTGAGACAAATCTCCATATAGTATTATTCCTACAGTTTTGAACAAAGCGACTTTGGATGAAGCATCTGAAACTCTCTTCGCTCAACACTAATTGTGATATGTAAGTGGGCCTTAAAGATGCCCCTACTCCTTTGATAGAAGGTGAGTGGCATAGGGATTACCAACCAAACCTTACATGTGACTGACAATTCAAATTGTCTATTACAGTCGGACAATGGGTCTGGAAAAATGTCTCCAAAAATGGAAGTGTTTGACCATTGTATTATATGTTGAAGTTGGCCTTTTTTTCCTAATGCAAATGGGAACCTTAGTGCTGCCATACTCATTAGACTAACAAAACTGCAGTAATACAATAGAACATGGCAAAGTCCAAGCTAATACTCTACCAGACTAAACTGGTAGTAAGCAAATGAAGGAGAGGAGCTTTCCAGTTCACGTTCTTTTGTGTTTTTTAAGGTAGTAGTATTCAGATCTGAATGAAAATATTTTAATGAAATCAATATGTAGCAGTACAATAGCTATACGGATTGTTGGGGGAGAAAACTATTCAGACTCTGTAGATCATTTGGCTTTGGCTCAGGCTCCCCCTTTGTTCCCTTATTACAGTCAGTAAGTGCTCTCTCTCTTTCTATCTAACATGTGCTGGATTTTTCCTCCTCCCACCAGCAGCTCTGAGCTGCCTCACTAGGATCCTCTTTCCTTGCTAACAATCTCCAGGGAGCCAGTGTGGGAAGCACGTATTTCCTCCTCTTCCTACAATGCACAAAACTTCTCAGATTCACACTACACAAGAGTTGCTGCACCTTGGGTATCTTCAAGTTGAAACGGAGAGAAGAAATTAAGTTGTGGCATGGACATCTGGCACCATCACTGAAGTTTAACTGCAAGCTGTGCAAACTTGGGATGACTTCTAGACCAACTGTAAAACTTGTGGTTACTATGGATCTATGAGTGCCTGCAAATGTGGGGCAGATCTTCTCTACTGTACAGCCACATCTGGTCACCCCACAAGAGGGTGGACATCAGCAATTGGATCTCTGAAGCACAGAAGAAGAATTCTGCATTGCACAGTGAGTGTTGATGTTCCCAATGGCTATGCGTGTTATCTACAGTCATTTTTGATCTGCTAATCAGTAATGTAGGAGTTAACAAGATGTTAAGAGACTGGAGCTCCTGCACAAATCTGCTGATTGTGTCCAGTCCTGGAAGGGATTTTATAAGCCTGAACAAAGGGAGGGGATGGTCAGCACTGGGTTAACCTATACAAAGACCCAGGTGAGATGGAAAAGCCTACGTTTTTGGTGGTGTTGATATTGGTGACTTGCACGGTTTGTTGGAGTGTGGAGAAATGTCCAGAACCATGTGACTGTCAGCATCCACAACATATACTGTGCTCCAACAGGGGGCTATTTTCTGTTCCAAAATCCAGCCACTTTGTAAGCCCAACTGCAACAAAAACCTACAGCTTGGGAGGGAATTTTATCGACAACTTAAGTGCTTCAGACTTTTCAAATTATTATAATTTACAGAGGCTTGACTTGCAGTACAATCGGATACAGTTCATTCATCCCAAGGCATTCGAGCAGCTCACTCACCTGGAAGAACTGTACCTTGGCAACAATGGTCTTTCTACACTTACTACTAATGCTTTCTTGCCACTTAAGAAACTTAAGGTCCTCAATGTGAATAGCAACCAGCTTCACAATGTCAGTCGTTCCAGCCTTGCTAACTTGGTGTCACTTGTTAAGTTAAGACTGGACAGTAATAATATCCAGATACTGCATGGCTCCCCTTTCTTGGGTCTTTCTAATCTGCTTTATTTGCATCTGGAAAACAACAAAATTAAGAATATCAGTAAAAATGCTTTTGTAGGACTTGTAAAATTGCGTTTATTGAGCCTGTCAGGAAACCCCTTAAATTCTTTGAGACATCCTATATTTTTGCCATTGCGCTCTCTAAGCACACTAACCATGGCTGGAAATAATCTACAACAACTGGGACCAGGTGTTTTCAATGGATTACAAAGGCTTTCCAAGCTCATTCTAAGTTCAAACAGGATTTCTACACTACATAGCAAGGCACTTCAGGGGCTTGGGATGCTGCAAGAGCTGCAACTGGATGGCAACTCGCTGGCCCAGCTCCCTGGGGGCCTCCTGACATCACTGCAAAGTTTGGAAGTGCTGAACCTGAGCCGTAATGCCCTGTCAGCAGTGCACTCTGGAGCTTTTAATGGACTTAACCGGCTAAGGGTGCTAGACTTGCAGCATAATATGTTGAACTTTCTGCCTGGGGATGTTTTTTCTGGAAATCCAGCTCTTTACCGCTTACAGTTGGATGGAAACCAGTGGAACTGTAACTGCCACTTATTGGGGCTTAAGCACTGGATTCTGGGGACCCTGCACTCTCGCAGCCGTATGCTAACTGTGTTTGTGCAGTGCAGGGAACCTCAGGAAGTTGCAGGGAAATATTTGGACTACCTTGATGATACCTATTTACAGGGAGTCGGAGATTGCACAGTCAGCACCACACCTCCAGGACTGGCTACCACCATGCAACACCAGGTTTTAGATTTGCATCAGGTAAACCAGCGGATGAATGATGATACAAGTATAGAACCATTATACCATACAATGAAAACCATTTCCAAGCTTCATTTATCAGCTCCAAAGTCAACACTTTCATCTGGAGGTTTCACTTTACTTCAAACCCGGGCATCAGTGCAAAAGGTGTCAAGCACAAAGGGACCTCTTACCATGAAAAGGCAAAGTGGTACTGGACGTCAGAAATCACAGCAGACTGATAAAAAGCAAAACACAAAGACTTCAATTGGATCCAGGAATCATTATGGAATTAAACAGAACTTGATGAACCTCAGTCAACAGCATCCAGAGGCTGAAAGGCAAAACCTCGATTCATTCCAGACTGCAACTGAGTCATTAACACAGCTACATCTCAAGCAAGCTGAGGCTCAGATCCCAACATCTCACAAGTTGCCTCATAGTGTCCCCACAGCTGAACAATTTTATGAGTCTACCCATGAAAGAGAACAGCCTACTGCTGAAGCTGAGCAATCACAGGTCACTAGTACCTTGCAATCACCATCTGAAATGTCTCAAAATGACGATTTGGGCCCTAAATTGAGACAGGCCATTCCAGTATCAGAGACCTTGCATCAAAGTCAGCATGACACCTTGCAGCCATCATTTGATTCTGTTCATCATGGCCACAGTGAAATATTGCACCAAGTTGCTCCTTTAGGCCTGTCTGACCCATGTGAATTTAACAAGCTACATCTATTGAATCTCTCGGTGGAATCTGTAGGAAGTAACACCGCTCGTGTACGTTGGCAGACTTCAGTCTCTCATACCCATGGGCATGTCTTATTCAGGGTGCTGTATGAGCGTTTTGGACAGAGTGGTCGTTTTCAGCGCTTTGTCTATCCCAGGGGCCATGCTGAATCTTTAACTTTACTGGAGCTCACAGGAAATACCCCATATTTAGTGTGTGTTGAGAGTATAATTAATGGTCGAGCTTGTCCTGTGGCCCCTAGGGAACATTGTGTAGGGCTTGTGACTTCGCCTTCAGAAGATGAGCACCCTGTACTTAATTACCAAATGTTAGCCTTGGGGCTACTAGCCCTCAATGCTTTGCTGCTTTTGCTAGGTTTGGTTGTCTGGGTTTCTAGGAAAGCGCGCAAGAAATGGTGCCGTAGAAGAGCCCCCGTTCATGTACGTCAAATGTACTCAACACGTCGGCCCTACAGGTCTGTGGGTACTGGAGTTTCCACTGATTTCTCGGGTTTTCAGTCCCATCGACCTCGTACTGCAGTGTGTGCTCTAGGAGAAGGAGACCTTATTGACTTTCCTGGCTGTGACCGTTTCAGAGAGGGAGGAAATCTGCACAGAGATGATCTCCTGCAGAGGTTCACAGACTGAGCAGCCATGAGTCACAAATATGATTTCTGCACTAGGCTGCAACACGTACATGAGAGCAGTAATATTATACTAATAGGTCATGTGTAGAGTATCAGGGAGGAAGCAGTGTCCAACTCCACAACCACCAAAAGCAATGAATGAGAAATGTAATATGTTCAGCCTAAGTGTGACTTTGGGTAACACCAGGTATGCCCAACCTGCGACTCTCCTGTTACGAAACTGCAACTCCCAGCATGCCTGGACAGCCTACAACTATCAGTCTACAGCAGGGCATTGTGGTAGTTGTAGTTTTACAACAGCTGGAGGGCTGCAGGTTGGGCACCCCTTGGTTACACCATTTGCTTATGGTGCATCATTACAAATCATATGATGCAATATTGTACACATTGATGGGGTTTTCTTGATAACTCTAAACAAGTTGAAATACATGTATTAAGCTCACAATATGTTTTGTGTCCTCGTATTGGTTGACATGCTGCCACAGGTATTGTATTTAACAGCATCACAATTAGTGTTGAGCGAAACCAGCTTCAGATGCTTCATTTGAAGTCGCTTAGTTCAAAACGTCAGAATATTACTGTACGGAGATCCGTCTCTGTACATTATTAGAATGTATGGGCTCCGATGAGCAGAACTTAGTTATTCACAAAGTCGTGCGTGACTTTGTTCAATAACTTCGGTAGTTGATTTTTAAAGTGGAAAACCACTTTACTGGTTTCAAGTTTTAAAAATCCACTACCGAAGTTTTTCAACAAAGTCATGTGCGACTTCGTGAATAACAAACTTTGGCTCATCAGAGCCCATACATTCTAATACTGTACAGAGACGGATCTCCATACAGTATTATTCAGAAGTTTTGCACAAAGCGACTTCGAATGAAGCATCTCAAGCTTGCTTCGCTCAACACTAATTACAATGTTAGAAGAATCTCTGGTACTAATTGCAGCCTGGCTTCACATGGTATTTGTACTGTATGTCTTCTCTGAATTGTAGCTTTCTGCTTTTGTGTAGTCACTGTTACAGTAGGGTTTCTACATACTATCAATTAGTGGCAGTCATCTCCCACAAAATTGCATTAAAAAGTATTCATCTAGAGGAATGGTCTTCTCCAAGAAGATGGCCAGAATGCATAATTTATGGTGGATCTGAAAATCTCATCTGGATAAGGAGTGGAATTCTCAAAGTGTCAAATGTTACTGTAATATTTGTTACTTCCATATGTTACTCTAGGATGGGGCTACACGGCGGTCTTGGCATCGACACCTGTTGCACGACCATAGAACTGAACTGAATGGGGTCTAAGTGTGATTTGCAAATTGTCGTATCCCTGGTTCCAGAATTGCATTGTTGGAATTTTTAAGATTCTGGGGTCATGGTTGCGGCTACTTACAAAGCCATGCAGTTCAATGGCTGCACTGCTACACAGTGATCTGTGGTCACGCAGTGAGTGGCATTGGCCAAGATCGCTGTGTAGACCTAGCCTAAATATTGTGTGGTGGGGACTTATGATGACTTGGTGGAAACATTTAGTACCTGTGGCACATGGGTGTATTCTGGTAATGACATGTGCATAAGATGTGACACAAGGGTGAGCTATTCGCAGCCAGAACCCTTACTAATTCTCTAAATAAAATGGTACCTTTTCTGATGACCATACATGAGGTCAGCTATCTATGGAGTGAATTCTGGCATTCTCACTTGTAGACTTTGGCCATGTATGTAATATACTGTTATTATGTTGCTGCTGAAGGTGGCTACAGAATGTGAGGAGGGAGATCTGGCACAGGCCTGTCTATGCAAACATCTGCAACTGCAGGCCTTCTGCTATAGTAATCTATATACAGTATCTTTGCAGCTTATACCCTGTCTATACTTCTGTCTACTACCCAACAGTCTGTGTCTGCTCTTATTGAAATTATGAACAGAGTATTACTAAGTTTGAGCATGTTTTCTGCTCACAATTTATAATCAAGGGTGTGCATAATATAGAGGCAACCATTGCTGCTACTATGGAGACCTCAGGTAAGGGGTTCTATCTACAGGAACTAAAATAACAGTACATGCTAAAGCTGCCGATGGTTCTCATTTCCCATATCTTATTGGGGTGGCTCAGCTTGCTTGCCTCCTCCTTGCACCCTCTTTTTATAGTATTGCATGCAGTTGGACCCAATGAGATTTGTGCAGGTTTACAATGCCAGTGGGGGATAGGGCCAACCTGAGCATCGGTCTTCATATTTACAGGCCTGATAGCAATACGGGGTCTTCTTCTATGATGCATACTGCTTTGGCAGTATTTTATATTCCACAATGAATCCCAGAATGGTGTTCTCCTTCTAAAGGTGCCTATACACATGAGAGCAAAGTCAGCTGAACCTGCTGATTTTGGGGGACTGGACAGCTACCTTATGTGTGTGGTGGTTTGGTGGCTTGAATTTCCAGATGCCCAACTTTCTCATGGGAGGTATACCACAAAGGTGTCCGGCAGTAGCTTACTCCCCTCTCCCATTAGAGAACATCATCAGTGGAGAAGTCAGGAGGACTAGCAGTCAGTCGACAGATATTGGAGGTGTATGGCCATCTTTAGGGACCAGCTTCACAGGTGTCTGTGAGAGATATGTGGTTTTCAGATCTTATCCAGCCTCAATTGGAACGTTACTTGGGAAAGAGTATGTTTGGATTATTGCCTATAGTATTTCAAAAGTTTGTACAGGATCAGAAACATAGCTGTTTTCTACCACCATGGTTTGAGACAAGTATTGCAGCTCAAACCTACTGAAGTGATTGGGGCTGAGTTGCAATACCGCACAACCCGTGTTTTTTTTGGAAGATCTCAAGATTTGGAAGATTTTGCTAATCTCGTACAACCCCTTTATGTCTATGTTAACTTTTTCCAATCTTGCTCAGATTAATGAATGATGTAATGTGATTGGTGACTATGGTTGGCTTTCCAGTGGTTCTCCAGCAGTTGCAAAACTGCAACGCTCATCATGCCCTGACAGTCTTCGGCTATGAGGGCAAGATGGAAGTTGTAGTTTTGCACCCACTGGAGATCCCTGGTTTAGACTATTACTGTGTTAGCGTTATACTTACATATATCTCTTTTGATATGTGGAAAAATATTGCTGTTTCCAGTATTATATTTCATCAAGGCGTGCCTCTTCATTTAATAAATCTGGGGGTTAACACCCTCAAGTGTTTACATGCTTCTCAGCGCTCTGGTTCCTTCAAGGATCCAGCCAATGCATACATCACCAGATTCTTCTACGATGCAATCATGGTAACAGTTTCACTGCCAGTTGTATTGTATTGTTCTGAATTCTGCCTTGTAAAACAGATAGCGGTGCCTTTTAGTCACATCTGCCATGAACAGAGCTGAATACATGTACAATGCATGGAAAGTTTACCTAGTGCCTTGTGACATGTGCATTGTGTATGGTTCATTGCAGAATGTATTCTAGGGCCACACATTATTCATACCAACCATTTCTTTCCACTACTTCTTTAGATCAGGGATCAGCAACCTCTGGCGCTCCAGCTGCTGTCCTTGTAACTCCCATAGATGTAATGGAGCATTCTGGGAGTTTCAGTACAGATGTAGTGCCGGAGGTTGCTGATCCGTGTTGTAGATGTTTGACTTGCACTAAATGGAAGCCATTTATAACTTGGTTGCTCTTTGTTCCTGTTTGTTACATCTCTTTAATTAAATCAGGGATGCCCAACCGGCGCCCCCCCCGGCTGTTGCAGAAATACAACTCACAACATGCCCTGATAGCTGTAGGCTGTCCAGGAATGGTGGAAGTTGTAGTTTTGCAACAGCTGGAGGGCCACAGTTTGGGCATTCCTGCATTAAATGGTACTGGTTAGGTTAACATTACTTTAATTTATTCATATTAATTGCAGCTGACATCATTGACCAATTAGATTTTCTCATATCTTTACAAAATGCCTTGGTTCCTGTAAACAGGTAATGTGTTATGGGCTTTATTGCATACAGGCGTATATGGTGGAGAGTGGGCCACAATGCAAAAAATCAAACATTGGTGCCAACTCCAGGTGGTGCAACATATGCCCAGTAATTGGAAAGTTATGGTGCTTTTTGATCCTCCTACTGGTCTCAAGGGTCCATTGTGGGCTTTGTGTAGAGTCACTCAACCCCTTGTCGAGATAGGACAACCTGACTGTGGCTCCTTTCCTTCATGAGATCCAGAGCAGCCACCCTGCCTCTCTTATATATACCCCTGAAGGATACATAGAGTAATCCAGTTTATTGTGTGTGGTGGAAATTCTCAGATATCTCTTACAATCCACATCTATTTACTGTATGCAATGCAGCCAAGCACCAAGCCCCTGCCTGCTGTGTCTGAAGTATGGGTCTTGTAGGCCACTAATTTTAAGGGGTTTTTCCATCTTAGTTTACTATAGATTGAAAGGATATGCCATAAATGTCTGATTGGTGAGGTTCGATTGATAAGACCCCCTAAGCCCATAGAACTACGGTACCGTGCCACTGTTCCTTGTGTAGATAGTCGTGCAAGTGCAGTCACTCTCTGTTTTAGCAAATGAGACATATGGAAATAGCCGTTCTAGGTCCAAGGCTGCAGGGTGTGCTGAATATGGGAAATATCTATGCTGGACTGCACAGGTAGGGCAGTTTAAAAGGCTCAATTGCGCCCTCTAGGTATGAGTTAGATGCCCTAGTACAGGGATCAGCAACCTTCGGCCCTCCAGCTGCTGTGAAATTACAATTCCCAGCAAGCATTCTTGTTCTTGGAAGGAGGATTCTGGGAGTTGTAGTTTAAGAACAGCTGGAGTGGCGGAGATTGCCGATCCCTCCCCTAGTGTAAAGCAGTCGGCGCCCTTTAAAGGGAACCTGTCATCACCTTTATGCTACCCATACTAACAGCAGAATAAAGTAGAGACAGGTGAGTTGATTTCAGCGGTCTGTCATTTATAAGTTAAAAGTAAGTGGTTGTCGAGAACCAACATCACAAACATTGCAGATAGGCCTGGAAAAGAGTCAAATCTTCATGAGAAGAGTCATGGTTATTCATGAATTCCTGCTCTCCCTGCCCACCTGCTGATGACTGACAGGCTTCTACCTAGTTTTCTCCCTTTCTCTCTAGGAGAGAACTGCCAGTCATCAGCAGATGGGTGGGGAGAGCAGGAGATTAGGAATAACCATGACTCTTCTCAAGTAGATTTGACTCTTTTGAAGGCCTGGGATACAATGTTTGTGATGTTGGTCCTCAGCAACCGCTCACTTTTAGCTCAAGAGAGACACACCGCTGAAACCAGCATTTCTGTCACTATTTTATGTTGCCCTCAGTACAGTCAGCATAAAGTTGATGACAGGTTCCCTTTAACAGCACGTAAAATATAATCTCAGCTTAAAGGGATTCTCCTAGAATTAAGAAAATGAAAATACGTAAATATTACTTTTTTATAAATATATTTCCAAATACCTTTCATTAGTTGTAACGGCTCATTTTGTCTGGGGAACAATCATTAGGAGAAACAAAATGGCCACTGTCCTATTAGTGCACACAAAACCTGTCCTAATCACACAGGAGGACAAGTTACTTCACAACACTGAGGTAAAGAGCTGCCTCATCCTCCTTTCTGCTCTGCTTGTCAGGGATTATGAATCCTGAATACAGTTTAATATGATATTTAGCTGAATCTCAGGAGGAATGGAGTTCATGATGAGACATGAAGTACAGAGAGGACGGACAGGACAGACTGTGGTAAAGGAGACTGCATACAAGTGCTGCTGCTTATTAACCACATCTGCTCATGAACTCAATTCCAACAGAGATTCAGCTAAAGATCCTATCAGCTGTATTCAGGATTATAATCCCTGACAAGCAGAGAGAGGGTGAGGCAGCTCTTTACTTCAGTGCTGTGAACTAACTTGTCCTCCTGTGTGATTAGGACGGTTCTGTGTGTACTAATAGGACAGCAGCCATTTTATTTCTCTTAATGATTGTTCCCCAGACAAAATGAGCCCTTATAACTAATGAAAGGTATTTGGGAATATATTTATAATGAAGTAATATTTAAATATTATCATTTTCTTAATTCCCGGAGAACCTCCTTTAAGGTCATATATATTTACATGGGTCTGTTGTATAGATCTGTACAGAGTCATTCTGTGAAGCAATGTACATGGGTAGGTTTATCTGCCTGTATTTGAATTATGTCATATTTTCATATTAGGAGCCATGTTCTCTCCCACTGAAGAGTATATGACTCCTTACATAATGTTGTGCAAAACTGTTTTTGCACCCTTCTGCAGCCATATTTAATTTGTGCCGCATTCCAGGTCCATCTATGCAGCTGATGGTTATATTATGGATTATTAGTAATCCATCAGCAATGGACCTGACGTGTGATCGTCTTACTTAAAGGCTATGTACACCTTTGGGCACCTTTTTTTAAATTATTGCATTATACTTATTTTGACCTAAAAATCACTTTTTTAATTGGTTTATTAACAATATGGAATCCTTTTTTGTGTACAGAGCAGAGAAGCTGTACTAGCTGCCTGTGGATTTTTTTCTCAATTCCGTCATCTGCGGAGCAGACGAACAGCTTATCTCTTCTCTCTGACCTTATAAACACTCATTAAAGCTCAATCCTTACCTTACTGATAAGAATGTGGCATAAGTGTTTATGACCTCTCAGTAGTTTACAGATAAGGATAATTATATGACCCGGACAAGTGAAAGTACCAGTCACCCAGCTAGACAAACAGTTAACCCTTTGTGACTGAACAGCTCAATATTTTTAATAAAGACCAATTGAAAATATGATTTTTAGCCAAAAATAAGTTAAATGCAATCATAAAAAAAAAAATTGACTCCAAAGGTGTAAATAGCCTTTAAAGAGGACCTTACAGCTCTCCTGACATGTCTGTCTGTCTGTAAATACTCGTATTCCTCATAAAATCGCAATGCTAGGGAATCTTTTCTTATAACATCGTTTTGTGACATTTCTCTGTTATTCCTCTTATAAACTTAGGAATAAATCGGCAGTTGAGTTTTACCAGCTGGAAGTATGTCCCTACACAATCTGACATTGTCTAATCAGCGCTGACAGAATCAGACTGTGTAGGGACACAGTCTTTAATGGGGACCAGTAACACCCAATTGTCAATATAGTCATACATACTTTGGTGGAATAATAGAGGAAAAGCACAGTTATGAGAAAAGGTGCTCCAAAATGATTTAATTTGGAATACAAGTACCTATTTACTAAACCACACTGAAGCTGTGAAAGTTCCTCTTTAATATGTCAAATAATATGACTATACTTTAAATGACAGCAACTTTTTGACATTGATTTCCACGAATCACGTCACATGCACCATAATATGGTTATTATATGTGAGCAGACGTCCTTATTGAAAGTAAGGGAAACACATACCAGACTGTGAATAGCCATAGTGACAGATCCCCATTTGTGGGCCATATGCCTGTGTAACTAATATTATGAATTTATTTGTGTTTTGTAGATGGTTATTGTTTTATATATGTTTGAGTCACTTATGATGTCAGGAAGGATCACTCTCCATTGTGGGAACATATGATTGCAGTTTCCAGTGGATATTTGTGTGGCATTGTATGTAAGAGTATTCTGTGCTTCATAATATGTTGGTTTCCATGTTTCTATGAAAGCAAAATATAGTGAGAAACTTTAGGAAACCGCTGTAAATTGCCACCCCACTTAGAAACAGGTTGGCCACCATCTGAGGCAAGATGCTCATGTTGCCTCATGGTAGATGCGGCCCTGCTTGCACACAATAAATACACATGAGTAAAGTCTCCCACGTTGGACGTGGGTTGGCAAACACCTGTTGGCATCATCTGCGGCTGGGGTGTGATAGAGAGGGCATTAGATAGGCCATGTTGGATTTCAATGGCCAGTGGTGTTGTCCCAATATGTGTCACCCACTTTCTCATTTTATGACCATGAGTCATACAAAGTGCAAATCTTTTAAAGGGGTTTCAAGTATTTTGATATGGATGGATTGGCAATCAATATCAGATCAATGTCCGGCACCCTGAACTCCCGATAATGAGATGTTTGGGAGTAGCTCCGATGCTGGAACTATACTGCAGTAACCAGTTCTGTCCACTACACAGTGGATGGAGATGTGCAGTTCCGATGCTTACATCCTGGACCATAGCTACTGCCAAACAGCTGATTGGCTTGGATCTGACACCCCATAGTCCATTCATATCAAAATACTGGAAAACCCCTTAAAGCCTCATCAAGTTCAGCTTCCACTATGCTACCAGGGTTGGAATTGGGTACTTGATCTACTCTTTACATAAGGTATTCATGCTGTCCTCCATAGAGGATGATGTTCAAAAAATATAATGTACATTTTAGCTTTTTTTATCTTTTTAAATTATAGTGCATGCTATATATTGCGCCATAATATATCCCATTCTTCTGGAGTACATTATATAGTACTGTATCTAAAATGCTCTCAAACCTAAGCACAGTCAATTGGGAAAAGCTGTAATGTCCGAATTCGCTAAGCAATGGGATTCCATAAAGATCTATGAATTCAGCAATATGGTTTGTATGTTTACTGCAAATTGGTGCTTTTACTTTCTATGCTATAGTTTATGGTGTTTGTCTTCCACATTTGTACATAGTAATGTCTGTGCCTTAGTGGGAGAAATCGCTTATTGATGTTAAAGAATAATACCATAGAGAAACCACTAGAAATGTATGTAATTTGATGTCATCCTATCACTGGATATTCTTCCAATGGGAGATGCTGAGATGTTATTTCTACTTGTATTTCTTACACAACGGTTGTAATATTGAATACGATGGTGCTTGACGATTAGTTAAATATAATTAGTTTGTATTTCATGAAATTAAATACGTTTTTGTTAATAAAAAAAAAATGTGTTACTGATTTTTATTTTCGGGTGGGTGTGGAGGTGAAACATAAGTATTATTTAAAATTTATGTTGCTCTGTAATATAGCACTTATCTAACTGAGGTACCGGGGCCATGAATGCCTGCAGGACCGTGCACATCCATACAAACACGCATGTGAACCTGAACCTACGCTTTAAAGGGTTATTCCCATCTTAGACAATGGGGGCATGTCGCTAGGATTTGCCCCCATTGTCTTATAGGTACGGGTCCCACCACTGGGACCTGCACCTATATCAAGAACGGAGCCCCCAAAGTGAAGGAAGGCACACTGCGCATGCACAGCCACTCTCCATTCATTTATGAGGCTGCTGAACATAGCCGGCTACATAGAAATGAATGGGAGCGGTGGCCACGCATGTGCGGTGCGCTCCCATTCATTTCTATGGGAGCAGCGGGGAGCTGCGCCTGTTGGTGGCCGGACCCCGGGAAACCCGGGGTCTTCCAGGCACAGCACTCCTCGCTCCATTCTAGATATAGGAGCGGGTCCCACAGCTGGGAACCGCACCTATCAGACAATGGGGGCAAATCCTAGCGATATGCCCCCTTTGTCTAAGATGGGAATACCCCTTTAAGGCCTTTTTCACACGAGTGATACGGATTGTGTCAGGATCTAAATAAGTGTCCCCCTGCGCTACCACTTTAGTTTTTTTGTTCTACTTTTTCAAAAAGAATACTGCTACTGGGTAACTTATATGAGGGTTAACTGCCTGTACCCCGTCAAACAACATTCACAGGTATACTAAGGAATACTGAATGATGCCTGGTATGGCACTTTACTCTTAAAAAATGTTCACTGGTCGTTTAATCAAAAGAATGTACTTGTGATTGATTATATAATTGAGTGGAAAACGGTCCTACTTGCAGCACTGTAAGATCGTTGTTTCCCTCTTCTGCTTGCACCTGAAGCCGCGCACAGCTCCGGCTGGTAGTTGACACATGCGAGGGGAAGCTTGCAGGTAGTTACTGTGAAGCATCGGCGTAGCTATAGGGGGTGCAGAGGTAGCAGTCGCTACCGGGCCCAGGAGCCTGAGGGGGCCCAAAGACCCTTGTGCTGCATAAGAAGACACCAGTTTTATAGAAAGTGCATGCTGGTCAAGTTATACCTCTGGCTGGAGGGAAGGGGTTAGGCCAAGAATTTAGCATGGGGGAGTGCCCTTTCAATTTTTGCTTCAGGCAGCATGAAGTGCTTCCCTGCCCCTGACCACAAAGCACAAGGGAAGGGGGACACAAGCTGAACTCTTGCACCAGGGCCCATGAGCTTTTGGCTACGCCCCTGCTGTGAAGAGACTTCGGTGTGACGTCACACTATTCTATGGATGCTTCTGAAGACCACAAACCTTATGACGCGTTTCGGAATACACTTATTCCTTCGTCAGGGATAGGTGTAAGTCCTCCTCCAAGGTGTTAAATAGGGTATATGTCAGGATCTGTTCAGGAAAAAACTGATGGTTTGACACACTATAATCACTGAATAATAAACCTACTTAAAACTTAACTTTTACTTCTATATATCCTAAAAGATATCACGGCCCACAAAAGACATAAATCACATAAAATATATATTGATGATGGGTACGTCACATGTATAACACGGCATAGAAAGTTTTCCACTCATGTGGATACTCACAGTCACCCTTGGTTATGGCTGGGGGTGATGAATCACGACCAGTAGTGATTGGTCATCAGTGTTGGGTCAGGTTCTTGTAAAATCTAGACTTTTACATAACTGTATTTGTAGTTCAGGCGGTGCTTCAAAGGGAGCTAGTTGATCTTCTAATGCCCTTAGAGTGGCCAATTTGATGTCCAGTCTTCATGGTAGATACATTCAACTCACAATGTCAGGTGTTTAATGTAGTCTGGTTCTCTCCCCCTGGTGTTGCAGAGGGTGGAGAAAAAAAAAAAAAGAAGGGGGGACCCAGGATATTATTTGGGATTCTGCCCCAATCAAGGCTATTTTACCCTGCCTACAAGCAGAGTTATCACCCCGAAAGGGGCGGGCCGACTTCTCGGTGGCTGACCCTATTAAATCTTTCCCTGCCTATTAGAGTAATCCCATCAACAGTCAAAGAACATGATCCCGACACGTTTCCCCTATTATTGATTTGCTAGGTTCTTCAGGGGATCAAAAAAATATATTTTATGTGGTTTATGTCTTTTGTGGGTCGTGATATCTTTTAGGATACACAGAAGTAAAAGTTAAGTTTTCAGTAGGTTTCTTATTCAGTGATTACCGTATACTTACCTACTCACTTATTATATTACTATTAAGTGAAGAGTGATTTGGCACACTAGTTGAATTTGTTTTGTCTGCGATTGTGTGCAGTGTTTGCATTTTTTCTGTCCGGATTTTATCTGGATTGGAGGCGTTTTTCATGCGCCTGAAGAATAACAATCTACAGCTCCTATCAACCATCAATGAAAACGCATTGCTTCTGGATGCCTTCCGTTTTTCATGCAAGCCCCATTCACTTCTATAGAGCCAGGGCTGTGTGCACAATGCTCATGTGCACAGACCCATTGAAATGAATGGGTCAGGATTCAGCCCTGATGCTCCCTGTTCACAACATGCATTGCAACCGGATGGAAAACTCATTTGAGTGAAAGAGGCTTAAAGGTAAAAGCATGATGAAGCGTGCATGAGCTTGTGAAAATCTCATCTGCTTAGCTGGTACTGTATTATGCTGAGGAATTTTTGCACAAAAATCTGCATGGAAAATCGATGCATAATATGTACCAGCAAGGGATTTGAATACTGATTCACAGGGGCAGGCTCTGAAACCCGAGGCAAAGACCGAAATTATAAAACATGAGACTGACCATATGAACAGTGTTACACATGTAGGGTTCAGCCAAGATCTGAGTAGGTTTCCATATTTACTACCCCCAAAGATTCAGAAGAACTATGGCTTATAAATTAGGTTTTTCTATATTTTTCTCCCATTTTATTTAGTCTCTTTTTGTACTTTTCTTTTTTAAGCACTGAACCCTTTTTGTATTAAAGTGTTTGCTTTAACGTTTGTCCCTGTATTCTATACAGATCTATTGCCTTGTAAAGTATGTCTTGCGTCTGATTGCTGCAGAGCGTGTATCTGGGGGGCATGGTCTGTTTTGGGGTATGATTTTTGCTCAATTTGAAGTGCAAGACTGAGTGGACTAAATTAACCCCTTGCAGTCACCCCCACGTCACGTGCTAGGGTGGTAAGTACGGGACACCCCCTTTTGCAAATAAAAATAACATCACTAGTATTACTGCATTCCAAAATGCCAGAACTATTACAATATAGAAGTTTGTATCCTGTGCAGTGAGCGCCATAAAAATCAAAATGAGTTAATCACTTGCCCCACAAAGAGGAGCTTCGTAGACAGAAACATAAAAAGTTATGGGTGTCAGAATATGGTTAAATAAAGAAATTAAAAAAAATAGCAAATTATATAAATTTTCTATAGCTGTAATTGTCCTGACCCTTAGAGTAAAGGTAGCTTTTCATTTTTGTTGCATAGTGAATACTGTAAAAATGTAACCCATAAAACAATGGCACAGTTGCATTTTTTTCACTCCATTTGCATTTTTTCCACCCCATTAATACATTTTTCTATAGATTATTAAATGGTGCTATTGGCCTGATTGGATTGTACTACAACTCCCATTCTGCACTTTAGTAAAGAGAGTCATTTATTCTGTTACATCTGGCCTGGTTAATGACCCAGGCCTTGCGGCAAAACGTGCGGTGAGGTATTGGTGCTTGGGGAGAGACCTTTTGGCTTACATCCACTATGTCACAGGGTATGTGGTCCCTTAAATAGGCATAATTATTATGGTAGTATTTTTTTCTCCATAGGGGTTATTGACCTTTTGGATTAGATGCCTAAGTGTGGGGACCATGAATTTTTATACCCTAAGCTGGTATTGAGATATATATGATTGTTGGTTTGGCTATCAATATATATATGTTGTGGATTTTTACTTATTATAGTCTTGGATGTATTTAGCCTTTGTTCATCTAGTCTTGTGCCTATATATATTTATAGTGGGAGTTTGTGTCTCATTGTTATTGTTACAAGTGTTGGGCACTGGACTATATGATCTTGGTAGTCCCCCCATGCAGTGTTTTCTCTGGGACTGACTATATTTCCATCATGCCTATTCTCTGATTGTATATTTGTGATAGAATCATGTATTTAATAAAGATTTATATATAATTTTTATTTTTGGTACTATATTGTTTTCTCATAGTACTTCATAGTTTTTTTCTGGTTAATGACCCCAACACGATTTGCTGGCCACAGGACCAACTTCTCCTGCCTTGAGCCCACGCCAAAAACCACAACAGCAGGGGAACCCCAACTACAATCAGGCAGGAGCCCCATCATCAGGATGTGCCCTCCTCTCATTGCCCTGGTCCTAGGGAGTGATATTGTGAGGAGAACCACTGTGATAGACCTTTGCAGCTAGAGCCACTACCACTCCCATCCTTTCTCCGGCTCCTCAGGGGCTTGCAGCACATTACTGCATAACAATTCACAGGTCAAAGTTCCCAGAATATGTTTCAGATGTGGATAAGCTGTGTTAAAGGGGTTGTCCCAGAATGACAACGTATCACCTATCCATATAGAAAACTAAACAACATACAAAAATTCCCTTGGGGAATCCTCGGGGTATTGGCTACACAGGGTACTATTTAATCAGAGAATTCTGACTAACAAAAAAACCCCTTTAGGGATCCCCAATAATTCTTCACTATTATTATATTATATTATGAAACTTAACTTTTATTATTTAATTGATAAAAATGCACGTTTGAAAGAAAACTAAAATTATCAGCTATTTGTTGGACATTACTGTTCGTAATGTCCGTACCAGTAGCTGGCTAAAAACTACTAAACCTACTACCGCTACATGCGGCTTCGTCAGGGGAAAAGGTATATGGCCATATACCTTTTCCCCTGACGAAACCGCATGTAGCGGTGAAACATGTTGGGAAGGTTTAGTAGTTTTTAGCCAGCTACTTGTACGGACCACTAGTGAGGAAAGAGAGGTCAGTTAGAGGGACTCGGCTGGTTAGCCGGTGTCCGTAGCTAGTAGAGGAGCGGGAGTTACTTTGTAGTGTGCGGGTGGTATCTGGCACATGACCGGAGTACGGCGCGTGCTTGATGGAGACTCATCTCCACCGTGACAGCCCTCTCCGGCAGCGCTGCCTGGCCGTGGGACTATCAGGAGAGTGTCTGTTTAAGCCTACAAGCTGTGGGTCACGGCGTATGTAATATATACTACATGGTTTTCCACTGAACACTTCAAGTGGATTACCAAGTCTCTGTATGTAGCACCAACAATACATATAGCCATTAAAGTGTACTCCCATTATCATAATTAGGTGCCAGAACCTAAGTTCACCTCGGAGACGCTCCCCTATACCTCAATTACACTCTCCTTCACTCCAGTATATGTTTTTGGGTGTAATACCCTCATTCAAATAAGTGAAAACAAACAGTAATGTCCAACAAATAGCTGATAATTTTAGTTTTCTTTCAAACGTGCATTTTTATCAATTAAATATAAAAGTTAAGTTTCATAATATAATATAATAATAGTGAAGAATTATTGGGGAACCCTAAAAGGGTTTTTTTGTTAGTCAGAATTCTCTGATTAAATAGTACCCTACCTATCCATATAGGGTACAGTTTGCCCATGGAGCTGCAGCAGGGTTGCCAACCGTCCGTAAATTTACAGGACAGTCCGCAAAAAATGGTTGTTTTTCTCTGCCGTCTGTAGTGTCCGCCAAGAAAAACAACGTCCGTGAAATTTTGTGCCGAAACCCTGAAGTCTGTACTGCGCATGCGTGCGTAGTACAGACTGTGCAGGGCAGTTCAGAAACTGAAGTTCCGGCGGCGCTGGCACTCTGAGAAGGCGGGTGCACATGGATTACCTGAGGAGGAGGGGCCGGGCAGCAGAATGCAGGAACCGAGGCGCGCAGGACTCCACGAGGTAAGCGAGTGCGACGGGGTGGGGGGGGGAGAGGGCTGACTGAATCATGTGGGCACTGGGCAACCTGCCAAATCGAGAACAAGCAAGAGGGAAGGAGGAGGCAGAGGGAAAGGTGTCCTCCCCGGCTGTCACATCTCCCCAGTGTCCCCAGCCCCATGTCCTGCTCATCCTGAGCTTCATCAGTATCTGTGGCTATATGTGTTGCAGGACTGGGGGAACTATAGGGGACCATTTATATTACTGGGGGGCACTATAGGGGACCACTTATACTACTGGGGGTACTATAGGGAACCATTAATACTACTGAGGACACAATATCGGGACCATTTGTACTAATGGGGGGCACTATAGGGGACCATTTTTACTACTGGAGGCACTATAGGGGACAATTTATACTACTTGGGGCAATATAGGGGACAATTTATATTACTTGGGGGCAATATTTAAACTGCTCAATGTACTAAAGAGGGCCATTTAAGCTGTGCTGGCCACTACAGGGGAGCATTTAAAAGGGGTTGTCCAGACCCTAATACTGATGACCTAGCCTCAGGATAGATTATCAATATCTAACTGGCGGAGGTCCGACACCCAAAACCCTGGCCGATTAGCTGTGAGACAAGGAGACGGCACTCCATGCGAGCACTGCTTCCTCGTCATCACACTACGTGTCATCTCCAATGGAGCAGCAGCATAGTGTAATTGCAGGCACCCGCTCCACTCACTTCAAAGTGTGATGTAATGAAGAGGAAGCGGTGCTCACAAGGAGCGCCGGCTCCTTGTCTCACAACTGATCAGTCAGGATGTCGGGTATCGGAACCCCGCTAATAATGGGATATGTCATCAATATTAGGGGCTGGACAATCCCTTTAAGCTGCTCGGGTCACTATAGGGGACCGATTAAGTTCCTGGGGGCACTACAGGGGAGCATTTAAGTTACTGGGTGCATTATAATTACTGGGGGCACTATATGGGACTGTGATACCTACTGGGAACACTATAGAGGGGCCATATTACTTTTGGGAGCACTATGGGTGTTTTTATCACTACTGGGGAATCTTTTATGGCAATTTTACTGCGGGGTCACTATGAGGGGCTTTATCACTGTTATTATGGGGGTGCTTTTTTACTACTGGAGGCACTATGAGGAACATTATTTCTATTATGGGGCATTATTACTATTACCGGGGGTACTATTTGGGGGTGTTATCATTACTTGGCACATTATGGAGGTTGCTACTGCTAACAGGGGTATTTTCGCAGACCATTATCGCTGGGGCATTATTACTAATGAGGTCACTCAGTGGGACTTTGGGGAGCACTGTTTTTATGAGGGGACTATCTGTTTGTCACTGTTTTTCTGCAGTATAGTGTTAGGGCACATTAGGAATTGGGGAGCACAGCAGGCACAGTATTGGGGTAGCAGCAGGATGACAATGTTTGGGCACCAGGGGGAGGATGATAGAAAGGTGAGAATCCTTAGATGTCTGTGTGGTAAACTCTGCAGAGAGAAGACGTGGATTAAAGAACTGATCATGGCGCTGAATACAGAAAATGAGGAAAGAGAACATATACATCAGTGGAGACGTCACTGGATGTAACAGGTACATGTGGTGCTGTATTCTCCTGTATGCTTGGTAGTGTCTTCTCAAATATGTCTCATGCTAGGGAGGAGATTGATTGGATTAGCAATGTGGCATTCATTTTGAATGCATGTTATACTCACCCCTTTCTCCAGTGTCATTCTCTGCAGCTCTAGTCCCTTCCTATTCACAAACAGCAGTGGGGACTAGAGTAGTGGGGATGTAACAGTTGTGATTCAAGGGCATTCTTTTTAAGTCATTTTGAGGGCGTGGAATGGGGGCGTGGTCTTTAAAAAGGGGGCGTGGCGTATGTCCGTAAAAATTTTAGGCTGTCTGTAATTTTTTGTTAGGTTGTCCAGAAAAAAATAAAAGGAAGGTTGGCAACCCTGAGCTGCAGTTGCGCATGTGGACTGCGGGAGACAGCCAAGTGCTGTACTTGCTATCTTTGGTATTTCTGCAGACTCTGAATGGAGTGTCAGTATGCAAATCAACCACCACGCCATTCAAATGGGGGACACAGGATACCTATTGTGATCTGGGAGGATTCCAAAGGTTGGACACCACTGATGAGACGTTTACATACACACGTAATACAGCGCCACTAATCTCTTACATCCAGTGACGTCTCCTCTGATGTAGACATTCTCTTTCTTCATCTTTTTCTTTCAGATCAGACCGCCATGATGATTTCTTTCAGCCGTTTTTTGTCTCTGCAGAAAAACAAACATCTTAGTTCCCTACCTCCTCCTGAATACCCCATCCTGCCACCCCCAATACTGTGCCCACTGTGCTCCCCAACACTATGCTGCAGAAACAGTCCTCCTGAAAATACTAGTGCCCCACAGCCAGACTCCCCTTTCATAATTAATGGTGCACATCAAATAGTGCTCTGACACTAAAAGCGTAAACATAATATCCCCCCAAAATAATTGTGCTAAGCTGATACTGTGCCAGGGTGCCCCCACAGTAATAGTGCTCCCCAAAGTCCCACCAATAGAAATAATTGTCTCCCAGAGTGCATAGTGTTAACAGTGCCCCCAATAGTAAAAATGCCTCCATTGTGCCCATACTAGTAATTGTACCAGTACAAAAATGCTCCGTAATATGTGCCAGTACAAAAATGATGCCTTTTAATGTGTGCCAGTACAGAAAATATCCTCATAGCATATGGAAATCATACTACTATGGCATTGTTGTACTTCATTTGCTTTGCAGGGTGCTGTTGCATTGTATCTTTTTTCCTTTGTGTATTTAGCCATAGCAACGTGCATCTGCTCATTGGGTGGTGCTGACTGACCCCCTTTCTTTGCAATTTGCATTGAGGTGTGGCTACTCCATTCAGTCGTGCACTCCTGACCAGCCTGTCTGCCCCAGAGTCTGATTTTAATTAGTGTAAGTATAAAGCTGTGCATGCATGTTGGTATCTGCATTCAATGGAAGCCATTGTGGCACTGAAATGAAAGCACATGGAGCCTTCACTCCCTGAACTTTATGTTGATACATAACAGGTAGTATTTAGTGTTAGGTCCCGTCTACAGAGATCGCCTTGACGTTTGGCAGACGGGCTCAGATAATTTTATACAAAATGTATTTGCCAAGAATCTCAATTTCATACAAATTTTTTTTTTTTTAATATTTTTTTCAATTTTTTTTTAACATTTTTTCAAATAAGCGTAGCATTAACACCAGAATACCTTTTACTACTATGGCAATGTTGTACTTGATTTGCTTTGCAGGGTGCTGTTGCATTGTATCTCTTTTGCTTTGTGTATTTAGCCATAGCAACGTGCATCTGCTCATTGGTGGTGCTGACTGACCCCCTTTTTCTTTGCTCATAGCATATGGGCAAGAACAAAAAATACTCCCTTATATAGTGCATCAGTACAAAAAAATAAACCCTTATATTGTGCAACAGTGCAAAAAATACCCCATATCAGATCAGACCCCCATATCAGATCCTCAGATTGGACACTTATATCAGATCCTTATATCAGACCCCCATGTCAGACCTTAAATTAGACCCCCCGTATCAGATCTTAAGCTAAGACCCCATATCAGATCAGACCTCCAGATCAGACCACATATCAGACTTCCGATCAGACCCTCATATCGGATCTTCAGATCAGACCCCCCATCCCATATCAGACCTCAGATCAGACCCCAGATCAGATCCCCATTAGACCTCCATGTCAGAACCCCCATATCAGACCTCAGATCACACCCCCAATATCAGACCTCAGATCGGATCCCCATTAGACCTCCATGTCAGAACCCCCATATCAGACCTTAAAATAAATAAATTAACTTACTTTCCTGCCACTCTGCAGGTCCGGCATCCTCTCCTACAGTCATGCCCCCTGGGCACGGGCTGCACTGTCACCTCACTGCATGCAGCGTCAGGTCATAATGCGGGCACTACATTCTGATGCTTTATGCAGTCAGGACAGTACAGTGTGGCTCAGAGAAGACCATTGAGTAAGGGTGAGTACAGAGCTTCACTCACCGCTCCCCCTGCATCCTGCAGTCTAATGAGCGATTCTATAATGTAAGCAATCACTAGTATTGGCTTTATAAGATGCACTGTGTCTTATAAAAAAAAATACAGTAATTGGCAATGTGCCAATTGCAAGGGGCCCAGTTGCAATTGCGACCACTGTATCCCCTATAGCTACGCCACTGGTTGACATAGCAAACATCATGTCCTCACATGGAGTTCCTTGTGATGAACGTGATTCTTGCTAGTCTGGAACAAACTACTTATGTCAGAGATTAAATAAACAATATTTAGTGAAATTTTGGGATTTAACTTTTATTACATCATTTGTCCCAAACATATTGTACTGTGGTGCCAGAAGAGGCCTGTGGAACATGTGTCATGGTATGAAGGACATTGCATCTGCTAGTGGTGTGACGTCACTAACACCAGATATGTGGAGCAATGATCCAACCTGTCATACCGTGGAATAATACTTCACTTCTACATATGTTTGTCAATAAAAGCTGTGAACTTTTCCTGCATACCATTAATACTGTCTTGTTTCCAAATGGAATGAATCACGTTATCCCCAATAGTATTAGAGGAATTTACACATTAGTCAGAAACACTAAGAAGCACTGTTACTCCTTTGGCAGTACAAGCATTACAAGCACTGGAGAGGTTAGCTAATATTTAAGGGAAAATAAATCTAAAATCAACACAGGATGTCGGAAGTCCGTTATTGCTACCTACCAATATCCTTTTGTCCATCGAAAAACCTCAAAGACTATAATCAAGTGAAAAGACAAATGCTACATCCACTAAAGCAGGTAGGAAGATAATTTTCAAGTAAGAAACGTTAGAAACGCAAGAAAAGTAAAAAGTTTATCACGAATGGCTGAAATTCACTCCCTTGTCTGTGGCTTCTGATTTAAAAAGAAGCATTCCCACTAAACTTGTGATTCTCTGACCTGTTAAAAAGCTACATAATGTAAAGGCACATGATGTGAACTGTACTGAAGGTCATTTTCTTACCAGGGACTGTATTTGTGAGTTATAACCTCCCTTCTGATCCTCAGCTGACTTCAAATAAAACAGCATCTTATTAGTGGACAGGAAGTCAATTTCTCTATGTATTCCCATGGGAGCCTCAATGTCCATCTCATAGGAATGAATAAAGAATTAAATGACTTCCTGTCCTGTGTAAGTTGGAGAGGCAGGGTGTTGGTCACATGACACAGCTCAGAATCAGAAGGGAGGTTATAACTCACAAATACAGTCACTGGTAAGAAGATTACCGTCAATACAGTTTACCCCATGTACCTTTCTAACAGGTCAGAGAATAATAATTTTTGTGGGAGTGCTTCTTTAAAGGGCTCGTGCACCAAGTTTTGTATTGAGCCATAATAGGGCTACCATAGATTTCCATAGGGTCTCTACTATACCTCAATATGTTTCTGGATTCGAATGTGGCGGTGCTTCATCAGACTCCAATGTAAGGGTACCCGTACACAGGTGTGGGTTTAGAAACAGAAATTCTGCACTGATTTTTGTGTGGATTTCTTTAATGTTCTGCATGAAATCTGCATCTAACTTGCGGTTTTCATTGGGGATATGCCACAGATCTTACCCTTTGCATTGCAAAGGGTGAAATCCATACAAAGAAGCCACACAAAGAATCAACTTTGGATTTCTTAGAGAGCTAGGGCTAGGGAGCCATGGCAATGGGTGCTGTTATACTGGTAACTACTGGTGCAGAATTGTTCTAAAACTCACCTAAAGATATGTAAGAATAGCTGAATGCTGTTTAGGCCTGCAAATAGCCTAAAATAACAAATGAAAGGATACTCATCCGTTTTCTCTTCTTCTGGCCAGCATCTAATGGTACCCTTCAATAGATGCGACTTCACCTGGCTTTGTGACTTTGCTGGGGTTGAGAGATGCTGGACCCCACCAGCTCCTCTTTAAAAATGGGTTACCTTAATCAGACAACCTCATTAAAAACAAGACGCTAATAACCTATGCAAAAGATTTAGTGAAACAAAACCATTATTATATGGCTATTAATAATGGAGCAACAATCTTGTCCAAGCTTTTCTATCTACACACATTGAAAAAGAGGGTGTAGGGAATCATTCCAACCTCAAAGTGTCTGAAGAACACTGGCCCACACTCTGTAATGTTGTTATGGTCTCGTAGTATGGGGATAATATATGAGAAAAGAGGAAATGATGTATTATTGTACTGAGAAGACTTTTCATTCCTAACACGTGGCCTCTATTATGAGAGTAGATGCTAGGATGGCTCCACTGCCTTTTTGAAGGATCGCTGCCATTGAAAGTGATCATAATGTTTTGATTAGATTGAATTTGTGATTTTATGAAGAGCTTTATTAAAAAATCCAGAAGGACTGTGGGAGGACAATGGGAGTAGAGAACATCTTGGAAATCTTATAATTACCCTACCTGGATCTGTAGTCTCCTGTGTGGTAGATAGGACTCAAATAAGAGTCCTTTAGGGATAGAATTTAGGGATAGAGATCCCAGGTAGCCATCCCTGGCTGCTTTAATTGACAGGGCCTGGCAGTGGCAAAGTAGCGAGGGAGGGGCTGGCCACAGAAATGAGTGGAGCTTGGGTGCAATGAGAGCAATGGGGACGCCCTCATTGTACCAAAGGCCTAATTTGCATATTAAGAAAAATTATAACTCTGGAACAGAGCCTCAGATCAACAAAAGAAAAAGAGCATTTTAATCCGGTGAACCACAGCTATGCGTCTATACAAACTGTTGGATAGGAAGGCCGCTGGTGACAGATTCCCTTTAAGCAATGTATGGGGGTAATATTAATAATATTAATTAGGATGCTAATATTATATATATAGTGAAGTGCATCATGGGTTTGGTTGGATACAGCAACGGGTCAAGAGAGCATATCTGTTCAAAACCACAGTAAAACCCCTTTAAGGTGATATCTATGTATTAAGGTAGAGTGGGTAAGCAGGTTCAGGAACAAAATTGGCGCAATGTGCTGTGATTTTTATGTGTAAAATATGAATATAATAGAGCAACCTGCAGCCAGAAGGTACAGTGTTACATCTCTACCCATTCTCTCCATTTCTCACTGGTTCAGACCGTCTGTATACATTATGGGGTTCATTTATCAAACTGGTGTAAAGTAGAACTGGCTTCTTGCCCATAGCAACCAATCAGATTCCTCCTTTCATTTTGGACAGCTCCTTTGGAAAATGAAAGGAGGAATCTGATTGGTTGCTATGGACAACTAAGCCAGTTCTACTTTACACCAGTTTGATAAATGACCCTTATATGTAATCATAAACACTATAGAAATATAAATCTTCCACTCTATGATATGATTTTCAGGAAGAAACCTTTTCCAAAAATGTCTTTTTTTTTTTTTGCCTAAAAAGACAGATTTCTTAGGTCTGGCTTTTAAAACAACAGAAAATTAATGTTCAACTCAAACCAGATGTTTTCTTCCTGTTTTCGGGGACGGCCGTTGCCAGAATAAAATAGATGTAGACGTTCAGATGTTATTGAAGGAAGTTTAACTCTGCAGATTGATGTCTAGAAGCTGAGATAAAAATGATCTCTTTAAGGCGAAGGTGGAAAGGATGGATTTCTGTGGGTTTAGTGGGAACTTGGAAGCAACTACTACAGTGGAGGGACAGGGCCTTCATGATGAATGATTATCTGCTGCAGATGGTGGAATAGTCAGCTGCATCCGCTCAAATCTTAAGTAAAGGCTCACAAATCTCTCCGATCTGCGCACACATACAATATATCATAAATCTGCACAGCTGTTAGCCAGCACTCCTATTCTCACAGGTATCACGTCTATAGATAAATTGTAGGAATCCCAGAAGAAAAATGACACACTTAGTATGCAGACAATATAAATGTTCAGTAAAGAGTTATACAAAGTGAGGATGCCCATAGAGACCAATGATTATCATAATGCTATCTGTAAAATTCAAGTATGCTTCCTGCAATGTCTGCTGCCAGCATCACCAGGGGGAACTTAATGCATATGTATTTATACTGACTTTATTGACCTCAATGGAATCTGTATAAATATATATGTAGTGAGCTCCCCTTAATACAGCCTACACTTCCAATTATGCCTCTGGCTTTGTGTTACACTGTACTCTATCTAAAGCTGCCCATACATATTGGACTACTTTCACATATGCGATTTTTGCTGGATTCGACATGACTGAACGCTTCCGTCTAGATAATACAACAGGCAGAATCGATTATGAACGGATCCGGTTGTATTATCTTTAACCCTTTCAGTACCGGAGGTTTTTTCGTTTTTGCATTTTCATTTTTCTTCCCTATCTTCCTTGAGCCATACCTTTTATATTTGCCCTTTCACATAGCTGAATGATGGCTTATATTTTGAGGGGCAAGTTGTACTTTCTAATGCCACCTTTAATTATGGCATACAATGTAGTCGGAAGAGGTAAAAAAATTCCAAATGGGGTGGAATTGGAAAAAAAACACAATTCCTCCACCGTTTTGTGGATTTTGTTCCTAAGGCGTTTTGTTTGTATGTCTAAACAGTGTAAAAATAAATTGAAACTTTGAAAAAAAATTTTTTTTTTACATCATCATATTCTGACCCCCATAACTTTCTTTTGTCTATACTGCTGTAATGAAAAAATGGCAAATTGGCCATTTTGACATTTTTTTCCGTTACGCCATTCGCTATGTTGGATTTTTTAAATATATTTTAATAGTACGGGCATTTTTGGTCGAGGTGATACCCATGATGTTTATTAATTGTTGTATAGCTATTTATTTTTTTATTATACGGAAGGGGGGTGATTTAAACTTATTTTTTTTTATACATTTTTTAACTTTTTTTTTTTTAAATTTTGTAATGATTTTGAAGCTCGTAAAGGAGCCCATAAATTCTCTCTTGATCACGGCATCTAAAGCCTTTAATTACCGCGATCGGCATTATTGCACCATTGATTTATATTGTGCGTCTTTCTCTGTATCCCATACCAGACAGAAAATCGTTGCTTGGGAGATAAGCTGTCCATCAGAAATATCTGGCAGCAGCTTTCTCCCCTCTCCCATTCACATCATATGCATGCTTGGTTGAACTGATCACTGCTAAGAGCTAATTTGATGATAAAAGAGTTAAAAGGATTGTGCAAGAATTAGCAACCCCTCTCCCCCCCACTTGGCCAGACCTATAAATGGGAATATTACTTAAGGCCCTTTTACACGAGCCGATTATCGTTCAAATAATCGTTCAAACGTTCGGATTTGCACGATTATTGTTGTGTATAAACACGGGTAACGATTTAACGACGAACGAGATTTCGTTCGCTTCTCGTTGATCGCATCTTTTGTCCTGCCAATAAATTAATCGTTCATCGTTCGAAAATCTTCTAGTTTAAACGAAAATCGTTTAGTCGTTGGCAGATGGTAATGGTAATGCTTATGGCAAGGAGCAAGGAACGATCGTAATAACGATTATAAAACGACCGAAAGTACGAAGATTGTGAACACTTCTCTTTCAGTGTAAACGGTATTTACATTGCATCGTTCGATCGTTCATCTACGATCGCTAATACGATTTATCTTTCCGTGTAAAAGGACCTTTACCTGCTTCTTGGTGCTGGTTCCCCTTTCCCTCTACTCCAGGCCTCCAGTGATCAGCTGGGCTCCCTCGCTGTAACTATCCGGTTTGACATTGCCACAGCCAATCACTGGCCTGGTTATTGACTCCATCATCTATTGGCCGGCCCTGTATCCGTACTCCTGCCTTGCACCGTGCCAATCACAACATCAATGGCACCCCAGCAATCAGGCAGGAGCCTCAGAAAGTCAAGGAGTGCCCTGAGCTAAGAAAGGGTGTACCCTCCATTCACTGTGCCAGGGTGAAGATTGCCAGCATGAACTGTGAGTACTACTACCACCATCATAGCCACTACCACTCCTCCCATTCTCGCCTCCCCTCTGGGTGCATGTGCATGGGGGGGACTGGGAGAGATAGCACTCAGCATTCTGCCAACAGTTATCATTATCTTTCACCTAATTTCTCCACCGGTCTGGTCCTGCATTCTGGCCCCACCTACTCAATCTTCTAGACCCCAGCTTGTTTTCTTCCGCCAAGGTGTGGACATGGTCATCTGCTCCGCTGCAGCCAATGACGACGCAGGCTAGGGATCTTCAGTCAATAGTTATTAATGGAAAACCTAGTGATAGATCTGTGACATAGAATCTCAGTGTGATGGCTTTGATTGGCCTGCACAATAATGAAAATCAGTTTCCTGTCCAGGTACAAGAGGAACCAATTGGCCTGACTGAGGTACTGAGCACATTAGGTGGACGTCCTGAGAAGGAATCAAAACAACACCAGGGGGCACTAGAATAAGTATCTAACAGCACTAACTAGAAACAGGAGGATTTTTTAAACATGATTCCAATTGAAAATTTGTCTTGTTTTTCATAAATTGAAATGTATTAGTGGGACAACCCCTTTCATGGAGCTGTTAATGGTGGCAATTTGGCTGTTGTGAGTGCACATATCTCAGCTAGTAGCCAGGAGAAAGGACAACTACAGTAGAGGATTGGGAAACAGACTAGATGGCTATTGTAGCATGTACTGTATGCAGTTAGCACGAGCAGCTACAACCAGATCACCAGATAGGGTCCAGAAGGGGGGCCCCAGGTTACCGCAAAGCAGCAGAGCAAACTAGGGCAAATATTCCATAGCAAAAAAGGTTCCAAAAACATGGCAGTCAATCTATATGCATGTACTTTATACTTCAAATAGTGACAGCCTTGACCTATATGACAGCATATGAATGGTTAACAAGACTCTTCAACTATAACCCCAAGTGTACCATCCCCATACAATAGGTAGAATTAGCTATTTTAACAATTAAGTGAAAAACAAGCAAAAGTGCTAAATAGAGGGTGATATAGAGGATTTTCAGAAAGCAGTTGTAGATTACATTTTACTGATTATACATCAGCCTTTTTGGTTAGAATGGCATATAATATAGCCATGTTCTGCCATCTAGTGACCTTATAAAGGGATTGTATACATACATACATGCCTCCAGCAGCATATAGGAACTGAATGCACAGCGCCCCCCACAGCCAGGTAGCATTATTTATTTTTTAAGTCAGTAACAAGGTTATGGAAGGATTTGGTGGCCCTGTGTTATACATATTGACATAATACCCCCAATTACTTGAAATTAGACCACCCCTCCAGGGGTGGGATTCAAATTTTTAACAACAAGTTCCCTACTCAACGGCGGACACGCGGCGTCATGTTTACATATACATACACTATATATATGCAATACACATAAATGCACCATATACATGGTACACATACATAAATATACCTTACATTACACACACATACCACCCAACTAAGGAGCTAAACTATCAGCAGTGCGAGCCAGAGCACCGGATCGGGACTCAGCCGGCAATGCGGTTCTCCGGATCTGGAGAACTGGCTGAATCCCATGCCTGCACTCCGCCCAGTGCAGGTGTCCGTCTGCCCCATGCCACCATCCTGCCCCAAGTGTCCTACTTTTTGAAAACCATAATATGGTGACCCTAGTCAGTGTCGGACTGAGATGCCTAGGGCCCACCACTAAAATTAATTCTGGGGTCCCACTGTATAGCAACATGTAAATACTATCCGCTCACACAGCAGCAAGATGACACAAAATGATTGATTATGGGGGGACCCTTCAGTGACTATGAGAGGCAAGTCCCTGGGGAGAAGAGTACACTGGTAGCTTTCCTCTATACCTAGAAGTCATATCAGCTCTGATCATGTCTATAATAATCAACTGAGGAGTTTCTTTAATAATCTATCAAGTTTTTTTATGATTACATAGATGAGATTACATAGATGAGATTACATATATGATTACATAGTTGAGATGCTATATGCTGCCTTTCTATATGTAGTGCAGTCAGTGTATTGTGCTATGTCCCACTTGTGCAGGGGTGGGGAATTAGGGGTCTACCTTGGTCAGGGGGCCAAAGAGGGATTCATCTGTGGGCCAGTCCGGGCCTGACCCTGGGCAATGTTCAAGTATGTACAGCTAAGTGTTACATTATTTCATGTTACATAATTTTTACATTGCAGCAGAAAACCCATGCAATTTTAAGGACATGCTACATTGCAATTGCAATTTGGTTTCATGCAGTTCACGCGTATATACCCTAGACTGATGTTTTTGGTAAGGTAGATTATACAACCATGGTGGGAAAGGTAAATACCACCTCTAGTGGGTATCCTGTAAGTCAATATCTTAACATGTAAAACACATTGCAGCGTGATCAGAGACACTCATCTAAAAGACAGTTTCAGTAAGGGCCGGTCGTGTGAATGGGTCCGCATCTATTCCGCAATATTGCGGAATAGATGATGCCCCATTCACTTCTATGAGAGCGGTCAGCCAACCGCATAAAAAAATAGAACATGTCCTATACTTGTCCGCAACAGCGAACAAGTATAGGCATTTTTAATGGGGCGCTCAGCTGTGTGTTTTGAACGTTGCGGAACACACGCCAGGGCGGCACCCGTAGTATTGTGGGTCCGCATTTTTGCGGACCCGCAATACTGCGGTCGTGTGAATGGGCCCTAAAGAGGATGGATCCAGTTGCGAGCCTGTGGAGATCCAACAAAACCTAAGCTCTCCCCTAGAAATAATTCACAGAGAAAAGATACTAATTTAGGTTTATTTTATAGATCACATTTTAACCACTATAGCAGTGCCATCTAGTGGCGTTATATTATATTACACTGTGAGATACAAAGAATTATTTTCCAGAACTCATGAGATCATAAACATGGACATTTTCAACTTTTTATTGTTAACAAATGTGTTCAAAATGCTAATTAAACTTTTTGTGATTATTTAAGAAGATTTTTCCATGATATGTGGCTGCAGATATTGCAGAATTGAGGTTTTCCTATAACACGCTAAAGAGTTTTTCGTTATGAAAGTGTTTGTGACAGTATCAATGAAGGATCTTTGGCTTCATCCTTGAATGCTAAATCGTCTTTCAGGAGAAGATGAGAAGTTTGGCTTACTAACTCTCACTGTGACTTATATTCCTCATTGTTACATGGTGTTTGAGCCCGATGCAACCATATGCAACCATACGCAATGTATTACATGTTATTTCGAGATTTCTAAGTTCCTAGTTCCTGTTGATTTAAATGATGTGAACTATCTATGACCTGATACAGTGCTTCATTGTTTTCTTTTTATTATTCCTTTTTGTACTATGTATGTGCCTTGTCCTATCTCTCTTCCCTTTCCCCCCTTCTTTTATCTTCCCCTTCCCACCTTCCCCTCCCCCCTCCTAACTTAGATCTGTTATGCTATCTTTAATATGATGACAACTTGTATGCCATTGTGATTATTACAACCTGCGGATTGTGTTATCTTGCACTGCCTTTTACTTTGTAAACTTTAAAACCTTTTCAATAAATACTATTGTTCAAAAAAAGAAAAAAAATATCAATAAGACATTACATAAGATGAAGATCCCAAGTGAGACAAATGAAGGTAAGTTACAGAAAGTAACCAGTGCTCCCACTTGCATCATCTGGAACTCTTATTAATTTCAGAAGAAAGCAACCAGGTCTATGCTTCATCTGCTTCTCCTCTTCTATCGCTCTTTAACCTGTCCAAGGTGTTCCCACCTAATAACCACAGCCGAACAGTTACCAGAGTGGTGTACTCATACTGTCAGCTGCTTTGGCTCTGCCTAATGCCTACCTGTGGCATGAAGAAATTTGTTTTTTTGTCACTGTAGTGCTATCATGGTGGTGGGGGGGGATATTGAGGTTAAAAGTTATGGAAACATTTTCACAAACTTTTGTTACTATTTATCTTCTCCCAAAATGTAAAATGAAGCAAATTTCTAAATTCCATTTAAATTTCCCTGCTATGTTGCTGCTGTAGAGTTTGTGCTCGTGGTGGTCTTTCTTCTGCCTTTGTTGGCTCTCTTTGCACTACCACTCCCTGCTCTCACAGTAGCCCAGGGTTGGAGATACCAGCAGGGATGTGGACTAGGTTCTACACAGCAGATCAGAAGACAGCAACCAAGTCTTCATGGAAGGTAGATCATACCAGCTGAATGATTTTGGTGTAGATAGGGAGGGGATCACACACACAGGAGTTTTCAGGGTGAGGCGGTGAATCACTGTCAAGATAGAGAGAGATGAAAGCAGCTATGGCATAGACTGTTAGGGTAGGTGTAGTATATGTCCGTAGGAATAAGAAATCACACATTTCTCAGAATTAGGCATCAAGCACACAACCGTAAGCATTTTGTGGTCTGCAAACCACAGATCCTCAAAATCCAGATGTGGTCCTTGTGCTGCTGAACTTTATTGTGGACCCATTGACTTCAATAGGTTCATATTTTGCAGACAAGTACAGAACATGTTCTTTGTTTTGCGGAAGTGACATATGGATGCCAAAAGAAAGATTACTTCCACTTGCTTTCCGTATCCGTATGTTCGTTCCGCAAAGAATAGAAGATGTCCTTTACTTGTTCGCAAAATGTGGACCTATTGAAGTCAATGGGTCCACAATAAAATGTGGCAGCATATGGACCTCATTCGGATTTTGAGGATCTGTGGTTTGCGGCCTGCAAATGCTTACAGTGGTGTGCATGAGGTCATAAAAGGAGAGATCACTACAGGACTGACGATGATACATAAGTGCTTGTGAAAGCAGCAGCATCCTGGACACACGGACATCACATCCAGCATCTATTAATGGGGGAACATGTCTACATGAAAATAGTCCAAAACTAAGAGCAGCCTGTAAACTGCATATTGGGGGTCTGAAAATAAAACAAAGAAAAATTCATACTAAAACTATGCAACTTTTGTTAAGCTCAAGCTAAATAGTAACATAAGTAAAAATCACGCTTTCATGTAAAAGATGTCCCAGTCTTTAAACTGCAATAACACCTGAATTTGAAGATTTGAATAGTTACACTTTAAGTCATTGAAAACTGTGTTCTGATGTGCCCCTGCCTGCTATAGATTCTGTAAATTTGGTAATTTTTATTTATAGGTTTATAGGTTATATGCAAGATGTAGCTGGTCGTAATTGCATTGTTATTAAAACATGAATCATTACATCGATATATATATTTCCCCCCTGTGTATTAACTAATACTTTCACAAACAGGTATATATAGTGTGTTAGCAAGAATTAGGGAAACATTTAAAGGGCATCTGTCAGCCGATTTGTACCTATGAAACTGGCTGACCAGTTACATGTTCTCTTGGCAGCTGAAGAAATCTGTGTTGGTCCCATGTTCATATGTGCCCAGCATTGCTGAGAAAAATGATGTATTAATATATGCAAATTAGTCTCTAGGAGCAACATGGGCGTTGCCGTTACACCTAGAGGCTTTGATCTCTCCACAGCTGCAGCATCCTCTGCACTTTGATTGACAGGGCCAGGTGTGATGATGTTTCCACTGCCTGGCCCTGTCAATCAAATTGGAGAGGGTGCGGCAGTTGCAGAGAGAGAGCAGAGCCTCTAGGTATAACAGCAGTGCAGCCATTGCTCCTAGAGGCTTATTTGCATATCTTAAAACAGAATTTTTCTCAGCAATCTGGGCACATATGAACATGAGACCAACATGGAGATCCCTTCAGCTGCCAAGCCCACATGCAACAGGTCCTTCAGTTTCATACGTAGGTACAAATCTGCCGACAGATGCCCTTTAAGGGAGTATGACTGCAGCTTAAGGACTACACAGAGTCTGCTTTCTGTAACTGTGGAGGCATAGCTCTACATAGGATAAGAATAAGGTTTTTAATCAAAAATATTTGCAAAGTTTAAATTTTTTTTAACTTTTTGATGCATTTAAGCAGTAAAACAAAGTTAATTTCTAAGATAAGTACACCCTTTAAAGGGGGACTCTGGACAAAACTGATAAACTGGGCTATGTCTAATGCAAGGTCTAAGATATTGTACAACGCAGTGGTTCATTGGTGTTCTTAAAAGGGTTTTATGGGCTGTGAGTGAGGAGTTGGATCAAGTGAAGATTATGTTCCCCTGGATTATTTATTTTAATTTTTTTACTACATTTCTTAATAAAATGTAAAACAAGAAATAACATACATCAATCATTAATTAATTATCAGTAAAAATATTGTTAGTTGTTAAGAAATTTAGTGCAATAAATTAAAAATTATCCAGGGCTCCCATATTGACATCTTATCCTTAGGATAGGGCATCCATATTTGATTGGTGTGTCCATCACCCGGCACCCCTGCCAGTCAGCTGACATAAGGAGCCGTGGTGAGCTGGACCTATTACAACTCTGTACAATGTGTAATGGCCAGGAAATGCATTCACTTGAAGCTGTGCTATTTTTGACGTGCCGTGGCTACTTCTGTCACCTGATTGGTGGGGTTGTTAAGAGTTGGACCTCCACCAATCTAATATTGATTACCTATCCTAAGGGTAGGTGATCAAGATCTGAGTCCTGGAAAACGCATCATTTAGTAATGCAACCTTCTAGTTCATAAAATGCACCTTATTTAATAGCATGTTCCTCTGCTCAGTCAAGCCCCTGCACAGCACCTATAGAAGCAACCAGCAGCTGGACATCATGACAGCCTAAGCCCAGTACCACCCAGGCTATACCCTCCCTCATAACCATAAAATCGCAAGTGTCCTAAGAAACGCATTCTCGTTCCTTAGCGTACTTCCACAAGGGACGTAATCTCCACCAGAAAATAACCATTGCAGATTTGCCTATGGAGGATTTGCCATTGCTTTCACCCTAGGCATTGCAAAGGGTGAAATCTGTGATAGAAATCCACACCATAAATTGACATACTATAATTTAAAATCCACAAGCAGGTCAGGTGATTTCCTTCAGGATTTCATATGGATTTTTCATAGTGCGTGGATAAGGTTCTGTAAAATTTCATCCAAGGGACATACTCCCATTGGACATACTCATCAAGGGAGTCTGTCATTGCCCTCGGTGCACGTAAAGGGAGTCTGTTCAACCAGGCACAATGGCTTGTAGGACTAGATAAGCATAATATAATATATTAGTCATCCGTTGATTAATTCTGGAGAAAAAGTGCTTTTAATCCATAGGCAAATGAGCAGCGCGCCCCCACTTCTCCTCCTTCCCCTGCCAGGTCTTCCCTCTCCTTCTTGATTGACAAGGCCAGGCGAGATGACCCTGTTAATCAAGAATGAGAGGCTAGATCTAGCAGAGAATACAGGAGGAGTGAAAGTGTACAGACTGGCTTGGGCCTGTCCTCGGTGCACTTAACTGCACATTTGCATATGGATTAAAAGTACTTTTTCTCCAAAATGAAGCAAAGGACCTCTAAGTGAAAGATATCAGCTGAGCTAGTTCTACGTGTTATTGTGCCTGAAGAATTTCATGGTGACACACTCCCGTTAAGGATTTTGCTTAGCAGCAATAGATCACTGTGGAAAATGGATGTGCGGGCTATGTATTTTTTCCTACTCTTATGAAGTCTCTACAGTATATAAATTGTATGTTGTCAGAGCAGAATGACTGGATAATTAAGGGTTAATTAGTGTGAAGATATACACAGTTACACCATAAGCTATAAAGAACCCAATTATGTTTGCATTGACACCAGCAGGTTTTTAATCAATAAAAGACAGGACACTCACAAGACAGAAAGAAATTATAGAAATCTTCTGGCGCCTTTAAAGGCCAGGACCTTATAGCTGGAGTGAAAGATTCTGGGGACACAGAGAAATATAAAGCGAAAAGAGCAGACTGGTGACATTGTCTGTGCTGTGTAATGGAGGGAGACATTAATCAGACACCATGTTATTGGCCCATTTGGACGTTTAAGAAAAAATAATCTGTAACCTTTGTCTCATAAGAAAGAATGGAAATTATGAAGGTGTGAGGATATAACTGGGACCATACAGAGGTGATTAAACCATCTCAGTGCCTGCATCATCCTGCCACATAGACTGGCCTGGCAGCAGATTTAATACTGTCATAATGTAAGACCATTTCTATTATAATATATAATAAAATATCTATTATCTAAAACACTATACAGTAGTCGAACAAAAGTAGGCTATGTGGCTACTATGGGGCCCCTGGAGAAAGGTGCCCAACCCTTAGTCCAATCCACTTTGCTGTTGAGTGGATTGGACAAGGGCAAGACTCCCTTGTCCAGAGGAGCTACATTATTAGAAAGAGGTTGGGAATTGGTCCAAGGAACATGGGAAGTGAATGGAGAGGGAAACAAAACTCTCTGGTTTTTACAATCTTTTCTAAACAGTCTGTAACCCTGTACGTTAACTGCCCAGTCATAGCTATCCTCCAGCCATGTCTCAGTTACTCCCACTATGTCATAGTCCTCCTCACACATCACTAATTCCAGTTCACCAGTTTTATTAGTCAGGCTTCTAGCATTAGTGTACATACAATTAAGAAGTTTTTGTATATTTTTACCCTACACCTTACCTTTGTTAACTGTTCTAGGCCCTCCCTCCATTCCTCTCCCAGTTCCATTATTTAGTCCCTGGTCTCTGTCTTCCATTCCTGTAATGTAATTACCCTCTCCACTAGTGTAAACACTCCTCCAACCTTCTAGCCATCTTGTCTCCCAAAACAGCTGCCCCTTCCCCATTGAGGTGCAGCCCATCACTACGATAGAGCCTACAGCCGACAAAAGTCGGCCCAGTTCTCCAGGAACCCAAACCCCTCCTTCCTACACCAGTTCTTGAGCCACTTGTTAATCTCCTGCTGCCTTTCTGGTGTGGCTTGTGGTTTCAGAAAAAACGGTCTAGAAGGCTGTGCTGGCTTCAGACAGTAAGGTACCGCTCTTTCATGGCATTAATATTTTACTGCTGTGGAAAGGGTATATTTCGTCGGTGCCCACCACACTTTGAGACAGATTGGCTGTTCAGATGAAAGATCTGCATCCTGCAACTGGGAACTGCAGAAAGAGTTAATGAGGATGAAATTCTATACACGTAGTTATTTAGGAAGGCTGCAAAGTGAGTTTAGACTGAGACTCAGGGAAGATTACTACCATCATTGTTGCTGCCCATACACAAATATTGGATAAAGACTACACTTTAGTATACTTTGAAACTGTGTCTATTGCTGCTCTTTGCACCACAACTATCCCATCATCAACTCAATACAGAAAGACGTCATTTATTGCAACCAAACAGACCTGGTCATTGACTTCACCATCTGCTGGTCCCTACCTCTGCCCTCCTGGCTTGCACCATCTACCTAACATCAAGGGCACCTTCACCTAACGCCAGACCGGAGCCCCAGAAGGTTCAGGGTGTGCCCCAAAAGGAGAATGAGTGCACCCTCAATTCACTGCATAGCCCCAGGGAGCATTGGAGTGAGGACAGCCACCATAAACCACTACAACTCCTATCAGTGTATTAACTATAACTCCCTTTCTGTGGATCACTGCACTACCTACTTTAATATGTCTCTGTACTTAAAAAAAAAAAACTTTTGATATGTCATGGTGGCATATCAAAGGTTTTGACTGTTGTCCAGAATGAGAGGAAATATAGAATGCTCTCTCCTCGCTGGAGGAGATGGGCTTCAATAGAAAGTCTATGAGTCTGTCTTAAAGGGTTATTCCCATCTTGGACAATGGGGGCATATCGCTAGGATATGCCCCCATTGCCCTATAGGTGCGGGTCCCGCCGCTGGGACCCTCACCTATATCGAGAACGGGGCCCCGAAAGTGAAGGAGGGCGCACCGCGCATGCGCGGCCACCCTCCATTCATTTGTATGGGGCCGCCGAAAATAGCTGAGCGCTGGCTCGGCTATTTCCGTCGGCTCTATACAAATCAATGGCAGCTGGGCCGCGCATGCGCGGTGCGCCCTCGTTCACTTTCGGGGCTCCGTTCTCAATATAGGTGAGGGTCCCAGCGGCGGGACCCGCACTTATAGGACAATGGGGGCATATCCTAGCGATATGCCCCCATTGTCCAAGATGGGAATAACCCTTTAAGACAGACTCATAGACTTTCTATTGAGCCCATCTCCTCCTTCACTTTCGGGGCCCCGTTCTCGATATAGGTGAGGGTCCCAGCGGTGGGACCCGCAACTATAGGACAATGGGGGCATATCCTAGCGATATGCCCCCATTGTCCAAGATGGGAATAACCCTTTAAGGTCAATCTCCTGCAGAGAGGAGACACAATGATCTGTATAAACACTTCTATCTCCTTGTTCTCAGCACTCAGACCGTCACAGATCAAAACCTTTGCTATGTCACTATGACATATCAAAGGTTTTTTCCAGTACAGGTACACCTTAAGAGCCCCTTCCTCTGTGTGCTGACAAATCTACTCACACCCCCTGAACTTGCAGCAACCTCAGAAACAATAAATGGGTGAAGAATAAGATCCAAGTCCTAAAATACTTAGTAGCAGTTTAGAGGATTGTAATAATTCCCATCATCCCAGCAACTCTACTACCCTGTACTCACGGCAGCTCTGCTACCCTGCACTCACACCAGCTCTACTACCCTGTACTCTCAGCAGCTCTGCTACCCTGCACTCACAACAGCTCTACTACCCTGCACTCACAGCAGCTCTACTACCCTGCACTCACAGCAGCCCTACTAACCTGCACTCACAGCAGTTCTGCTACCGTTTACTCTCAGCAGCTCTGTTACCCTGCACTCATAGCAGCTCTGCTACCCTGCACTCACAGCAGCTCTGCTACCCTGCACTCACAGCAGCTCTACTACCCTGCACTCACAGCTGCTCTACTACCCTGTACTCACAGCAGTTCTGCTACCCTGTATGCATAGCAGCTCTACTACCCTGCACTCACAGCAGCTCTGCTACCCTGTACTCTCAGCAGCTCTGCTACGCTTTACTCACAGCAGCTCTGCTACCCTGCATTCACAGCAGTTCTGCTACCCTGTACTCTCAGCAGATCTGCTACCCTGTACTCTCAGCAGCTCTGCTACCCTGCACTTACAGCAGCTCTACTACCCTGCACTCACAGCAGCTCTGCTACCCTGTACGCACAGCAGCTCTACTGCCCTGTACTCACAACAACTCCTCTACCTTGTTTTGAACTTGATACTAGTTGCATAAGGGTGTAGGCATTCTATTTTTGCAGTATTTCTTATGTAAAGCAGTTGATTATGAGGTGAAATCTAAATGGCACAAATTGCCACCAAAGCGGATCAAAAGACATGCCACAATGCTGATGTGAATGACCACATAAATTGTATATCAGGAGATCCTTCGATGCCTGACTGACCCTACTGACATATAATAGGGTCTGTTGCTTTCTGATGAGAGTAATAGTGATGCATGCTGCTTTTCTGATTTCTTTATTTCCATTATACATTAATTTCCATAAACTGCATATTGGAAAAACTGGTGTAAACTATGAGCATCACATATCCAATCTTTCTGCTAAGATACACAGACAGTGTGATCACAATCTAAGAAATTCTTTACTATGAAATGGTGTTAATAAAAAAAGGCCACAAGGGGTCACTGTTGCATGAGCCAAAACAATGTACAGTACATGCTCTTAGCGCTTTAATGAAGTTTGAGAGGCTGTTATACTGTATACTCTGCAGCTTCACAGTGACAGCTCTATGAGTCGGGGTGATATATCAGTTTTGCTTTAAATAATAATAAAGGAATGTAAATGTAATAAGAGGAGCCTGCTATTTTATGGTTCCTTTTCATCACTTCAGAGCTCCCATGGAAGCACTGTATTTGTGCAGCCCAACAAATAAGAATATATTTAAAGATGTCGGTAGAACTTTTTTTTCGTTCCCCAGCATTGTGGCAAATATGAATAATTAGTTTTTGGCTTGTTATCCAGCTTGGATTAATTTTAATGCAGTAATGAGTGAATAGATTACATTCTCGTGTCAAAATATCGTTTCCGCAGCTAACATTGTTATCAATCAAAATAATCCATAGTCTATATAACTGAGTCATAAATGTTATAGCATGCTGCCCAACTATGAGAGAATATAAAGGGGAACAACTGCTTCAAACTACGGTTTTAATGTTAAGCAATGTTAATGTTAAGCACAGTCTTGCCCAGTCACCTTTGTGCCCCACACAGTAGTAGTGCCCTAGACTTTCAAAGTACCCTTTGTGTGGCCCACAGTAACAGTGATGGAGTATCTTTAAAGGGAGTCTGTCATCTCCCCCAAGCCCTATTAAGTGAAGTTACTACATGAATAGTACTGCCGCACCTTATATTTCCATACTTACCCTGGTTCCTTCATTGTGCACCTGCAAATCGGCGCTTGAATACGTTGCAAGGACTCATGAGCATGCAGATATAATGGAGAGAACTCCAGGATGAGTCCTCTCAATGTATTACAGTGCCGGTTTGTATGTGCACAGTGTGGGAAAGGAGGTGAACGAAGCCATACAACTTAGTGACCTAGAGTCATGGGCAGCAGTGCTATTCATACAGAACTGCACAATACAGGGCTTGGGGGAGGTGAAACATTCCCTTTAATGCCCCCTTACAGTAATAATACCATCTTAGTGCCTCCAAACAGTAGGAATATCCCCGTAATGCTTCCCTTCACAGTATGGATGTACTCTTTGTAGCCTCAACACCATCAGCAACCTTCAGCACTACAGCTGTTGTGAAGCTACAACTCCCAGCATGCTCCATTCTCAACTGTGAGATTTCTGAGAACAACTGAGCAAGGCTGTATGCTGGGAGTTATAGTGTCATAGCAGCTGGAGTACCAAAGGATGCTGACCCCTGCTTTGCACAGTAGTGATGCCCCTTTAGTACCCTTTCACAATAGTAATGCCTCTTAGTGCCCCTTCACAGTAAAGATGCCCCTTAAGTGCTGAAAGCTCCCTGCTTTACTGTTGTATCCAACTATATCTGCAGCCTGAGGATGCAGATACAGTTGGAATTGGGACAATGTTTCAGGATTCCCAGACAGTGAGCATCTTGGACTGGATCTGGGATGGTTGGCATGGATGGTTATAGGTCCCCCTCTTACAGGAACATACAAGGATGTCATTGGACTAAGATGTCATTAAGTCCTAACACTCTAAAATATATGGTATTTTCCAAATAACAATGGTAGGGGTGGTAGTTTTACAAATACACATTGAGAGAGGTTTATCAAAACTGACACAAGAATAGATTGGAAACGTTGTCCATAACAATGATTTGTCCTCTTAGTTTCCGAAGGCTCTCTGGGGAATGAAAGCAACAACTTGATGGCATGCAATGAACAACCATCCGATCATCCCATACATTGTATTTCATAAATCTTTCTCATTGTAGTAAAGTGTGCAGTATAGTAGGGAGTATCAGAAGAGTGTGTGTATTTTGTGGTTCTGTCTGGTAAAAAGATTTCAGAAAACCAGCTCTACAGCTCATAGGGCCTGTTTCAAGTTTTAACCCCATGAAGGGGTTGTATCATATCATAAATTGGGGGTATATTGTTAGGATATGCCCCCAAAGGTCATCACTGGGCCTTGGGAAAGCTGAGAGAAGGCCGTGGCTCTACTGGGATCACCGCTGCCTTCTCAAACAGCTGATCAACGGGGGTCCCAGATGTGTCATACTGATTCGATCATTCTCCTAGGGGGTGCCGGAAATGCTGAGAGCTGTTAGCGCCTATATCCGACAGTCCCACAGAGTATGAATGGTCCTAGTGGTCGGACCCCTGCCAATCAGTTATCCTCTATCCTGTGAAATCAATCCAGCCTCACTGGCTAAAACAGTGGTCAGAGCCCCCACTCCTCCTCAATCCATGATACACTAGACCCAATTTATATAAAGCCAGTTGACCTATGTTTTCACAGCTTGGGAGGACAGAGGAATCCCAAGCAAACTTGGGGAAACAAGAACACCATGCAGATATTGCTTCTAATCTGATTTGGAACCTAAACATGCTGTGTAGGTAGATAAACTCTATATAACTACATTTACCTGAATGAACTGACCTTGCACGTTTTTTTTTTTTTTTTGTTAAACTAAGTACCTTTACAAGCACGTTACGCTCCGCTGATGCTGCTATAACTTTTCTTTTTTTGCTGCGCTGTGCCCTCATTCTGTTTTTGCGGTTTGAATGCAAATAGATAGCATTGCTACAAGTAGGAGGAGATGCCAGCGCTTCTCAGTGGGCGTCTCCTTCTCCTTGACTGTCCAATCGCAGCTGACCGAGTCACAGCTAAGGAGATAAAAAAACAGCTCATCTTTTCCCTGGTTGTGATGTGTCCAGCTGTGGGCACCTGAGGAAGGCTTTCATACTTCTCAAGCACAGCTATATGCAGCCTGTCAAGCCAATGTTTTTAAGGTGCCCTTCAGGGTGAGAATTGGGAATTAGGGAATCCAATTGTTCCAAAATGAAATAGGAACATTTTATTTTATCAAGAAAGTGTAGTAGTCCCCATGACTTCACTTGTGGATAGCAGGTGGATGGCAAACCAAGATCGAGACAGGACGCCTTATTTGCCTCTGCTCCTGACTGCAGTACCACCTCTACAGCCCTAATGGTGGCACTGGCCAAAGTACCCTCCTAATGACCTGTTTCAAACAACTAATATTTTATTTCACTGCTTTAAATTCATATTTATCTGGGTATTTTCTACTAGAGCTATTCTTATCGTAACTTCCACCAATATTCCCATTCCTCATTTCTATTCAGTACACTGTAATAACAAGCACAGCGTTCACCAATATACTTTGGGACATAATGGAACTTGATGGACGTCTCCTGTTTTTCTATTTCTTTCATTTAGTACAGCAATAGATAGAAATCTAAGTCTTGAGGTTTTGGCAACTGTCTGAGAAATAAAATGTGTCCATAAGGGAATGGAAAGGGTGTGTTAGACAGGATGACTCTAGGATTAGTCTGGACCATTCATTGATGCGTTTGCTCTCAGTTGCCCAATAAATTGCCTGGCACGTCATGTCTATCGGATCGTTTTAAGGCCCCCAGTCTGATTGTTTAATATGCATCGCTATTTTTTTTTACAACATGGAAGCATCGCATAAAAAGCTCTTTACTCTGTATAGATTTTAAAGTGAAGCAAAAACATTACTGTGTCTGATCAATGCTTTAGTGTGGAGGGATATTAATTATTATGTGTCCCTAAAGAGTTTACTTTTCCACTGACATATTAAAACATATTAAAACAGCAACGCTCAATGCTTGCGCACGGCTGGGCGTGAAGTAAAACTGCGGCCAAAGTGACAGATGTAATTTATTTTAACCCAGCTGCTGGGAGGCCATGATAAATACTTCACCACCTCATCACTCTGACGGAGAGCAAAGCGAAAGAAAGGCCACTGCTGACCCTCGGAATATAAAACGTAACAAATCAAGGCGTATTTACAGGATATTAAATAAAACCTTATTTTCATGTCATCATTTTTCTTTTCTTAACTGGGTGCTCACCTTATGTCCTGCTCTGTATTTTCAATTTCATACAATCAGTAACATTGGTACTTTGAAGTTCTTTAAAGGGGTCCTGCCCCCATTAATGTTATTTAATATAATTCAGCATGAAAAAAAAACTTGTTTCTTTTCTAATTTACTTTCTGGTTACAAAAATGCTCTGGTTGTGAGATATTCTCTTTACTTCATTATAATGGAGCCCACTGGTGTTTCATCTGTACAGTCATGTGCTCGTCCACCAACTAAAGTGGTCACACATGCTCAGTTCCATCCCTTAACTGTCACAAGCCATATTTACTATTAGAAGCAGAGACAGTTACAGGGAGAGAGCTGCAGCAGAAATGAAACACCCTGAGCTATGATAGAGAGAGAGAGAGCTGCAGCAGAAAGGACATGCACCCTGAGAAAGGCACACCTCCTGAGCTGCCAGCCTGAAGAGAATCTAGCAGAGACATTGGAGCAATGAATTGGATCTTTGAATCCATGTGAGGTATCAGGCTGGTTTATTAGAACAAGGATGTAATTTGCCATATTATGTCTGTTTTTCATTTTTTCACATCATTAATGGCATAACCCCTTTAAGTATCACTCAGAAAGAACTAATGCACATAATATTAATCATCCAGCAGATGGACAGTGCTTGGGTTGGGTCTTCATTATAAGGCTTAGTTGAATTTTGAGGCATTTAAAGAGGATATGTATGTTGTAGTAAATACATAGTTGTGCCTCCCATGAAATACTAATTCTGGAGCAGTGGAGCACCTATCCTTAAAGGGTATTCTTGGACCGAGCAGTTCCTGAAAAACCCAGCTTAGCAGCACTAGGTAGGGGAAAGAGGGGGGACAGTTGAATAGTCAAGAGCTGAAGGGAAGGGGTTAGGTTAAGAAATTGGCATTGGTGAGGGGGGAGGGGGGCGCTGTTTCAGTTTTTGCCTCAGGCTGCAGAAAGGCTAAGTGCACCCCTGATAACACCCCTGTTTGTAATATACTTACCATTCCAAAGTTGTGTGGATTGTGCTCTCAAAAACCTGGTCACATATGGCTATGTGAATAGAAAAAGGAAAAAAAGCTATGGCTCCAAGAGTAAAAAACTGAAAATCACTCTGTCAGGAAGGGGTTAAAGAACATGGAAAAATCCCTTTAATTAATATACTGATAAAGGCCATGGAGAAGGCTTCGTAAGGAATGTTCTAAATTTTGACCTTACTGGAAGGCTGTTTTTAATGTGTTAGTCTTTGGCTATAGCTTTGAAGTGGCAAAAAACTATAGAATGACTCATGCTGATATTTTGTTAGACACCCTTACTAAATACTTCAAGTGGGGCATAATTGTATATTTTGGCATATAACTATTGTTACTGAAGCATGTGGTCAGACTTTACTATGTTTTTTTGCAACTCCAGCAAAGATGTTGAAAAAGAAACGTGTTGTTTGAGAACATCTTGTTTGGCTTGTTGAATTGCAGTTGATAGGTAAGTTTAACTTAATATTGTTGTCTTGCACTTTTAGGCCACATACTGTACAAATGGTGCATTATACATGTGAATTTCCACGGTGCAGACATATTCCTTGTGGAAATTGACCTGCAATGCAGATTCTGAAATCTGTAGTGTGTAAATTGTTTGTGCAGATTTTACCTTTTTCAATGCAAAAAATCTGCAAGTAACACATGGATTTTGGTTTGGATTTGGTGTGGAAATGCCCTTTAGAGGGCATCTGTCAGCAAATTTGTTCCTAGGAAACTGGCTGACCTTCTGAATGTGCGCTTGGCAGCTCAAGGCATCTGTGTTGGTTCTGCATTGCTGAGAAAAATATATATATAATATATAATATACAGTACAGACCAAAAGTTTGGACACACCTTCTCATTCAAAGAGTTTTCTGTATTTTCATGACTATAAAAATTGTAGATTCACACTGAAGGCATCAAAACTATGAATTAACACATGTGGAATTATAGGCGCACAGAAAAGCTGGAACACTAAAACTTAGCATTTATTAGTACATATTATATAAAATAGTATATCCAAATTACGCAAAGGTACCCACGAAGCATACTAATCTACAAAAAATAACAAAAAATACAAAGATGACTACATCTATATCTATAAGAGCATGGGCAATCAGACCAGGTAATAAAGGTAATAAACGAGGGGGATCTTTACTCATCTACAGCACCGACCATCGGACCATCGGAGCAAGCAGCATATTAGGGGCTCATGTAAGAGGTCGCTTGACCAAAATATACTTACCTTTTGCACTAACTTTGCATCAATGGCTCTGAGGATATAATCTCTCATTTGAGGGGCCAGCATATTGTGCTGGTTGTGCGGTTTGTCTCTGTTTGTTTGGGACTGCAATAAGTATCAGAACTAATGCCCCACCTTATGATTGATCTATACTTTTTTTAATCTATACTAGTGACTGCTATGTTTGTATCAATCTTGGTCCATGGTTTACTCTAAAGTATCATCTATTTGTTGTATTTATATTATCACACGATTTATTCATGTAAATTACCTATATGTATCCCCTGATGAACCTCCCTTGAGGGGAAACGCGTTGGGATTTCTGACTTGGTAATTTTTAGGGAGAGCAGAGGGTCAGGCAGACTAGGTACGAGACCAGGGAGCATCCACCATCAGGATTCATCCCTGGGTTGAGGGGGTAGATATAGGTGCTACAGTAGGGACGTTTTTTCCCTTGCACCCTTCCCCCTCGTTTATTACCTTTATTACCTGGTCTGATTGCCGATGCTCTTATAGATATAGATGTAGATTAGTATGCTTTGTGGGTACCTTTGCCCGTTATTGGCATAATTTGGATATACTATTTTATATAATATGTACTAATAAATGCTAAGTTTTAGTGTTCCAGCTTTTCTGTGCGCCTATGGATTTCTCTGAGTTGGACTTTACAATATGTAAATATATGATATTATGGTGATTCATGTGGAATTATATACTTAACAAAAAAGTGTGAAACAACTTTAAATATGTCTTATATTCTAGGTTCTTCAAAGTAGCCACCTTTTGCTTTGATTACTGCTTTGCACATTCTTGGCATTCTCTTGATGAGCTTCAAGAGGTAGTCACCTGAAATGGTTTTCACTTCACAGGTGTGCCCTGTCAGGTTTAATAAGTGGGATTTCTTGCCTTATAAATGGGGTTGGGACCATGAGTTGTGTTGGGCAAAAGTCAGGTGGATACACAGCTGAATAGACTGTTAAAATTTGTATTATGGCAAGAAAAAAGCAGCTAAGTAAAGAAAAACGAGTGGCCATCATTACTTTAAGAAATGAAGGTCAGTCAGTCCAAAAAATTGGGTAAACTTTGAAAGTGTCCCCAAGTGCAGTCGCAAAAACCATCAAGCGCTACAAAGAAACTGGCTGACATGAGGACTGCCCCAGGAAAGGAAGACCAAGAGTCACCTCTACTGCGGAGGATAAGTTCATCCGAGTCTCCAGCCTCAGAAATCGCAGGTTAACAGCAGCTCAGATTAGAGACCAGGTCAATGCCACACAGAGTTCTAGCAGCAGACACATCTCTACAACAACTGTTAAGAGGAGACTGTGTGCAGCAGGCCTTCATGGTAAAATAGCTGCTAGGAAACCACTGCTAAGGACAGGCAACAAGCAGAAGAGACTTGTTTGGGCTAAAGAACACAAGGAAAGGACATTAGACCAGTGGAAATCTGTGCTTTGGTCTGATGAGTCCAAATTTGAGATCTTTGGTTCCAACCACCGTGTCTTTGTGTGACGCAGAAAAGGAGAACGGATGGACTCTACATGCCTGGTTCCCACCGTGAAGCAAGGAGGAGGAGGTGTGGGGGTGCTTTGCTGGTGACACTGTTGGGGATTTATTCAAAATTGAAGGCATACTGAACCAGCATGGCTACCACAGCGTCTTGCAGCGGCATGCTATTCCATCCGGTTTGCGTTTAGTTGGACCATCATTTATTTATCAACAGGACAATGACCCCAAACACACCTCCAGGCTGTGTAAGGGCTATTTGACCAAGAAGGAGAGTGATGGGGTGCTACACCAGATGACCTGGCCTCCACAGTCACCAGACCTGAACCCAATCGAGATGGTTTGGGGTGAGCTGGACCGCAGAGTGAAGGCAAACGGGCCAACAAGTGCTAAACATCTCTGGGAACTCCTTCAAGACTGTTGGAATACCATTTCAGGTGACTACCTCTTGAAGCTCATCAAGAGAATGCCAAGAGTATGCAAAGCAGTAATCAAAGCAAAAGGTGGCTACTTTGAAGAACCTAGAATATAAAACATATTTTCAGTTGTTTTACACTTTTTTGTTAAGTATATAATTCCACATGTGTTAATTTATAGTTTTGATGCCTTCAATGTGAATCTACAATTTTCATAGTCATGAAAATACAGAAAACTCTTTGATTGAGAAGGTGTGTCCAAACTTTTGGTCTGTACTATATATATATATATATAAATAATTTATATACAGGCTATATATACTGTGTATATGTATATATATATATATATATATATATATATATATATATATATACATATACAAATGTGCGTCTAGGAGCAGTGGGGGCGTTGTCATAACACCTAGAGGCTCTGCTCTGACATAGCCAGGAGGGATGATTTTTTTACTGCCTGGCCCTGACTTCTTCCTTTAACCTCTTCCTGCTGACCCAGCGATATTCCCTTTTTTAATTTTTTACTCCCTGCCTTCCCAGGCCATAACTTTTTTATTTTTCTTTTCACATAGCGATATGAGGGCTTATTTTCATGTACTTTCTAATGGAACCATCTTACGTTACATATGATGTAGTGAGGAGCTGAAAAAAAATTCCAAATGCTATGATACAGCAATACATTTTTATAGTTTTTCTCTGACAAAATGTATTTTTTCTTTGCATCATCTTATTCTGACCCCTATAACTTTTTATATTTATGTGCTCATCTTTTGTGGGGTGATCTGTATTTTTAATTGATAGATGATATGACTTTTTGATCTCTTTTTATTATATTTTTTTGGAAAATGAAGCAACAAAAAAACGGCAAATTGCCCATTTTGATTTTATTTCCATTATGCTGTTCACCATATGGGATAAATACTTATATAATATATTTTATCATTTCTGTCATTTTGGATTCTATACCAATGATCTTTTTTATTGCTTATATATTTTTATTTTTAAAAAATTACCCCTAGCGGACATTAACATATGATCATCTGATCGCGTTTCCCATGGACGGCAATGATTTACCATTACAGTGTATGGGAGAAACACTATTGGGGAAATTTATCAAACTAGTGTAAAGACAAATGGCTTAGTTGCCCATAGCAACCTATCAGATTACACCTTTCATTTTTCAAAGAAGCTGTGAAAAATGAAAGGTGGAATCTGATTGGTTGCTATGGGCAACTAAGCCAGTTCTACTTTAGATCAGTTTGATAACTCTCCTCCTATGTTGTTATGAAGCCCTGCTTCAGGAAGGGCTTGATAGGAACTCCACTATGACAGGCCTCGGAGCCTTCAGAAGGACTGAGGCTGCCATAGCAAACCAAACAGCTCCTGTTCAGATACTGTGGTTGCCCTCTCAGCTCTTCAACAAGCGCCATCTTTAAAGACCCGACATCTGTCATATAAATGGAAAATGTTTGGAATAGGTTAATAATGCAGACCACACAATATTTGGAGTTTTACTTATTTGTGGGCCATAAAATCTGTGAAATTGAGTTTCCAGCTGTGTGTGAATGATTCCACACAAGAATGCTTTCACATAATTTTTTAGAAAATAGTAAAAGCCTATATGTGAATACTGTGTTACTTTTTTTTAACCCTTGTCAGGCTGCATAATTTTACAACGTTAACAGGCTGTAGAGGTACAATTGTACCTGCGCTGTGAAGACTTGCCCCTGGAGTATGTAAATATGTATGTGTATGTGTGTCTGTTTGTATGTGTATATGTCTGTGTGTGTCTGTGTGTATGTGTTGTGTGACATGTGTGGGGCCGGAGCGCAGTTCCGACCCCACACATGTACCTGCAGCAGCCCGGTCAGTTTTTTTACTTGTTTATAATAATAAAATAGCATTATCATTAAAAAAAATATTATTCTTTTTTCCTTGCATTATCTTCATTCAAAATATATGAGGGTACATTTGTACCTATGCAGCTTGTTATGGATGCAAAAATATCTCGATCCCTTATGTCGGAAGGGGGTGGAGATATTTTATTGAAATTTGGCCAATATATTCTGGACCAAAACTGCAGAGATGTCACGAAATTTCAGCCCTCTACGGATTTTCGAAAAAAAGTTATTGCAATTTTAAAACGGAATAGGTACAATTGTACCTAGTCAGCCGGACAAAGGTTAAATAAAAAAACAAGTGGATGATTTTCTGGATATAATTTTTTTAAGTCACTCCATGCATTCTACTTCCTGTCCTGGCTCTTTAATTTTTCTTCATTGTTTGGAGGTTTAGCACAGCCAACAGCCTCACTTGACTTTCTCTCTCAGTCCATTCACTGCAGCCAAAGAGGGATGGGGGATGAGTGACTCAATTAATGCATCATACGTTACACTAATAAGTACAATACTTTGAGTATCTTTATCTAGACCTACTATAAAACAATAGAACTATCATACCATTATTCAAATTCTACACCTACTATTATACTGGCAGATAACATTTTCCCCTCACGGCAGAAGTGACCTGACAATAGATTACCTATCTATATAGGAGTTTTATCTCTCTATACTGGCAATATTTTGTATTTCATTATCTGTCTTACTAGTATACCACTTTCATTATCTTTATTACTAGCATACCACTTCTCAAATTCACATGGACTCAGCATGCTGTAGATTGGTTTGGTAAAAGGTTAATACGGGAGACGTAGCTGGCATTCAGGGTCTGTGCAGCAGTTTTTTAGCTTGTCAAAACTATACATTTTATGAGAAATTAACAATATTTCATTCATTTTAATTATTGTGCTCATATGTATATACAAGACAATTATTGTTGTTAAGCCCATATTCATTTACATCTGAACACTTTGTGAGAAAATTACCCCTGGCCGTCAGTGACCATCAACTTGCTAGTGTGCTAGCCCTGCCAAACAACATCCTGTATCTTAGCTTCTTGGGTCCGTATGAGAGTGACATGGTGGGAAATAACAACTGTGATGCTCACGTTTGAGCTCAGTTAACCTTTAACACAGCCATGACTTTTCTGAAGACAATTTTGACCCTAATATCATCCACTTGATACTCGCACCACAATGTCCTCCGCTATTCAGATGTATCACCCCAGCTGCTCTCTCTCCTCTGGTAAATGCTGACATTATAGATCCGATTTAAGTCTGAAAACAGTTTGAAATATGAGTTCTAAAAGAAGCGTCTTCAGTTCCACATGAGGATTTCCAGCGTATGACTGCACTTTCCACTCGATCCCGGCTTCTGTAAATGCTAATGGAAGAATTAATGTCTTCATTTTCCATCATAAAAAGGTGCATCTGCATCAAAATGTCAGAGGTAATATAAAATGCTGCTCCTGTTTCAAGGAAACATATGTATTCATTCATTTAAAAGGGAGTATTTTTCCCAGGCCAGAACGTGGAATGTGGAATACACCAGACTTAACTATCACTTGGTATTTGTGCCAAGCACAACAAAATACTTTTTTTTACTTTATGGAGGTAAAGAACAGTCTGAAGACAGAAATCATTTATTTCAGTTTCATCGGCATTCTGCATGCTGTATATGGCTTCTTATATTCAGAGCGCCATGTGCTGTTTCACTCAAAGGGCAAAGCCAGTCACAAATGATATTAACATCAGTGGTACTGATCAACATTTCCAAGTCCAAAGGAATTCTCCTCTAAAATTGTTAGAATCTGCCATTAAAGATAATACTAAATGGTCAGACCTTCTGGATTATTGGATGGTCATAGGAGATATGATGCTTACACACAATATGACAATATGCCCATTTTTTTTAATTAAGAAAACTCTCAGACCGTGAGAAACAGGATTCTGTGGTTTTGTGAAAACAAGACTGAACTTTTTGGTCTCAATTTTGTGCAACATGTCTGGAGGAAACCAAGCACTGATTATCACCTGCCCAATACCATCTCTACAGTGAAACATGATGGTAGCAGGCAGCAGCATCATGTGGGGGTATTTTTCAGCACCCGAGACAGGGAGACTGGAGGGAAAACTGAATGGAGCAACAAACAGAGATATTCTTAATGAAAACCTGATCCAGAGTGCTTTGTACCTCAGACTGGGCTGAAGGTTCAGCTTCCAACAAGACAATGATCCTAAGTGCACAGCCAAGACAACACAGGAGAGGGTTAGGGACAACTCTGTGAATGTCATTCAGTGCCCCAGCCAGTTCTCTGACTTGAACCTAATCAAACATCTCTGGAGAAACCTGTAAATGCCTATCCACTGACGGTCCCCATCCAACCTGACAGAGATGCAGAGTATCTACAGAGATGAATGGCAGGAAGCTGTGTTACATGTAGACGTGGCGGTGGGTCTGCCAAAGTTATGTAGAGGCCAGTCTTAATAATAAATAACTACTATAGCGGCAGACCAGGCGACTGCTATGGGGCCCAAGGCAAGAGGGGGCCCAGTTTTAGTTGGGATTATCTCCTCTTCTACTGGGGGTGAAAACTTGCTCAGGACTCTGCCCTCTAAAGGAACAACTTTTAGCAAACAAGACAGAGGAAAAATGTCCCAAGGGTCATTGAAAAGGGTTTAGGCAGAAACCCTTCTGTCCTGTGTGGGGGGCCTTGTTTGATCCTTGCTATGGGGCCTTTACTTCACCATGTACACCACTGCCCATAGTGTTTTGCATTTAGGCCAAAAACTTCAACTTTGGTCTTATCTGACCACAGCACCTTCTTCCACATGTTTGCTCTGTCCCCTCCATGGCTTGTGGCAAATGCAAACGGTACTTCTTATGGCTTGCTTTCAAAAAAATTTTCTTCTTGCCACTCTTCTATAAAGGCCAGATTTGTGGAGTACACAACTAATAGTTGTCCTGTGGACAGATTCTCCTTTTGGCTGCTTCTCTAATTAGTGCTCTCCTTGCCTGGGCTGTCAGTTTAGGTGGATGGCCATGTCATGGTAGGTTTGCAGTTGTGCCATTCTACTTCCATTTTCGGATGATGGATTAAACAGTGCTCAGGGAGATGTTCAGAGCTTGGGATATTTTTTATAACCTAAACCTGCTTTACAATTCTCCACAACTTTATCCCTGACCTGTTTGATGTGTTCCTTGGTTTTCATGATGTTGTTTGATCATTAATGTTCTCTAACAAACCTTTGAGGTCTTCACAGAACAGCTGTAGTTATACTGAGAATAAATTACACACGTTTACTCTACTTAGGCCTTGTTCACATATCAGTTATTTGATCAGTTATTTCAATCAGTTATTGTGAGCCAAAACCAGTTGCGGGTCAAAAACACAGAATAGGTGCAGATCTTTTTGTACCTTATCTGTGCAGCCTCCACTCCTAGTTTTGGCTCACAATAACTGATGGAAATAACTGATCAAATAACTGACGTGTGAACAAGGCCTTACTAATTAGGTGACTTTTGAAGGCAATTGGTGACACTGGATTTTATTAGGGGTATCCGAGTACAGGGGGCTGAATATAAATGCACATTACACTTTTTAGATTTTTATTTATTAAAAATTTTGAAAAGCATGTATGATTTTCTTTTCACTTCAAACATACTTTCTACTTTTGGTGTTGGTCTATCACATAAAATCCCAATAAAATACATTTAAGTTTGTAGGTGTAACACAAAAAAATGTGGAAAAGTTCTAGGGGTATGAATACATTTTCAAGGCACTGTAGATGCACCAGAATTGCTATTTCAACAGGAATGAAAGTAGTTGATAAAACAGACATGTCGGTAGAGGTGACAGGTCCTCAAAGGTAAATCTATGTTTGCATGTTAGAATATTGCGTATATGACTTTCCACTTGATAAGCTTATGGCTCCCTCTCAGAAGATTGCAGTTCCCTAACATATAAGTTTAGGGTCACCTTTAGCCCCAAATGTGAATCTGCACATTTATATTAAACAACAATAGTATATCCCTATCCTTATTTAATATGCTGTATATCTTTTACTGCTTCCTCTGACAAATTGAGTTTATATCACATTGTCTGTGGCATTCTATGCTGTATTAGTTTTATGTATTATGTGCTTGTTATAAATATATTTCCCATAAATGTTGCAGAATATACATAGAGCCATTGCAGATTTCGGAGCTAATGAAATAGTAATTTCCTACATAGAGAACCGATCTAGCAGAGCTCTCTTTTTGCTCGTAAATGTCATAATGTGCCATTGATATTAAATAAGACAAGTCTGGGCCCTCTTGCTGTGCTGGGTCCTGAGCTTCAAATTAAAATACCCCTCTTGTTTTTCATGCTTATTTTTTATCTCGGCTGCACAGACTACCCATTACCTGCCCCTGCGGCAGTTAATTTACACTGGATCATTTGCACATTTCTGATTATTTATGTGAAGCAATAATCAGAGTCCTCATTGCTTTTCAGCGGGTTTTCAAAACATGAAGAGGGCCTGTGTCTTGTCTGTAAAATATAGCTGAGTGCTTCATAGTAGTCTTATGATATGTTATTTTTATACTAATGACATCTTCAGCATGATGTGACAGTGCTGGTGTCCTAGGATTGTGCCGAAGCTCTTTTTCCGATTGCTCGACTTTTTAATATTCTAAGTATCAAATACCATTTCTGAATGTGGAAACATTAATCTAGTCTAGTGCAATATGGCAGAGGCATGTGTTACAATTAGAGATGAGCAAATCGATTCTGAGGCTGGGTTCACATCACTTTTTTTGTCCTACATTTAATGTATACATTGGGGGAAAATCTGGCAAAAAAACGTATACAATGGAACTCTATGGTGACGGATGCCACTATATAGCATACATCTGAAGCATTCGTTTAACATGTTTTTTTTTAGAAACGTTAAACGTAAGACAAAAATGTGATTTGAACTCAGCCTAAATAAATCAGATTCACCAAAAATGTCACAAAAATTCTTCTTCTAATGATCTGTAGTTTGACATGGAAGAATTTTTGTATGATCCATAAACAAGGCAACTAACCATGTTGACTCCATGTATCCAAATCTTAAAATTCAGTCTAGGGGCAAAAGAATGAAAAGACATGATTGGATCTGAGTCTTCCTCTTCTGACCCCAAACGTCAGAAGATTCCTTTTATTAAGCAAAAGCCTGGGCATTCCCTTACAACCTAAAAATACAAATGAGCCAATAGGATTGTGACATGGGCTTTAACAAAGAGTGATGTATATATCCGCATAGTATACATGTGGATAGAATTACAGATACTGTAACGCGGGAAAACCAAAGCAAAGAATTTCCTTTGTCCAGATACATGACATCCCCTCTGTAGCCATCAACTTCTATACCAAATATTGCAGCCAAAGTATATCCTTGCATATCTTGTAGAACAGTGGTCCCCAACCACCGGTCCGTGGCCCAGGACCAGGCCCTGGATGGATGTTTGCCGGGCCGCAGCATTGGGGCCCTGGTCACAAGTGAAGGACGGCAGCGGCGGCAGGGGACAGGGAATGGAAGCACTCATCTCCATAGTCATCTGTATTGCCGTCCTCAGGACAACGATACAGATGCCTATGGTGCGGGCAGGGAGGGAGAGGAGTCTCCCTTCCCTGTTCTTCTGATAGGCCGCAGGCACATCATCTCGCCGCCTGAGCCGTACAGAGCAGGACACAGGCCAGAAGAGGCCTGCAACACATTGCTGCCAGCTTGATGGAGGTAAGTATAAGTGTTTATTTTGTTTTGGTACAATACAGGAGAGGAGCGCTGTGGGGGCACTGGGGGGCACTTCTTACTAGCACATGATATGGGGGCACTTCTTACTGGCACATTATTGGGGGGCACTGTGGGAACATCTATGGGAGCACTTCTTATTGGTACATTATTGGGGGGCGCTGTGGAGGTATCTATGGGGGCACTTATTATTGGTACATTATTGGGGGGCACTGTGGGGGCATCTATGGGGGCACTTCTTATTGGTACTTTATTGGGTTGCACTGTGGGGGCATCTATGGGGACACTTATTGGTACCTTATTTGGGGTCACTGCGGGGGGCATCTATGGCGGCACTTCTTACTGGTACATTATTGGGGGGCACTTTGGGGGCATCTATGGGGGCACTTCTTACTGGCACATTATTGAGGGCAGTGTGGGGCCACTTCTTACTGGCACATTATTGGGTGGCACTATGGGGACATCTACTGAGGCCACAAAGAAAGGGTATTTTATATGGGGGCTCTGTATAGGGGTATTTTATGTTATATTTATATATTTTAATATGCACCTTGTGTGAATCGGTCAGAGCCAACCAGACCGCCCCCCCCCCCCCATCCCAATTCCCTTCCACCGGGAAATTTTCTTGCGAGAAACCGGTCCGAGGTGCAAAAAAGGTTGGGGACCACTGCTGTAGAAAATATGATTCAGTGTCTAAATAAAACCAAGATAACCAATATTTAATGATGTTTAATTAATCCTACTATAACACTGATTCATTTCGGGATGAATCGTGCAAAACAGCTCCTGTCATTTTACATTTAAAATTCAGCAAACTAGTGAGGGAAACAGGGCAGGGAGGATGAAGATAGAGGATCACATGACCCCCGGTGGGCTCTCGACCAGTAGGCTTGCCCACAATCCTTTGCAGTCCGCCTAACAGCCAATCAGGAGGGAGGATACTGGCTAGTCTATCAGGCTGTATTCTAGCTCTGAAGCACAGACGCCATTGTGAGCTGAGCCACTGATGTGGCAGTACGTGTCTGTCCTATCTGCAATAGACACACAAGAAGACAGCCATTTTCGAGTCTTGCAGGGACAGTGTATGGATTGTGAAGAAGATATATTTAGTTAGGTGGATTGAATTACTAGGTAGAAAGTCAGGTTTTCTCATGATAGGGGACATGCAATTGCACCTGTGTTTTTCTCCCAAAAACCTGTTACAATTGTTTTACCATTTATTTTGAGCATTGGAAATAATTGGAATAATCATATATTAGTGCATCAACACCAGTGTAATTTATATTTTTTTTATTGTATGTTTATTGGAATTTTAACATATGTAATAAAATACACCAATAAACAATATACCTCAAAGGAGGCAATCAAACAAGACGGGTCAAGAGTTTGCAAAGAACTAAATGGAGTGGAGTCAGTAGACGAATAGGACAAAAGATCAATATGAAGTGCAATGATCAATCTAGAATATTGTAACAGACAATGGCAGGAACATAGTGGCTGCACTGCATTTGGAGGAAATAACACATGCTCCCTGCATGGCGCACATGATAAATTTAGTGATGCAACCCTTTTTTTATTATGTACTGTGGCTTGCAAAAGATGCTGGCCATGTCCAGGGGACTGTCCTCACCTGTCATTCTTGTGTGGCTAAGACGGAAAGGGAGGCAACATTTTTGCATGGCCAGGGTACACTCTGTACACAGCTTGCCATAGCTTTCACTGAGCAGAGGACTGCTGCCAATGTGTCTGACTAAAAGGACTCTCTTCACGCCCCCCCCACCCCCACTGAGTCACTGACCTGTCACTGCCACAACAAGTACTACAGCTGCAGCTGCACCACCAGCAGCTAATTCAGTTTGATGAACATGATGGAGCAATTTTTTTCAGGTGCCAAGCCAAGCTGACGCACATCACCAAATGGATGCGCACTACCTTATTAAAAATATATTCCCTAATACCTTTCATTAGTTATAATGGCTCCGAATTTCTCATTAGGAGAAATAAAATGGCCGCCGTCCTATTAGTACACACTAAACCTGTCCTAACCACACAGTAAGTTACTTCACAACACTGAGGTAAAGAGCCGCCTCGTCCTCCTCTCTGCTCTGCTTTTCAGGGATTATCATCCTGAATACAGCTGATAAGATCTTCAGCTGAATCCCTGTGGGAATGGAGTTCATGAGGAGACATGAAGTACAGAGAGGACGAACATGACAGACTGTGGTAATGGAGACTGCATACAAGTGCTGCAGCTCTTTAGCCACACCCCACCCTCCTCTCTGTACTTCATGTCTCATCATGAACTCCATTCATACAGAGATTCAGCTGAAGATCAGCTTAAACTGTACTCAGGATCATAACCCCTGACAAGTAGAGCAGAGAGGAGGATGAGGCAGCTCTTAAGCTCACTTCTCCTGCTGTGTAATAAGGACAGGATTTGTGTATACTAATAGGACAGCGCCCATTTTATTTCCCCTAATTATTGCTCCCCAGACAAAATGAGCCATTATAACTAATGAAAAATATTTGGGAATATATGTATAATGAAGTAATATTTAAGTATTTTTATTTTCTTAATTCCTTGAGAACCCCTTTCAGGGAAGAGGGTAAGTGCCAGAGAATGGGCGTAGTCCAGGTAGGACTGAACCTTGCCCATTCTTTGGCACTTACCCTCTTCCCTGACCCCATAGACTTCTAAGCCGGCAGATTAAAACAGTGGCTGGAACTGGCCAAATTTGTTATCACTATACTGGCTGGGTCTCATAGGCAATCTATCAGTGTATTACAGTGTGTAATACACTGATAAACAATGCAGTACAATACAGATGTATTGTGCTGCATTGAAACAGGGATCAGACCCTGTAATGCTGAAGTCCCATAGTGGGACATTAGTAAAAAGTAAAAAAAAAGTAAAATAAGTGTTTTTAACAATAAAAAAATAAAGTTTCAATTAAAAAAAAGCCATTTTCCCATTAAAAGTGACATATAAAATTGCAAAAAGTCATATGTGCCCAAAAATAATACCAATCAAACTGTCATCTCATCCCGCAAAAAATGAGCCCCTACCTGAGACAATCGCCAAAAAAATAAAAAAAAAACTATGTCTGTCAGACTATGGAGATACTAAAACGTGATTTGTTTTGTTTCAAAAATGATATTATTGTGTAAAACTTAAATAAATAAAAATATATATGTTAGGTATTGCCGCGTCCGTAACAACCTGCTGTACAAAAATATCACATGATCTAACCCCTCATGTGAACACCGTAAAAAAAACAAAACTAAAAACGGTGTAAGAAAAGCCATTTTTTGTCACCTTACATCATTAAAAGTGTAACACCAAGCGATCAAAAAGGCGTATGCCCCCAAAAATAGTACCAATCAAACCGTCATCTCATCCCACAAAAAACTAGCCCCTACCTGAGACAATCACCCAAAAAACTACAGCTATCAGACTATCGAGACACTAAAACATGATTTTTTTGGTTTCAAAAAATATATTATTGTGCAAAATGTAAACAAATAAAAAAAAGTATACATGTTAGGTATTGCCACATCCGTAACAACCTGCTCTATAAAAATCTCACATGATCTAACCCGTCAGGTGAGCACCGTAAAAAAATAAAATAAAAACAGTGTCAAAAAAGCAATTTTTTTGTCACCTTGCATCACTAAAAGTGCAACACCAAGTGATCAAAAAGGTGTATGCCCCCCAAAATAGTACCAATCTAACCATCACTTCATCCCACAAAAAATGAGCCCCTACTTGAGACAGTCTCCTAAAAAATAAAAAAACTACAGCTCTCAGACTAGAAACTAAAACATTATATTTTTTCCTTTCAAAAATATTATTGTGTAAAACTTAAATAAATAAAAAAAGTATACATAATAGATATTGCTGCATCCGTAACAACCTGCTCTATAAAAATATCACGTGATCTAACCTGTCAGATGAACGTTGTAAATAACAAAAAATAAAAACAATGCCAGACCTATTTTTGCCTCACAAAAAGTGTAATATAGAGCAACCAAAAATTGTATGTACCCTAAAATAGTACCAACAAAACTACGACCTTATCCTGTAGCTTCCAAAATGGGGTCACTTTTTTGGAGTTTCTACTCTAGGGGTGCATAAGGGGGTCTTCAAATGTGACATTACAACTTAAAATTATCCCAGTGAAATCTGCCCTCCAAAAACCATATGGCGCTCCTTTTCTTCTGCGCCCTGCCGTGTGCCCGTATAGCAGTTTACGTTCACAAATGGGGCGTTTTTGTAAACTACAGAATCAGGGGATTAAATATTCAGTTTTGTTTGACCGTTAATCCCTGCTTTGTTAATGGAAAAAATTGATTTATATAGAAAATCTGCCAAAAAAGTGAAATTCAGAAATTTCGTCTACATTTTGCTTTAATTTTTGTGGAACACCTAAAGGGTTAACAAAGTTTGTAAAATCAGTTTTGAATACCTTGAGGGGTGTAGTTTCTAAAATGGGGTCATTTTGGGTGGTTTCTATTATGTAAGCCTCACAAAGTGACTTCAGACCTAAACTAGTCCTTAAAAAGTGGGTTTTGGAAATTTTGTGAAAAATTTCAAGATTTGGTTCTAAACTTCTAAGCCTTCTAACGTCCCAAAAAATAAAATGTCATCAAATCAAAATGATCCAAACCTGAAGTAGACATATGGGGAATGTAAAGTAATAACCATTTTTGGAGGTATTACTATGTATTTTAAAAGTAGAGAAATTGAAATTTGGAAATTTGCTAATTTTTCAACATTTTTGGTAAATTTGGTATTTTTTATAAATAAAAATGAAATATTTGACTCAAATTTACCACTGCCATGAAGTACAATATGTGACGAGAAAACAATCTCAGAATGGCCTGGATAAGTAAAAGCATTTTAAAGTTATCACCACATAAAGTGAGACATGTCAGATTTGCTAAAAATGGCCTGGTCCTTAAAGGGGTTGTCTGAGTTATGAAAAAAAAAATATATAGCACTATAAATCTGATGGGCAGCAATATATAACTAAGTTAAGCAAGTTTTAGGCAAAAAAAAATCTAGATTTCCTCATTTCCCTGGTTCTCTTCTGGCCTTTGTTTACCTGCAGTAATAACAATCCCTGCCCCCTCCCCCCTTTCTGCTCTGCAAAGGGAGTGAATACAAGTGCTGCCCTGAGTGACATGTCTGTCTGCTGGAATCCTCAGCAGCATGTTGTATGTGTAGGACTACAAATCCCAGCTGTACAATGACAATGCTGATGCACACAGGAACTTTCCCCTACCTGTTCTTGTGCAATACAATTCCTCTACAGCTCCTGTGCCCAGCATTTGTCTCCTCACTCTCTGCAGTGTAAATCCTGTTGTAAAGCCTTGAGCCCTCAGTGTGTTCTGGCTGAAGGGGTTAATGTTTTAACTGAAGGAACCCAGGGAGAGAGCAGGTAGCAGCCTGGCAGTGCAGGGGGGCGTGGCCAGTGACGTCTCGTGTACAGAGTGTTATCTGATCTCTGAGGCTTGTGCACGAAACATCACAGAGCAGGGAGATAAGGTGACATCACAGGTCATGTGACCCTCAGTGAAATCTGACAAACAAGCAGCTTTAGAAGCACAAAGTGTATGGGAAAGTTGTTATACTTGACAAGTTAGTAACATACAAAGAACAAAAAAAGAACTCGGACAACCCCTTTAAGGTGAAAAATGGCAGGGTCCTTAAGGGGTTAATCTCCTCCCTAAGAAAGTCATGCTTACACCCCTGAAACTAAAGAACGCAAATTAAAGACACAGAACACGTTAATTTGGGTATTAATGGCCAAATGGTTTATTCAATATATTAAAAAATGGCAAACCCCCGACTCACGGAGAGTCGCCCTCCAGCACTCAGGAGAGGAAACCCCCTGTGGAGGAAACTGTGGCTGCCCTTCCCTTGGGCTTAGAGGGTAATGCCGCTATGTGGCTGCCACATAAATAGTAGGGGTAGGGTGTGCAGCAGCCGGGCTGATCTGGTGAACTAAGTGGATGTCTCTTTTCTCCCGTTGGGCGATGGGCTTCCTGCTGGAACCTCCAAATTTCGTCAAGGTGGGGGGGGCGGGGTAGTCAAGCTCAAGGTCGTCCAGTACTGCAGCAAATATGGCTGCTCGCCTGCTTTTTATAAGGGTTCTTTCCTTATGACACACGTGCTTGTGATGTCACAAGTGTCTATGACTTATGTTCTTGACGGTGTTCTGAAGGGTTAACCCTTTAGTGACTGTCAATGTGCCTTACTACAGAGGCCCTTAACCCTTTCCTGACTGCACCGTGACAATATACTCCAGTTTTGATAACCGCTGTATATTTACTGTCCCCCAACAATCACAGGCTTTCCTGCTTTAGTGGAGCAGGTTTGTTCTGTTACTGACAGCCACTGGTCCAGGTGCCGACACTAAGCCCCCGAACCAGTGGCTCTTATTTAACCCCTTTCAGACCGCACCATGTAAAAGAACAGACTAACAGCATGGTCCTAGGGCTGCAACTATCACTATTTTTGTAATTAAGTATTCTATCGATTAATCCAACTATTAATCGAGTACTCAAATTACAAAAAAGTAATTAAAAGAACGTTTTTCTTTATAAAAACTCATCAGCCTCCCCGTGCCACCAGCTGCCCCCCAGTGCCACCAGCTTGCCCCCTAGTGCCATCAGATGTCCCCCAGTGCCACCAGCTTGTCCCCCAGTGCCATCAGCTTGCCCCCAGCCTCAGTTGCCCCCCCACCAGCTTCCCCCTCCCAGCGCCATCAGCTCTTGTGTCATGGTCTCTACACCCCTTGTGCCATCTTTCCCAGACTTCCCTTCCTCCTGACACCCGGAGTGCACAGCGTCATTGGTTGTTATGACACAGTGCACTCCGGGCGTCCGGCCTTAGTTGCATGCCCACAACCAAACTCCCGCCTCCGGCTTTCACCAACTTACATTTCCAATAGGGGCGCCTCCGACACTCCATCGTTCCGCGCTGCTCTATGCCTGACGTCACACAGTGCGTCAGGTCACGGCGTGCGTACGTTAGGAGGTCAGAGCAGCGCAGGACCATGGACGTGCTGTGGAGTGTCCGGAGGCCCCCTGCTGGAAAGGTGAGTATTTCCAGCGCATTGTGGGCCAGCGGGAGACCACAGAGCGGGAGTAACAGCAAGCGCTTCACTCCTGCTCTGTGGTCACGTGACACAAATGAATCCTCGATGCAAGGATTTTTTAGTGTCGGATTACTCAATTTAATCGAGTACTCGTTGCAGCTCTACATGGTCCATTCAGTTTTATATGTGACCCTTGGTTCTATCCTATCCCACTTGAGGATGGCGCAGCCATGAAACAGAAGGTGCAGTGTTTAGCGGTTACAGTCACCATTGGGCACGTGGATCAGGGCTCTCTTGTCAGGGTCACGCTATGGAGGCCTTAGGGGCCGTTTAGATGGCTGTGGTATTGAGGATCCACGAAAATGCGGATCCGCAATACCACAGATGCTGACCAGTGTGTGTTCCGCAAATTGCTGAACACATGGCCCGGCACCCTGTTCTAAATGCCTATTCTTGTCCGCTATTGTGGACAAGAATAGGACATGTTTGTTTGTTTTTTTGCAGAGCCACAGCACGGAGCCGTGGCTGCCTGCGATCATTGAAGTGAACAGGACCGCATCTATTCTGCAAAATTGCGGGTGAGGACCCATTCACACGGTCGTGTGAACGGGCCCTTAGACTCTCTCTTCCCTCCTTCCAACTGTCATCTTCCCCTCAACTGCCTCTTGCTGTCTTCTCTCCTTGACTGAGCCTAGACATCTGATTGGTGCTGGGTGCCATTCAAAACCGCTTTACATATCGGACACAAGAAGACAGGTAAAGAGGACAGACATTATATATGTCCTCTGATATCACATAATAACAGACTAGACATGCTGGAAGTTATACTCCTCTCCTCTTACACCCCTCCCTGAAATATCCTCTGATGTTCTATAATATTTGCCTAGACATGCTGCCAGTTGTAGTCCTCTCCTCTTTTACCAGTCGATGAAATGCCCTCTGATATTCTATAATAAAGACCTGGACATGCTGCGATTTGTAGTTCTCTCTTCTTCTGCCTCATCCCTGTTCTGTTCTCTGATATCACATAACAGCCTGAACATGCTGGGAGTTATAGTCCTCTCCTCTTCTACCTCCCTCCCTGTAATGTCCTCTGATATCACATTATATCAGCCTCAACATGCTGGGAGCTGTAGTTCCCTAATCTTATACCCCCTACCTTCCTCTGATATCCCATAATATCAGCCTAGACATGCTGGGAGTTGTAGTCCTCTAACATTATACCTCCTCCCTGTAATGTGCTCTGTTATCACATAATATCAGCCTGGACATGTTTAGAGTTGTAGTTCTCTGATCATAGACCTCCTTTCTGAAACATCCTCTGACATCCTATAATAACGACCTGAGCATGCTGGGAGTTGTAGTCTTCTCCCCTTATACATCCCTGTAATCTCTCTTGATGCTGGTATATAGATTATTCCATTCTGTGTTGTATCGTCACTCACTAGCCCGGGTATGGTGTCCTCCTTTTGGGGGTTATGAAAGGAGTCACCCTAACCTATCATATAATGTACGCACTACATGTAGGGTTGCCACTTTTCCCAGCACATTACTTGGAAATACCGGCTAGGACAATGATTTACCGGCTAGGCCAACCGTATTGGAGACCCGGCACCCCGCCGATTAGCTGTTTTCGGCAGCCTGTAATCAAAACAGTGAAAGTAGCCGGAGGCAGTGGCCTTGAAGTTGCCACCATCTTGCAGCTTGTAATGGGGTGGTGCTATCCCTTTAAATTATTTCATCCATCCTTTCAGTATAAGAGCTGGTGCCCCTGAGAGTGCAGAGGACGCCCTGAATCATGTATGATGTCTGTCCTCTTTACCTGTCTTCTTGTGTCTGATGTGTAAAGGGGCCCAGCACCAATCAGGGATGTGGCTGACGATCAGTCAGATGTCTAGGCTCAGTCAAGGAGAGAAGACAGCAAGAGACAGGTGAGGGGAAGATGACGGTTGGGAGGAAGGAAGAAAGTGTCTAATGGCCTACATAGTGTGGCCCTGACAAGACAGCCCTGATCCACGTGCCCTGCCACGTCTTGTTAGTGTGAGTTGTCAGAAACCGCAACTGAGATTTGTAACTCTAGGGCCGTGTGCCTCAGTGAAAGACTGACACCATCAAGGTGTTTACCTGATAGACTCCTGCTGGAGTAAAGCCAAGATGCAAGTGTCTGTCACACATAAAACTGACCACATCATGCCATTAGTCTGTTCATTTACATGATGCAGTTTGGAAGGGGTGAAATAAGAGCCACTGGTCTAGGGACGTGGTGTCGGCAGTTTTGTCAGTGACAGAACAAACCTGGTCCCCTGAAGCAGAAAACCCTGCGATTGTCAGGGGACCATAAATATACGGTGATTATCCAACTGGCGTATATCGACACAGTGCGGTCAGGAAGGGGTTAATGGCCTCTGCATTAAAGCACATTGACAGTCACTAAAGGGTTAACCCTTCAGAACACTGCCAAGAACATAAGTCACAGACACCTGTGACATCACAAGTACGTGTGTCATAAGGGAAGAACCCTTGTAAAAACCGGGCGAGCGGCCATATTTGGTACAGTACTTGATGGCCTGAGGAACTTGAGCTTGACTACCCCCGCCCCCCGCACCTTGATGAAATTTAGAGTTTCTAGCAGTGAACCCATCGCCCAACGGGAGGGAAGGGACACCCAGCTAGCCAACCAGATCAGCCCGGCTGCTGCAGCCACCTCTACTATTTATGTGGCAGCCACATAGTGGCATTACCTTCTAAGCCCAAGGGAAGGGCAGCCCTCCAGCCATGGTTCCCTAGAGGTTTCCTCCACAGGGGGTTTTCCTCTCCTGAGTGCTGGAGGGCGACTCTCTGTGAGTCGGGGGTTTGCCATTTTTTAATATTTTAAATAAACAATTTGGCCATTAATCCCCCAATTCATGTGTTATGTGTCTTTATTCTGTGTCCTTAATTTGTGTTCTTTGGTTTCAGGGGTTTTAGGCATGATTTTGTCAGGGAGGAGATTAAAGGGGTATTCTCATCTGGGACATATACAGCATATAACGATAGGATGTGTCATAAATATCCTATAGGTGGGGGTCCTACCTCTGGAACCCTCTCATATCTCCACATGCACGGCATCCTCTCAATTCATTGCCATGAGAGTTCCCAAAATAGCGAGCATGCTCGGCTGTTTTCGAAAGTCCTATAGCAGCAAATAGAGAACAAGCAGCAGCAGTGCGGCCACCTCTCCATTCACCACCATAGGACTCCTGAAAATTGGTCTCTATGTGAGTAAATATGCAATGCCTGTAGGAAGAACAATTGCTTCTGATGGACATTCTCCTAGACAAACAGTCCTTAAAGGGGTTATGCAGCCTATTTGTATTGACGACCTATGCTCAGAATTGGTCAGCAATATCTGACTGGAGGGGGGATCCGCTGTTTGAACTGTTTAAAGAAGAGGCAGCGCTTCATACCAGCACTTCTTCCTCTGCATTGCATTGCCCGTCATCTTGGAAGTGCATTGTAATTACAAAAACTCACTCCATCCACTAGAATGTAATTATAATTACACTACACCACTGCTTCACAGGAGACGATGCACACGCTGATTGGCAGGGCTCCCAGGTGTCAGACCCCCGCCGATCAGATATTGGTGTCATCAATATAAACAAGCTGCACAACCCCTTTAACCATACATGTTGTCCTATGTACACAGAGATGCTAACACACCCAACTCCTGTTGCTGTAATCATTTCTGTAATACCCAGTAATTGAACATGTGGTGTTCTCTCCCAGCTCAAGTCAATAGATGTACAAGTAAAAGTGTTTGTTTTGTACAATATTCCAGCCATCTTTTATAAAAACAAGATAGTAGCACGTAGAGCTACGTGAGTCACCCAGCCAGTATCTGTGTACACACAGATATGAAGTACATTTGAGTGCTGTTACAGTAGATGCTGCTAGCCATTCCTGTTCCACTCACCCCTCTCGGCTGTGTGGATCATTCTCCTATTGTCTCCTTCACTGGGTCTGCTCTGGCACTCCACGTAGGCTGTGGCCTGCTTGCCAGCAAGTTCTCTTCACTGCTGCCCATGGGGTGCATTCTCTTTCTGACTCTTAAATTATAGCATGCACATATCCTAGTTTTCACCAGCCGATGGTTGGCAACCCGGTACTTAAACCAGCAGTAAAATGCACTCACTGGACTCCAGTGCTCACTCACATAATGGAGAGGACTCAAAGAGAGTCCTCTCAATGCATTTTACTGCCGGTTTGTGGGAGCACGCGTCAGAATAAGTGAGTATAAAGATAAAACTTACATAATCGGATTCAGCATCACTTACAATATACATTCTTACTTTAGTTCAGGGGATGTTTCAGAGCTGACAGGTTCCCTTTAAGTCGCCTTCCACTATGGAAAGGTGCCTGAGATATTAGGTTCCTTAACTTGCTAAGTTATTGCTAGGCATTCTGTATCCTGTTGTCTGCCATGTACTGACCTCTACCTGTTTACTGTACTCTAACCCTCTGATGCCTGGCCTGATCTGTGCTGGTCCTCCATGTTGATCTTATGCTTCCTGCCCTGACCTTGTACTGATTCCCATATTGCATGCACTCTGCCAGCCCAGACCTCAGCCTGACCCTAGCTTTGATTTTGCCTAAGCTCTCGGTGCCTAATACTATTGTCTCTCAACCCCATGGATCAGCTGTCAATCGCACAGAGACTACTCCTGAAGGTAGCAGCCCTGTGGTTCTCTTGCAACAAAGTCCAGATCCCTGTTATAGAGGTTAAAGGGTGAATACCAGGGGACTGCCGGGATAGCATCCTTAGGATTAACCCTAAGCCAAATCTGTTGGTTGACACAGAGGTTTCACAGCCATTGCCGTAACATAGAAATAGAATGCATGGAATGTTGGGGTAAAATTGAATGAATGGATCAGACTCCAAGGAATGTGATAAACAGAGAAGAGTTACATTGGTGGGGAGTAAACATAGAAGAGTTATAATGAAAAGATGGGGAAGCAATACCTCTGCTGAACTTTTCAGAGGAACTGCATTGCTATCAAACATGGTAATGAGGAATTGTCCCAAGGGTCATCGAAAGTTGCTAAAAAGGAAACAAACACTTCTTATGTAGCCAAACTCTGCACCATAATGGAGGCTCAGTTTAACTTTTGCTATGGGCCCTTTCGCTATTGTATGCCATGGCTAATAGACTTCTAGGACTTATAATAACTAATAATAAGTATACTAATTTATAATAAAACAAAAAATTATTGATCATTTAACTTTATGATACAATTGAATAACTATAGTGTTAGATCAATAGATTCAAAGACATTTAAAATAACACAGAAAACATCTGTACTTTGAGTGCTTTATTATATTGCAATTGCAGTGGATATTAACATTTGTACAAATGTTTAAATCTACAAAGAGATGTAAAAACTGAAGATTTTTAATAATTTCTGTAACAATAAATCTTCAAACTGAAAATAAAAAATCAATGAAAAAAACCATACAAAGCATAACATACCATAAGAAATGCATCAGAAATTATTTACACATATGGTACCAAATGTTTCCGCTTCCGGTGAGGAAGGTGGTTACTATACAAAAAAATGCACTTGTATACAAAGCAAAAGAAAAATAAAATACAATGTTTATACAGCACCTTTTGCAGTTATTTACTCAACATACTGCTAGAGAAATTACAATTTTTGTTCAGACTTTTCACCCGCACACAGTGGGGACAGCCATTTTATGCACTGAATATGAATGGTCTCCTCCAGTGAGTGAAAATGACTAGTAAGTGCCACTCTTGTTCCCATGGAAAATGGACTAAATACTAAAGTCAACACCTAACAGAATTAGCTCCTAACATTTATTTCCATAGTCAATGTTTGGTTAATCATTTAATAAATATATATTTTTAATATAAACCTGGCTTTACCGAAGCATTCAAAATTAAACCCGATCTTTCTACACCAACAAAACTGATGTTACTTATGGTCCTAAGACCTAACTTTAACTTCAGGAGACATTGTGCAATTCCAGCAAAGCATGAAATCCCTGTAATTAGTAATAATATTTTTAAAATTACTGACATCATTCACCGCCATTCCTGTATGAGCGCGGGCCAAGATATGAAAAAAGGCTTGTTGTGAAGGTAAACCACTATAGAAATTTATTAATTCATCTAGACAAGATGTCAAGTAACATTAGACCGTCATAAGTTTAAAGATCTGTTCCCACATGGGATATTGAAGAGTACTTATAAATCAAAACAAGTGAGACTACATCTGTAAAGCTAAATAGGCCTACTAGAAGAGGTCAACCTGTAATGAGTTCGGAAAATTACAGAATAATTGCCTGTTGGAGGACCAAGAGGCAAAGTGTAGTGATGGAAAAATCATTGTTTCCAATGGCTTTATTGGATATGAAATGTAAAAAAAAAATAAAGTGCTGAAACAGTTTATTTGTCCATAAAATAAATCTAAACTTAGGAGTCTAAAGTGAGGCTTGACTCGAAACTATAGGTTTCAGACTTTGGTAAATATCCCAAATACATCGTCACTCATTATGATGCTGAAAAGCTCTTTAACAAAGCAGATCTGAGGATGACTGGCCTGTTGCAAAGTTAAGAGGCACTGTGAAGTGTCAGAATGAGAATGATGGAGGATCTGTAAGGTGAATTTGGTTTGTTTTATTATTTTACACCATGTGGAGCTTTTTTGTTTCAATTTTAAAGGCTGGACAACCTCTTTAGGCTACAGGTTCGGTTTCTGCAGCTCAAATACTAATGGTACTAAATGAGTCCTAAAATCTCACTATAAATGAGCAGGTTTGAGGATGACTGGCCTGTTGCAAAGTAGAGAGGCACTGTGAAGTGTCGGAATGGGAATGATGGAGGATCTGTAAGGTAAATATGGCTTGTTTTATTATTTTACACCAGCTTTTCCTGGTTCAATTTAAAAGGCAGGACACCCCCGTAGATATAAGTTATGTTTCTACAGCTCAAATACTAATGGTTCTAAATGAGTGCTAAAATCTCACTATAAACGAGTATACATTCCGAAATGTAAACGTTCTACTCTACTATACTGAAAATAAATACAATGTAACGTATTAAGCAACAGGCAGCTCAGAAGGCATGCAATGCCAATGATCCCTGGCTCTAGGACAGACACTGGGCTATGTACTATCTTTAAATTTATTGCATAATGTCACAAGCCATATTTTACATTCTTGTTTTTGGAGAGAATTTAAGAGGCACATAAGGTCAGAACAAGGAAATAAAGAGGACTGAAATCTCGTGAAGCTAGGACATTTGCAGCAGAACACACGACTTCTTTGTCTCGTCTTTGTCACAATGCACACAAAATGCTCATTCACCATTTGTTACAATCTGTAATTTACAGCATATACATTTTCCAGTATGTTAAAAGCTATTTTGCCAGCCACATGAGCCCCAGTGTGTGTGTGTGTGTGTGTGTGTGTGTGTGTGTGTGTGTGTGTGTGTGTGTGGGGGGGGGGGGGTGCTTTGAGTACTCTATATGCTGGACATATTTATCAAGAAATGATACCACAGCATATCCGTCACTTCTATGTTTTATTTTTTCCCAATAAGTTATGCGAACCTCATGACAGCATTTTACTGTTTATATATGAAATTAATCCACACTATAAATGCACCTTGCACCTATCCTGAGTTACATTCTCTGTTATAGTTTGACGCTACAAACACAGTTCAGCTGGTTGTCACTGGAATTCGACCAGCTAGTTGTCAGACACAGCTTAGCTGTGCTCCTAAGATACTGGCTGTACCTCCAGATCAGCAGAAGATGAATACAGCAATGTAAGTTTCTGAATTTTTCTTAAAACCAAATGTTTGCTTTAAAGAAAATACAATTTCTATCACTGTTTTGCAGTTGTATTAGTAGCAATTTGATATTGATATATTCCACCAATTAATGTCAGTCACCAGACACTATCAGATTAGACCCTGTCAACTCCATACACAATTTTACATTACTTTTTGGCAGAATTCCCTTTATTATGACTCCCCCCTTACTGGAAACCATTATCCATGTGGCTGTGGCCACAATGTAAGGACATAAAAATGACTACAAGGAGCTATCTTGTTATTTGCAATAATCACTTTATAAATAAGGTACAGTGTCACTGACGATACTCCCTATAAATCAAGAGGAATATCTGTACAGTATTTCCGTTTCACAGCACAAAATTGTCATGGGATCTGATCTGCAGACTAATGGCACATTTACAAGCACTGACTTAGCAGGCAATGATTAGGAAGGAACAGTTCCTCCCCTATAACTGCTTGCTTATCAGAGGAGGTGAGAGCTTCATTTACATGCAGTCATCACCTCTACTGCATGGAGACTGCACCTCTACTGCAATCGCTTGTCCTCATAGAAATTCATTGTTTCTGGGCAGCAGATCGCTTCATACACAGCACAATCTGCTTCCCAGAAATTAGGAATTTGGTGTCTCCACAATTGATCAGTTCACCCCATGAAGGAGCAGTTGCACTTTTACACAGGACAATTATTAGGAACAAGTGTTTGTTGAAGTGTTTATAGGGCTTTATGGTTTATCAGTCTTTCATCTCTTTCCAGATAACTGTATTTTATAAAACAGGCAAGAATGGCATTCAGGGAAATTGTTATGTTAAAGCCAAAAATTCAGATTTAAGATCCATGTAAAGGTCAATATTCACAGCATAGAATTATGGCTGGTATCCTAACGATACCCCAACATGCCAGATAGTATTGCTGACTTTTTTTTAAATTCTGTGTATAATCTTGTAAAAATTGGACAAAGTTACCAGATCATAATATATTTGTTACTTTCCACTGAATATAACTTATTCTAAGGTCTGCAATTCAATGTTAAGGAGAGAAAGTTTTAAAGAAGTTTATTTCAGGACAGACGTTGATGCCATATACCTAAGTTTTGCCCGATTCAGGGGGTTGGCCATTGTGAGCCCTGCTCATTGCTAGTAAGTATTGGCAGTACTGCTAGGAAGACACTGCGCCACTTTGTCACATGTCTTTATTTGGATGTCACATGGTTGGCCCATTATAATCAATGGCATTATAGGCAACAATAAGTATTTGATATTTTTTAACTATTTAAAATTTTTATGTTAAGAAATAAATGTTATCAGGAATTAATATGTACATTCATCGTAAAAAGCACTGCTTCCAAGTTAATTTCTATATATTTAGAACTTGCCACAGACCTAAAATCAAACATAAAATCACACACGTATCTTCATTCTTTGTACTTGGCAAGTAAATATGCCATGTAGTGTAATCCATTCACAAATAAATGAGGGAGGATTACACTAATGTAACCACTACTGATTTAGAAAGTTTACTGTCAAGGCTGGCACCATAAGGATAAGGACATTGTATGCCTGGCATTTAACAAGAGCTTTGGGGAGTGACCGGTACTTTATGTGCTGTCTGTAAACCAGAATTCCTGCATAGCATTATACCGCCTTAGTGATATGGTCTCTTCTAAGGCATAAAGCTTTATACTGGCTACAATTCTAATGTATGCCAAAACATAGCAGATCCAGCGCTCACATCTAGCGGAACACTTAGGCTGGAGGGATAAGGGGAATAATCTGCACCCTCTCCTGCCCACACAGACTGAGTAACTCATGTCCTCTTTCACAAGTTATACTATATACAAGCCATCATTCTTAACTCCTTCGCTGCTTTCTAGATGTTAACTACTCTCAACTTCAGCCAACATATCATTTAAAGGGAACCTGTCATCTCCGAAACACACCCTGAACTAGAGTAAGCGTTGTATAGTGTAAGTGATGCTGAATCCGAATATGTAATTTTTATCTTCGTACTCACTTGCATTCTGAGGCTGTGCTCCCACAAACCTGCAGTAAAATGCACTCACTGGACTCCAGTGCTCACTCACATAATGGAGAGGACTCAAAGAAGAGTCCAGTGAGTGCATTTTACTGCTGGTTTGTGGGAGCACAGTGTCAGAATGGAAGTGAGTATGAAGATAAAACTTACATATTCGGATTCAGCATTACTTACACTATACAACGCTTACTCTAGTTCAGGGGGTGTTTCGGAGATGACAGGTTCCCTTTAAATGATACATATATGAATTCTACAGTAACAACTTTGACAGACAACATCATTAAAGGGAATGTTCAGTAGAAAAAATATCTCAGCATTATGTCTATAAATATGAAAGTCGTACTGATCTCACTGATCCTCCGCCATTCCTGTTCCAATGTTCCCCAGTCCCCCAGAATTCTCTACACAGGGACATGTGACTACTGCAGACAACCAGTGATTGGCTGCAACAGCCACAGGTCCCTTTGATGGGACTTCATCACTGCACGAGGAAGTAGAGAACGACGGGGAACCCGGGATGGCCAGAATGGGAGCAGAGGGAGATCAGTGAGCTGTTTATGCCTTTTTTTTGTTATATACACAATGCTGAGCCATTTTAAATATATTTTTTTCACTGGACAACCCCTTCTAAGGGCCAAGGGTCTTTAAGCCCTGGTTCTGAGCCACATGTTCTTGAACCCCAAGAATATTTCTTTCCAGCTGTTGGAAGCCTTACATATTACTATGCACTAGTGGCACCAGGAATGTCACATTTTTGTAGAAATTGTAACTGGAAAACTATATCAATAGCAATTAAAGGGGTATTCCCATCACAGACAATGGGGGCATATCGCTAGGATATGCCCCCATTGTCTGACAGGTGTGGGTCCCATCTCTGGGACCTGCCCCTACACTGAGAATGGATGGGGGAGAGTGGTGGCTGTAGGACCACAAGTTTCCCGGGGTCTGGCCACCACCAAGCGCTCTCCCCATAAAAGTGAATGGTTGTGCACTACGCTTGCGTGGCGACCGGTCCCATTCATTTCAATGGGGCTGACGGAAATAGCTGAGCCAGCGCTCGGCTTGTTTCGGCGGCCCCATAGAAATATGTGCAGTGCGCCCTCCACCACCTTTCCCTGCTCCGTTCTCGGTGTAGGTACAGGTCTCAGAGGTGGGACCCACACCTATCAATGGGGGCATTTCCTAGCCATATGCCCCCATTGTCTGTGATGGGAATACCACTTTAATGCTAATAAATAATCATGACAGTTTTGCCCAGAACCGACACTTGTACATACTGAGGGCTATGTTGTCTGGTATTGTAGTTCAGGTCCATTCACTTGACATGGTGCTATTTCTAGAAGAAAAAAAAAAAGCAGACATTTTTTCTTTTCTTATACAACTCCTTTAAGATAACTGTCCCGATGCTGTCATCTGTAAATCATGGGGTTAAATCTACTTTGGTATGGATAATTAAATAAGCAGTCAATGTGGCCATTCCTTGTCTATGGACCTCTTCGTTTTGCACCCCCAGCCAAGCCATAACATTAGACCTGATCAACATATACATACATATATATATATATATATTTCCTATGTACTCTGAGTTTTGATTTATTTAAATATAATGTAATATCCTACATTGATCCTTTAAAAAAATAAAAATAAAAAATGTGAAGTATGTAGAAAAGGGTAAAATCCAGGACTACAACCAGATGGGTGATTTGTTTCAGGAGGACTATTAATCTCTGTGTCCTTAAAGTCAAGTTTACCCAGGGTTACAATGTGTTTCATAACTCAGGTGAAGGTATCAGTTTACTAATCCTGTTTAGTCAAGCAGCTACATAAAGGTTAGGAAAGTGAGCGGCCATTACTCAGAGCTCCAGACACATTCCATTTCCTATCTGTAGAAGACGTCGTCATTAATCTTTGCTGAACAGCAATTATATTGATCTGTTAATTTAATAACTCTTCACCAGATTCTTGTCTTCTGCATATCCTAATATTTTTCATTGGCGCAAAGTGAAAGCTGAAATTTATTGCATCACTTCAGTCACTGGAGATATTCAAACTCCTATGTAAGAACATAAGGTGAGTTTATATTTAGTTTTTTATGGTATTTTCTTTATCTTTTTCTACTCTTTTATTTTTAGTGGAATCATTTACATGTTCCATACAGTCTTCCAGGTTGGATAACCGTTATATGTATGCTGTAATATTGGTGTCTATGTGTGTGTGGGTATATGTGGCTGCTCTGATGGATCTGGTGCATATACACTGCTTTGTAGCTATGCTTTATAGATATTATCAATGACTCTAGTTCAGCTGCATTGTCTGAAGGAAGACTACAGTAGTCTGAAATCTACTTCCTACATCTTATCAGTGGCTCAGGCTGCCTCTCTGTTTCTCCATTTGGATTTGCAATCACAGTTCTGCTTGCTCAGATTGGCTATGATAAGCATAAGCCCAACGGAAGCCAACGCTGATATCTATTTCAGTAAGGATACAATTATTATAAATTACCAAATGCAGTTAATAATTAGAAAATGATTATCTAGTTAGCATACTCATACTAAGGCCTTGAGCATATGACCGTATGTATTTTGTGGTCTAAAAATAATACGGATGACATCCGTGTGCATTCCGTATTTTGCGGAACGGAACAGCTGGCCCCTAATAGAACAGTCCTATCCTTGTCCGTAATGCGGACAATAATATGACATGTTCTATTTTTTGCAGATGGTTCCGCATATGGTTCGCAAAAAGAAAAAAACGGAATGGACACGGAAAGAAAGTACGTTCGTGTGCATGAGCCCTAAACCAAAGGAGCATCAATACATTTTGGGTCCTTAGAAAATGCACGTTTAATGCCTGGTCAGACATTGTGGAGATAGACTATTCCACCAGTCACTGGTGTATACTGTGATCACCATAGCAGAATAAGGCTCTGTTCACATCTGCATTGTAATTTTCATTATAAATGGAAACTAAAGAGCTTAGATGGCTCCATCGCTCAAAAAGCAGCACTATTGCCTGATCACATTGATTTACAAAAGGGTCCATCAGGTCCCGCTGAGATGTCTGCAGCTTTTATGGTTAAATAGGACTGTGTACAGTGCCCTTTTCCCAATAAAGTTGACAGAATCTGCAACCAGAGGATCCAAACCCCTGATGCAGATGTGATCATAGCCTGAACCAATGAGACCAATGCCAATCTGAACATTTGGTAAAACTAAATTACACAGACAATATAAAGACAGACCTGTCCCCATGTCATTTCCGGTCTGATGGGGCATGGCAGCTCACAGGATCCCAGACTTATCCAGCATGATAAGCTGAATTTGGAGGTACGATAAGCTGAATTTGGAGATACGAAGAACAGTTTATTTCTATTTTGGTCACCTTGGTGATTTACCCAATAAATGGGTGGGGGAGGGGCTTATACATTTCCGTATCACTTCCAATGTTACAGCCAAGCAAGACGAAGGACAATGTTGAACATCATTCAGACATGAAACCATCACTCCAGTTTCTTACACACCGCATAAGACAAAACACCCATTTATTTTGTTTCTTTGGTTAATAAAAGATATTTTCATCACAGTAAAATCCATAAACATATTTTTATTTGTTACAGATGCAAAAATGTATGTATCGTTGTCACCATGAGACCTACTACACTCCTGTCCTGAAATAAAAAGATAACTGTGGGCCTTATGTACAAAAACGAGCGCAGACAATAAGTGCTTGTGTTGCCCATAATAACCAATCAGATCCCAGCTACTATCTATAAGTGCAAGTAAAATGAGAGCTGTACCCTGATTGGCTGTTGTGGTCAACCTTTTCACTATATTAGCGCATGCATGTATAGCAACTTGAGAAAAGGAACACAGAGGCGTTGCCTATAGCAACCTATTGTATAGCATTTGTTTTCATGACAGTGTGACTTGTTTCTATGACAACATCTATACTCTCCAGTTTTATTTTCAACATTTCTTACATAAATAAGCCCTAACATAGTTTACATTGTCAAACTGGAGGTTTTTTTTTTTTTCAGGTTGTGTGTCTTCACCCAAAGATAATGATGAATTAACAGTCTCAGGCAGTGATATGTAGCTTGCACTGAAGCAATAATATTAGCACCCCTACATCCCAATATAACCTGTTTTCTGGGTATTACATGGATAATAAATGGTGCTCAGATCCAATTGAAATGCATATTATGAAATAAAAGCAACCAGCTGACTGGTTGTCATGGACAATGCTACATGTTACGAACAATTTAACGTATCTTAAAGGACATATGATCATATTGTGACCCTCTAAAACATGGCGTACACTGAAAACCTGTAATACAACATCAATGGAACAGTCTAAATTGAGTATGTGTGTAAGTATCATTTATTCAGCCATCACTAGTATACAGTTTTGTCACTCACATATTGTGGCGGTACCCCTAACATGACGCAAAATAATATCAGTGCAGACAATGCAGGCTTATAACAGGTGGCAAACATATAAAATGGCCTTTTCTTCCCATATACAATGCCTATCCTGGCCGTTATACATATGTGAAATATTCTTTAGTGCAAACCTGGTGCAAAACAATTGCAGATCACGATATGGCAGTCAAATAGCTCAATATTCTATTCAATATAGTGCAGGTTTTCAGAGCAAAGCCTTAAAGGTTGTTTTTTTTTCAAGGTTTTTGTACATTTTTCAATTTAAAGCCCAGCCTACAGTACCTGTTAAAGCAGAGAGCCAAGGAGCTACCAGTCCGTACTGGCTTTCTGATTCTCTTCTGTGGTCTTCTAATCCCCATCTGTAAACTTCAGGATGGAAGAGGTCATGTTCGCCGCTGCAGCTAGTCACTGGCCTCAATGGTGATGTCTCCAAGCAGTAGATAACCCAGCAGTGATATGCCGCTTGGGAACACGTTATGTCTGCAGCACCACAAGTGACCCCATCCTTTGGGAAATTTACAGAAAAGGAGCAGAAGACCAGTTAAGGGAGCCAGGGATTCAGATCAGAGAGGCAGGGACAGAGGGTATAATTGCTTTTCAACAGGTACTGAAGGCTGGGCTTCAAATTAAAAAAAATGTGCAAAAATCTGGAAAACCCATTTTAGGCAAAGTCTACAGATGTAGTTAGCACTAAGTTATCACCAAATACTTTATAGCAAATGACTATTTCCTATGAGTACTGGTTGCCCTATTTGCCTTAGTAAGCCCTTATAATATTGGAATTAGACTGCACATGGGTAACAAAAGCACAAATGATATTGCAATAGGCACACAAAGTGCTTAATAATTCAACCTTTTCTTATTGCACTCTGCTCTCTGTACTCCAAACATTTCCCAGGATACCCAGTTTGTTCTGTACAAGAATAACTGACCCATACTCTTGTTGATGCTTCATAAACCATAAAGTACAGAAAATAGTATGCAATCAGATTAAATAGCTGGTTAATGACAAGAATTCTGATATAAATACAGAGTCTAGTCATTAAGTGGCTCAAAATTGGCAAGTCTTGGGCACAGAAATTCAGCAGACGCAAAAATGCATGTGCTGTATGTTTTTCTCAAATGGGCATTATCAAATGAAAAATTCTCAGTGGAAACCTGAGCTGAGTTGCTGGTGCTTTGAAACAAATGGGGGTGATTTATTATGGCTCTAAGGGTACGACCACATGGTCACGTTTCTGCATGCAGTTTCGAAAGCCGGAATCAGGAGCGGATCTTAAAAGGAGAGAAAATATAAAGGACGCACATGAAGTCTCCTCTTTTTTTGAATTCACTTTTGGCTTCCAAAACTGCACGCAGAAACCTGACTGTGTGGCCATGCCCTTAAGGCTGAGTTCCATAACTCCACTCCATAGAGACCACCTGCCAGTCATGATTTGAGAATATCCCACAGAATGAATACCTATGGTAAGCCCTCATGAATGGACACTAATTATATCACCTGCTCAATGCTAAGGAAATCCTAAAAACATGACTGGCTGGTGGTCCTTGAGGACTGGAGTTGAGGAATACTGCCCTAAGGTTTAGGCTTCTGCTGTGCTCTGAACGTGACTGGAGACTCTCTACTCATTTCAATAGAGTTGCACAGAGTGCTAGACCACAGACAGGTTTCAGGTGGCTTTGAATTGCACATTTTAACCAGATCAGGATACCTCAAGTCAACATGTAAGCATATCTTTTTCATGTTTTACCATCTGCTAGAGTTTAAAGACTATGGACAACTTTGCACAGATTTGTACATTATTCATTTTCTCCCTAAATGCAGATATAAGCAACTTTCTAAATAGTCATCATTAAAAAAAATCCTACCATTTTGCTTCTGCAGAGTGTGTGTAAGCCTTTCACTTAGCTGGTGGTGGTGCTGAATCTGACATAAACCCATCAAAGCACTGCTCCTGTTTTTGAAGGCTCTCTCTGCTCTCCCACAGTGTTAGAGACAGCAATAGGTTTTACAGGACAGATGCGTTGAGAAGGGGAAAATAATCCAAGGAGCACAATTCAAATATGCTGTGTTTGCAGGGAGACAGCAGCATCCTATGCACACAGATCACAGAATCTATCACTAGTCTGAAACTAATAGCGGGTTGCAAAATGAATATCCGGGGGTCTGAAAATGAATAAAGGAATGAAGACTGCAGTGTGAAACTTAGCACACCTTTTTATACTCAAGGTAACCATTAACATATGTAAAAATCATATACTCTTGTTAAAAGTGTCCACAGTCTTTAAGGAGGAAATTAATAAAATTATATTCTCTATAAAGCACTTGGAATCTAGGTCAGCTTACAGTTTTAACCTTTCATAAATCACTCCCATAGTGTACAGTCATTTACTAGACAAAAGCACCAACAAAATATGTCGAGCACTTGCATATATAGATATAGCAGTGCTAATTTTAGTTTGTAAAGTTGTAATTTGTCTTTGAACTCTTTGGGGTTGCTTTCTCAGCGCATCGTGATAAAATAACTCAGTAGGTTTACCTGCAGTTCCATGTAGAATCATAGATAAGACATCATAATATCATGATGAGAAATGCCGAATGACAGCTAAGCTATTTCCCTAGTACAGGTCTGTATAAAACACACACACGTCTAGCTTTCTGAGGTGAAGTGGACTTTTGAGCTGAAGATCAAGACATCAGGAACATATATACATATTGTGCAAATCATATGAACTGCAATTAAAGGTGCTTGGTCCATATGGCGGCAAGTATGGGGATATATAATTGCTATGGCCTTTTGGTTTGGTGTTCCAACAAACATGATTAACACTCATCACTGCCTGTGACTGCATGTGAAGGTCAACAGTCTCGAAAGCACTGTTAATTGTAAATGCTATGCAATGGCAAACTGTATAGCAGTACAGACTGACACGAGTCAGCTTGTTGGTTTAGCATAAAAAACAGACATGCCTGAGCCACAAGGTATACATATGTCAAACTGTCAAGTTACAAAATTGAGAAAACTCAGACATGTATAGAACAGCTGAACCTTATTTTTCCTTTTGATTAAAAAAAAATAATAGAAAAAAATACGACTGTATTTTAACTGAGGAAACAGAACCAATCCATGAAGCTTGATTCCAATCAAAGGTAACATAAAATGCCATTCTTGTGTTACCATTAGTGCTTATGTTCATATAATTTCACTTATGTTCTCTCCATAAAAAAAAGAAAGAAAAACTCTAACTAAATTAGCACCCTGGGGCATTTTAAAGGTATAGAATATTTTTTTTACACATGGTGTACTAATATATATGTTCCATTTTTATAAAAGGCTATCTGATTTCCCATAAAATGTAGAAAAGCAATAAAAAAGAAAGCATTGGACTAAACAATTTAAAAGTAAATGCTTGCTTAAAAAATATATATGCATATATATATATATATATATTTATATATAATGTATAAAAAGGCCTGTACATTGTTTTGGTTGACTGGGTTAAATTAAAGAAAGTACAGTGCACACTAAACCTGGCCAGGAAGGGGGGTGGATGTGTTATGCCGAGTCTATAACAGTTCCACACACAATACACAGAATTTTGGAAAGTAGTATTTTTAAATAAAAGTTCATTTTTATAGACAGGATTTTTGGGCCAACTTGGTTCCAACTTATGGTACTAGCCAGTGCTAACATATATCCCTAGGGTAAATGTTTGAGGGCAAAAATGAAGGTAAGTCAAGTGCATTTCCCTTTAAAGGGGTATTCCCTGGACATTTATGACATATCCACAAGACATGACATACATTTCTAATAGTTGCAGGTCCCACACATGCGTAGAACAGGGGGTCCCCCAGCTCCCTTGGTGGAGAATGAATGACGAGGTGGGGCTCGCATCTATCAGGTATTTATGGCTTATTTTTTGGACTTTAGGTCTGTTGGGAAATATGAAAAAAACATTTTGTAGACTGCTTCTTTTTTTAATTATGTCCTACACACCACATTATGTAATGCAGAAAGTTGATACATTTAAAGGCAACTGTCTCATGTGTGGAGGCTATATTGAGCAGACAAAGTCCTTTGGGCTCCATACTCTGGAACTTGAGGAACTCTATGCACCAGGGTATGGTGCTCTGCTTAGGATAGCTCAGTAATACTGAGCCATTCAATACTGAGCGATCTGTATGTCTCCATACAAAATCAAAAGTATACAGAGGTACAGTAGGGCCCCACAACAGTCTACAGCATTGTATTATGGATGTCTACCATTAGGATGTTGTACAGAGCTGCAATATTGGCCATGTAATAAACTAAAGCCAATAGTAAATCATTTGGCCTCACGTATGCATCATTGGGCCTCATGTCCTCTTTACCCATAGCATAGGTTCTGCTTTTAATTTCTAAACTTTAGTGGGAAAAAAATGAAGGTAGGCTCTATCTGTAGTGGGCTATGTTTGCATATTGGAACCGATCAGATGTTAGCTTTGGTAAATTGCTCTATAAAATCATTGCTGGTTGAGTGCTATAGGCAACCATACTGTTTTAAAGAATCTCCATTATTGTATGATACCAGGTATTAGAATTCACACAGAAGTTTTGTGAACATATAATGACAGTAGATTACAAGGTCAGGACTTGATGTAGGCCTGGACATTCAGGATTGCTATAGTAATATATAGTAAGAGGCACATTATTCTTTATAACATATGGTGGGACAGCTTTATAAATACTGCTATAGGGAAATGTGTTGTTTTTGTGCAAAAACATATTCAGGTTTCTGTTACATAGTTTAAAACATCATGGATGATAATTAATGTGTCTAATTTAGGCCACTCTATTACAGCTCTAGGGGGGACATGTATATTTAGCTACGAGACATAAATGAACCACTGGAGAGGAATTAAGGAAAAAAATTCTCCAAAGGGTCCCTAAAAGTGATCGGATTGCATTTTGAAGCTAAATATACAGTTCCCTTAATTTAGATGTAATACAGTTGCCTTAACAAGGCCTAAGGGATGCATTTATATGTCTATATTTTACCATGAGAATACCTTTCAAGAAAAATAGAAAAACTTTGTGCAAAAGTTTTCCTTATTTTCTACAATCTGTTCTTGTTTTGACCCAAACATAGACCGAGATACGTCCAAAAATTATCACCATTTTGAAATAAACTGTAACAAGCCACACCCTGTTATTCCCATCAAAAGTGTCGTTTGGAGTCTCTAAATAGGCTTAACCACCTGAAACTTTTGTCATAAGCCTCAGACCAGGTTTTAACTTGATAAGTCTGCCCCATATGGCCTCATCTATGAAACCTCAGTAGAAGAGATGTCCTAATGTTCACCACAACCAATCAAATTTAGTTTTCATTTTCAAAATTGCCTGGAATCATGGATATACATCCCTAAAGGAACACAGAGTTTAAAAGTCACAATTTTTGCAATTCAAATGCCAGCAAGAGCGTATGGACTGGTTGCCATGAACACCGTCCAGATACACGAGGCCCATTATGTTATATAGTTTAAGGTTATCTATACTTTTTTTTCTAGCAAAATTTTGAACATAATAATTCTGAAATGTAAAGATTAGTATTGGAAATGTAACAGATCATACTGTAGTTGCTTTTACAATGCTACATGTTAATGGGTTTTATTACCCACGAAAAATGGAAGCAACTTTTGTGGTGACATAGCTTGAGGATTTGCTTCCTGGTTCATTGGACATAGTTTCTCAAAGGTTGAGTCTTCCCTAGAAAATGGCTGGCTCTAAAAAATTAAATGGTACATTTTATTACCTTGATGCAGCCCCCTGAATTTGGTCTTTGAGCAGAAATGGCTGTTAACCTTTTTTATATTCATACATTTTAAAAAGAACAAATGGCTCTATATCAATAAGAAAAAACAAAAAACAAAAATGGAGCTATGTACATAATGCGGCAGTTCATAAACAAATACACTGTACCAGAACACTGAGAAAGCATCACGCATTTCCCAAAACTGCATGATAAGGTCATAAAATCCCTTTTCTTTGACAAAAAAGACAAAACAATGAATACTATAAAAAAGGGTAGGTATGGTCTTTCAATGACTGAAGAGACTTCCAGGTTTCAAATAAAGTTGAAAAAAGTTAATAAAAATGGAAGATCTGATTTAATACCAAACTCCCGAAGGCAGTTCTTGAACCCATTGTTTCAGAGAATGGGATTAATGTCTGTTCTGTGGTTGGCAAGAGGGTTTAGAGAGGAGCTTCCAACCATATCACTGACAGAAGAGGAAGTTGTAATGGTGTTATGCTGGATCACTTGCTGCTGGGAGCATGCAGGAACTGGGCTCTCGGGTGGACTGTTCTCAGGACCTGGGTAAGACATTGGCACAACATTTTATTATATTATAATTTGATACATGAAAAAAACAGTTTACCTATACATAAGATTGGGATGCACCAGGCTGAGGGTAGTCATATAAGTAGCATAGTTGATTATAACCTATTGGCCAAATTAACTACATTATGCCAAACTCAAAAATTACTGGTATTCAATGTAGATTGTGACCAGAGGTGTACACAACCAGATGGTGACTGATGTTTCAATGTTGTGCAATGACTCTGCAAATTGAGTTTCTCTGTAAGCCCTTATGGTTAAGGCTCATACATGCAGCAAAGTCTTGTGCACAGAAACTATAGACCTTAAAGGGGTTGTCCAGTACTTTCATATTGATGGACAATCCTATCTGATCAGCAGGGGTCCGACACAGGGGTCTGGAAGCTACTACACAGCTACATTCATTGTGTAGTGGATGGAGTTGGTTACCACAGGTTATCACTGGAGTTAATGGGAGCAGAGTGATTTAAGCAGCTCTCTTCACTGCATGGCACCAGAGATATTCTGGAACTGCTGATCAGTGGCGGTGCTGGAGCCCTGCTTATAAGATCCTCAGGCCCGCTTCTGCCATGAGCCGAGATAAGTATCTCGCCTTAGGTGGAGGCCGTCTTGCCTCTGAGGGGGGCGGCAGTTTACAGTGGGGGCACAGGAGCCTAGAATTAGCTCTGACTGTCCTGAGGACAGGCCATCAATACAAAGTACTGGACAATCCCTTTATTTTATAGATGTATTGCCTCTGTCCAGTGCAGTAAAGGCTCCATCATTTTCCTTATGTAGGGACATATTCTTCCCTAAAAACAATTCTCAGTGGCCAGGTTCTATCTCTCTAAGGCACCTGTATGCAGTCAGAATCCTTGCTTGATAGCTAAACTCCTAACAGGGACTGAGACTTCCAGCGGGTAGAAAGTTTAGAAGTGCTCTGGGAGTCTTCTGCAAATTTATAACTATACAGAAAGGGTTTCTGATGTGGATTATGACAGAATTGGGGGCACTCTCCCCTAACGGACTATAATACAAAGCAGGTTATATTAGTAAGTGTCATCACATATTACAATGTGGTAATTGCCATCACATGTAGCTTTAACGACAGCACTAGTCTCAACAGAGACTAAAATGTGATAACCCCTACAAGAGTCAATCATTCCATTTCCCATCTTTACAATTTGGAGCGCCTAGTCAGACAGAAATCTCAAACAAATTCATCTGGAGCAAAGTATTTAATTAATATTTCAAAGTATTGAAAGTAGTTCAAAGTATTGTATGGGGACTGTATGGGGACTGTTAAAGGGGTTGTCCTATCCTCAAGCAAAAAAAAAAAAAAATCATTGTTTGCCTGCAGCAGATCGTGCTGTGGAGGAGATTGCTTTCTCCACTAACAAGCCGGCAATGGCCGGGGAGGAACACTTCCCTCCCAACAATCGTCTGCCTGATCTTTTAATTTAATACAGTCCTCAGGACAGGTCATCAATATCAGATCGGTGGGGGCCGACTTCCGGCAACCCCGCTGATCAGATGTTTGAAGGGAACTGTTTGAAGAGTACGATTACTGCCTTCTCTTAACTGTTTATATGCTTACCATCAAAACTGCAGCAGTGAGCAGGTTTAATTATATCTACGCTGCTCCATTCACTTCAATGGGGTGGCTCCTTCCTATTTCCTATTCCCTTCAATGGGGCGGCTCCTTCCTATTCACTTGAACAGGAAGGAGCGGTCCCATTGAAGAGAATGGGACGGCTTAGTTGTAATTACACCAGCTCACTGCTGTAGTTGCGACGGCGAGCAGGTAAACAATGAAGAGAAGGCAGCTCTTGAATGAGCATTGCTTTCTCTTCAAACAGCTAAGCGGGGTTGCTGGGAATCGGACCCCTACTGATCTGATATTGATGACCTCTCCTGAGGATAGGGCATCAATATAAAAAAAAAGTGGACAACCCCTTTGACGCTAGTTTGAATGGAATAAAATGTCTTTTAATCTACTTTTTTATAATGTTACCACAGTGAACTTCTGGTGATTGTTGGTAACCATGTTGTATGTTTGCAGTGCGTTAATGTCTATAGTGCATTACTATCTATACTGCAAAAATACTTATGCATAGGTATTCAGGAATTTTCACTGTAAGCTGTAACTCATAAAAGCTGTGTCAGGATTTCTCAGAAACACACTTAATCATGGAAGGTGTTATAGAATATATAATAATCCAGAAGGTGCATTATAGACACCTACAATAACAGCTGCTCAGCCTGCTTATTATATTTAGAGTACACCTGCATGGGGAGAAGACGGCAAGTACTCAATTGGACTATTGCTAATCTCTATAATGATAGACATTATCCCTGCAAGGGATTTCTATGGAGTATGGGGCGCTAATAAGCACAGCTCTCACAATACAATTTATTATGTCTATCTAGTAAGTGTTTTTTTTAGTCTGGTCTCTATAGTATAGACATGGAGATCAAAATAATGCTCATTTCCTACCGTGTATGCTGTTACATTCAGGTCAGACAAACAGGACTATATATTAAAACTATATATTAAATATATTATACTATGAACCCTATAGTATATACACATACAGTATAAAGTGCATATATCATTTCAATTCAATTGTATACCACACTATATAGCAGATAATATAAATAAAATACTTCTGTATATTAGTAAAATAAAAAATCTATATCATAATGCAATCAATTACGCCTAGATATAAATTCGCACTTTAACAACAATATATTCATACATAGGGTATGTATATAAATGGTTATATATACAGAAATGTAATTAACCTAGGCTCTCTCTTCGTTTACTACATTCAGATTTTGTTGTGGAGTTTCCATCACATTTTAACTCTTGGATTACTGTTACATATTGTGTGATCTCGGGTGACGGTTATACAATTAGAGCTCAGCTATTAAAGTTCTCTGGTTTGGAAAACAGAGAGTATTGCTCTGCTGGGACCCCCAGTAATCAGCTGTAGTCTGTGGGAGTACTTGATAACAAGCGTTTGGTTCTTCTGCTGCACCACAAGGAAAATAAAGTATTATATGGTGCGACGTGAAATCACAGGGCTTTCTATGTAATACAAGAACATGCTGGGTCCTCCATAGAGAGACTGCAGCTAATCCATGGAGATTCCAAACCAGAGACTCCTCCTTATTAACTCCAAATGACCTAATAGGGTATTTGACAATGGGTCCTCCAAAGCAGACAGCCCCTGTTATGTCACAAGTCTGTCAGTACAATATAAGGTTATTTGTAAGTTACATGACTTTTCATTTAAATGTCAACTAAAGAGGTGACCAAAATGAGAGTTTTATTTTTAAAGGCTTTATGAAATTAATAGATTGCGCAAATTGAGTTTAATTTTAAAGAGGATCGGTCACTTCTCCTGACATGTCCGTTTTAGTAACTTCCTGCATTCCTCATGTAATAACAATTCTGAAGCATCTATTCTTATGACCTTATGCTGCACCATTTCTTGATTATTACAAGTTTATGAATACATTTCTAGTCTGAAATCAAGATCCAACTGGGTGTTTCCAGTTGAGTGGGTGTCCTTGCACAGTCTGACACTGGCAGCACTGATTGGACAGTGTCAGACTGTGCAGGGACACCCCCCTCCCAAATGGTAACACCCAAGTGGATCTTTATTGCAGATTTCTGAAAAGAGTTATATGAAAAGAGGTTCAAGAATTGTTATTACACGGGGAATGCAAGTCGTTACTAAAGCAGCCCTGCTAGGAGAGGTGACAGGTCCTTTATAAGCTTGAATGTGGCTTTTTATTAGAGACACAATGTAGCATATGTATAGTATTGTCAATCTTTAGCTCAATATTAATGAAAATGCAATCCCAGTTAAGGGTTAATGTATTTGTTATAGTTGTCATTTCTTTGAAGTCCAAACATTGCCTATAATGGGTATAAGAGCAATCAGACCAAGGCTTTATAAAGGACATGTTCTGTATCTTTAAAAGAAACTGAACTTACCATGCACTGGACAGCTTTTGAGTAGCAGTACTCATCCTGCATAAAATGGAAAATTCAATTTAAATGCTTTAAGCAGCTCTCCTGCACCTTTGCTTGTTACCTTAAATAAAGCTTGCAAGAAGGCCAAAGATGACATCATAAAATCCAGGTTTAGAGCAGAAAAGATTGCGCTAATATATGTGAGAAAGCATTATGAATAGAGATGAGCGAGCAGTGCTCGTTACGAGCACTGTAACGCTCGGGTCCCGTGTGAAATGCCCGCAGGCATTGCGGATCCGTCCTCATCTGCATGTAAGTCAATGAGGACGGATCGTTTGGTATGACACTCATACCAAACGGTTCCGTCCTCACCCGTCTTAAAGTCAGTGAGTGTCATACCAAACGATCCGTCCTCATTGACTTACATGCAGATGAGGACGGATCCGCAATGCCTGTGGGCATTTCACACGGGACCCGAGCGTTACAGTGCTCGTAACGAGCACTGCTCGCTCATCTCTAATTATGAACCATGTCTCTTTTTGTACAGATCGCCACTATGTAATCATAAGATATATATAGGTACACCAATAGGTATTATAGAAATAGGCTAAAGAAAGACAAGGGGCTGTTTGCTGTTATAGGGGCATTCCCATCTCAGATCTTCTTGGACTGCGATGGTAGAGCTATGGAAATGGCCAAGAAGGCTTTGCTTTATTCAGTTTTATTAAAGGTGTCTTCCCATCCCATCAGAATACCTGGCACACACTCCACTGTTTCTGGGAACAGTGTATCACAGCAGGCTTCCCAGGTTCTGAAGCACCCAAGTCAGGGGTATACACAAATATCATTAGGGACCTACAGAAAAATCTAGTATGGTCCACCTGCCCCACCTAGTTTTCTAGTGCGTGAGCATAAAGCACTCCCAGGCAATGCAGAATGCAAAGCGTGACACCCCAGATTTCTGATGAATTTTAAAAAAAATGTTATCGAGTGGAAGAAATTTTGAATAAAAAAATTGTAATAAAAAGAAGTTACCCTTGGCCACATCTACTTTATTCCACTTCTATGTCTTCAAAAATATGGCGCTCCTTCTGCATAGCATATTTCTCAATGTATTTACACGGGACAACTGGCATAAATCTCCCCCATACAGCTCTAAATCACTGCTTCTCTTCAGATAATAGATTACTAAACTGGCTACCTGCAGCCACCACTAGGGGGAGCTCAGTGCATAGGAATTTATACAGTTAGGGTAATAATCTGTTTGCATTGAGCTCCCCCTCGTGGCAGTAACATGAAAATTGAAGGTTCACCTTAGGCCCCTTTCACACCTGCAGAACAGCCTGCCAGATCAGTGCTGCCTCAGGTGCACGTCTGGGGCCGTAACTGAGCTCCGGCCCCATTCACTGCTGAGAGGCGGCCGGAACGAAAATACAACAGTGAATGGGGTCGGAGCGCAGTTCCGGCCCCACACGTGCACCTGTGGCACCACCGATCCGCCTGCCGGAGCCCCGCGCCGCAGGTGTGAAAGTAGCTTTAGAAGGTATACCACAGACCCAAGTTACAGAACCACCATAGCTCAATGTGCTATGTGGTTTCTGTAAAGCTTATTACCTCCAATGGCTGAGACTGGAATACCCCTTTAATAAATTATGCAAAATAAATATGGAACTAAACGTGCCAGTATGTTTGGTATGGTATGCTGGTGGCTGTTACATCCTAGTATGCCAGTAAAATGAACAATAGATATGTCAATAAACATGGCTGCCATATACCTTCCATCAGAGCCGTCTCCTAATGTTCCCATTTGTCCTGTTTTCGGCTAAGGAACACTATCATATACTGGGTCAGTATAAGCCCAAGTTCTCTATACAGACTAGACATAGAGACTCCATACAGGCTCTGTGCACATGGTTTGTCCATGTTCATGAAGATATACACTGCTGTGTGTGAGAGGGGTGTATGTATACAGACAACCATTGTAGGATCTGTAATGTTTGTTATATTGGTTGTCACTGAGTTTTTATAGAGACAGACATAATTAAGTTGCAGCTCAATTTTAACAAGACGGGATTTACGGATGTTACACATCTCAGACAATGGGGGAATATCGCTAGGATATGCCCCCATTTTCTGATAGGGGCGGGTCCTACCGCTGGGACCAGCACCTATATTGATAACTTTTGGAGACCCAAAAGTGGTGGAGGGTGCACTGTGCATGTGCAGCCGCCCTCCATTCATTTTCTATGGGGCCGCTGAAAATAGCCAAGTGCTGGCTGGCTTCTAGATCCTGGACCTGTCATTTGGTAATATCAGGTCTGTGGTAATAGCATTTGTATGAACCAGGTCTGCAAAGTAATACTGTATGTAAGCAGACCTGGTCTAAGTATGGCTCTGTTCACATTTCTTGTGGAGCATGTGCAGGGAAAGCTACTGATGCATCCAGTGAACATATATATAGGGTGCACCAATGGAATGCCAATATGAGTTGGTATACCAGTATGGATTAGCGTGGTAGACTAGGCATACCACTATGAGCAGTATATGCCACTGAATGTCTTCAGGGTTCGTTCACACAGATTTTTTTTTTTCTGGCTTTTTTAAACGCTAAATTCACATGTGTCATACATTGTCTTCCTTCATTTGAGCCATCTGTTGGAGGTATTCTCTGAAAGGTTTTCCCAGCCCATATCTATGACAGAAAGCACACACGAAGTGTGAGAGGAGCCTAATACCCGTCTTTGGGAAATTAATGAATACAGAAAGCACAGTCGGCCTCATTTAGCAAAACAGTCTAGCAGAAAAAAAAGCCATGGTTGTCCATAGCAACCAATCGTTGATCAGCTTTCATTTTTCTAAAACAGTTTAAGAAAAGTAAGCTGCTCTGTGATTGGTTGCTGTGCAAAAACATGAACATTTTTTTTCAGACATTGCGGCCAATCGTGTCCTCCACCGAAAGCTGTAGAACACCATTAAAACTGCTTAAAGAGGACCACAAAATTCAGTGCAATCTGAAAGCACCATATTATAGAGCAGGAGAAGCAAAGTAGATTGATATACATTTCTGTGGGAAAAGATTCACTAAAACTTGAAAGTTATACAGTTATATCTTTTCTTTGTCCACTTCCTGTGAACAGCTATTGGTACAGGAGGGAGAGGTTATCAGTGATTGGTAGCATTGTGTGTATAAGTGTGTATACGGAGATAGCTGTCAGCCACTGATAACTCCTCCTCCCTGTACCGATAGCTGTTCACAAGAAGTGAAAAAAGGAAAGATATAAATGTATAAATTACAAGTTTTACTGAATCTTTTCCCACAAAAATATATATCAATCTGCTTGGCTTCTCCTGTTCTATCATTTTGTGGTGACAGATTCTCTTTAAAGTGTAACTGTCTTTTTTTTTTGTAACGTATAGGGGCAGTGATACAGACCATTTTTATAATACATAAAATATCCACATTGACTGCTGCTGCCCTCATTGACATATATATATAATATATATATATATATATATATATATATATATATATATATATTTACAGACACATATACAGTACAGACCAAAAGTTTGGACACACCTTCTCACTCAAAGAGTTTTCTGTATTTTCATGACTATGAAAATTGTAAATTCACACTGAAGGCATCAAAACTATGAATTAACACATGTGGAATTATATACTTAACAAAAAAGTGTGAAACAACTGAAAATATGTCTTATATTATATTCTAGTAGCCACCCTTTGCTTTGATTACGGCTTTGCACACTCTTGGCATTCTCTTGATGAGCTTCAAGAGGTAGTCACCTGAAATGGTATTCCAACAGTCTTGAAGGAGTTCCCAGAGATGCTTAGCACTTGTTGGCCCTTTTGCCTTCACTCTGCGGTCCAGCTCACCCCAAACCATCTCGATCGGGTTCAGGTCTGGTGACTGTGGAGGCCAGGTAATCTGGCGTAGCACACCATCACTCTCCTTCTTGGTCAAATAGCCCTTACACAGCCTGGAGGTGTGTTTGGGGTCATTGTCCTGTTGATAAATAAATGATGGTCCAACTAAACGCAAACCGGATGGAATAGCATGCCGCTGCAAGATGCTGTGGTAGCATCAAAGCACCCCCACACCATCACACCTCCTCCTCCATGCTTCACGGTGGGAACCAGGCATGTAGAGTCCATCCGTTCACATTTTCTGCATCGCACAAAGACACGGTGGTTGGAACCAAAGATCTTAAATTTGGACTCATCAGACCAAAGCACAGATTTCCACTGGTCTAATGTCCATTCCTTGTGTTCTTTAGCCCAAACAAGTATCTTCTGCTTGTTGCCTGTCCTTAGCAGTGGTTTCCTAGCAGCTATTTTACCATGAAGGCCAGCTGCACACAGTCTCCTCTTAACAGTTGTTGTAGAGATGTGTCTGATGCTAGAACTCTGTGTGGAATTGACCTGGTCTCTAATCTGAGCTGCTGTTAACCTGCGATTTCTGAGGCTGGTGACTCGGATGAACTTATCCTCCGCAGCAGCGGTGACTCTTGGTCTTCCTTTCCTGGGACGGTCCTCATGTGAGCCAGTTTCTTTGTAGCGCTTGATGGTTTTTGCGACTGCACTTGGGGACACTTTCAAAGTTTTCCCAATTTTTCAGACTGACTGACCTTCATTTCTTAAAGTAATGATGGCCACTTGTTTTTCTTTACTTAGCTGCTTTTTTCTTGCCATAATACAAATTCTAACAGTCTATTCAGTAGGACTGTGTATCCACCTGACTTCTGCCCAACACAACTCATGGTCCCAATCCCATTTATAAGGCAAGAAATCCCACTTATTAAACCTGACAGGGCACACCTGTGAAGTGAAAACCATTTCAGGTGACTACCTCTTGAAGCTCATCAAGAGAATGCCAAGCGTGTGCAAAGCAGTAATCAAAGCAAAAGGTGGCTACTTTGAAGAACCTAGAATATAAGACATATTTACAGTTGTTTCACACTTTTTTGTTAAGTATATAATTCCACATGTGTTAATTCATAGTTTTGATGCCTTCAGTGTGAATCTACAATTTTAATAGTCATGAAAATACAGAAAACTCTTTGAATGAGAAGGTGTGTCCAAACTTTTGGTCTGTACTGTACGTATATATACATATATATATATATATATATATATATATATAGAGAGAGAGAGAGAGAGAGAGAGAGCAGTGAGGGCAGCAGCAGTCAATGTGGAGTGTGTCTTCAGAGTTAGGCCCCATTCACACGACCGTGTGAATGGGGCCGTATCTATCCGCAAAATTGCGGGAATAGATGCGGCCCCATTCACCTCTACGGGGCCGGGAGCCTTTTTTGAAGCATGTCCTATACTTGTCCGTGCGCACGGACAAGTATAGGCATTTTCAATGGGGCCGCACGGCATGTGTTCTGAGCGCTGCGGAACACACGCTGGACGGCCCCCGTATTACTGCGGACCCGCAAATATACGTTCGTGTGAATGGACCCTTAAACAGAACACAGGGAGCATTGCTAAAGGACAAAATGGGCCACTTTCAAGCTACTTTTCTAATAGAAATATACGATTTCAGACAATTAATGTATATGACCAAAATGGTCAGTATGACTGCCCTTACACATTCCAAAAAACAAAAACAAAACTACAGTTTCACTTTAACTTACAGTATTTCAAATGAAGCCCTTCCTGTCCATTACAATGTATCGCCAATCCAAACCTCAGGACATTCAGAAATTTGAAGCCAAATTTTTACTAAGATGCCTGTTAAATAGCGTTTCACTAATGTTATAAGGAGAAGTAAAAAACGGTCCTATCTACAACTGATATAGAACACAAGGCTGACAATTTAGCAAAGTAAGATTTGTATTCATGTGTATGATGATGAGTTCCATACAATACGTGGCCTAGGGAGTAGAGAGAGCACTGAGGAAGCAGTTAGACACCTGTCTGTGATGTCATGCTTTGACATTCTTGCACAGGAAGCAGGAAAGCAGATTAAAGAATTAGAAAAAATCATGTCAAATTAAAATCTCGGTTTCAGACGGGCATAACGGGGCCACGTTTTAACATCTATTATAGCCCCACTATTTACTCCTGAGCCAAGCTTATATCACCATATAACACTACGGTGATCCAAGTCTGGTTCAATAGATCACCTAAAATACAGGCCATTACAGCCATATGAAACCGTTCTTAGTGTAATGTCTTACGGCAGAGCCCCTTCCTTGTCTGTTGCTGTCAAGGAGCTTGGCTCTTCTAAAAAGAAATGCAGCCAATATCCTCTGGAGAAACACTTTGAACCACAGATTCAATGGGGCTCATGTATCAATCTGGTTAAGCTATAGACAAGGTGGAGTTGTGTCAAATAATATAGTATATGAAGTGTGCTCCATACATTTGTGGTATATGGCATCATTTATTAAATCAAGTACCAATAGTTTTCAGAAATGTTTCAAAAGTGTCATGCAGGTTCCAGTTTGATACACGACTCCCAGTATGTTTCCCGGTACAAGCTGTAGGAGTATTTTTCGATGGCAGAGACAGCAAAGAACAAGAGTTGCCTGTCTAACAGGTTATTATTTAAAGAGTATGTCCACCATTGAACACCGTTTCACAGTTTATCTATAGGTTTTATCCATATAAAATGTTTGGTAACTTTGTCAATATATTATATTACATATATGTGATCCTGAGATATAGTCTGTGTTATAAATCAGATTGGTCATTTAGAAATCTGGAGCTGGTATAGATTTCATTTTCTGGGACATGGACCTTCCGAAGTTGGGGCAAAATTAAGAGGTCTGCACTTCGTAATAATTTTGGCACATCATACCCCAACATTTTTTGTATTAAAATTGACTTAAGAAATACCAATAATTTAAAGAAAAAACAAACTGCTGAGCATGGGGAGAAGTTTCCTCTTGGCAGGTTCTCTCTAGCTTCTTCCAACCCATTGATTGACAGGTGTATCCCTATATGCAAATACAGTGCCTTAAGTATTCGGCCCCCTGGAACTTTTCAACCTTTTGCCACATTTCAGGCTTCAAACAAAAAGATATAACATTTTAAATTTTTGGTGAAGAATCAATAAGTGGGTCACAATTGTGAAGTGGAACAAAATTTATTGGATCATTTAAATTTTTTTGTAATAATAAAACTGAAAAGTGGGGCATGCAAAATTATTCGGCCCCCTTGCATTAATACTTTGTTGCGCCACCTTTTGCTGTGATTACAGCTGCAAGTCGTTTGGGGTATGTCTCTATCAGTTTTGCACATCTAGAGACTGAAATTCTTGCCCATTCTTCCTTGCAAAACAGCTCGAGCTCTTTGAGGTTGGATGGAGAGCGTTTGTGAACAGCAGTTTTCAGCTCTTTCCACATATTCTCAATTGGATTCAGGTCTGGACTTTGACTTGGCCATTCTAAGACCTGGATACGTTTATTTTTGAACCATTCCATTGTAGATTTTGCTTTATGTTTGGGATTATTGTCTTGTTGGAAGATAAATCTCCTTCCTAGTCTCAGGTCTTTTGCAGACTCCAACAGGTTTTCATCCAGAATGGTCCTGTATTTGGCTCCATCCATCTTCCCATCAATTTTAACCATCTTCCCTGTCCCTGCTGATGAAAAGCAGGCCCAAACCATGATGCTGCCACCACCATGTTTGACAGTGGGGATGGCGTGTTCAGGGTGATGAGCTGTGTTGCTTTTACGACAAACATATCGTTTTGCATTGTTTACAAAAAGTTGGATTTTGGTTTCATCTGGCCAGAGCACCTTCTTCCACATGTTTGGTGTGTCTCCCAGGTGGCTTGTGGCAAAGCTTGGGAAATCTTTTGGTATCCAAATCCGGCTTTAAACTTCTCCACAACAGTATCACGGACCTGCCTGGTGTGTTCCTTGGTCTTCATGATGTTCTCTGTGCTTTAAACAGAACCCTGAGACTAGAGCTGGGCGATATGGCAAAAAAAAAAATCTCGATTTTTTTAAAATTTTGGACGATTCACGATTTAAATCTCGATTTTCTTATGTTAGTAAAAATATAAAAAAATAAATAAAGAAAGCCTACTATACCCTCATCAGACCTCAGATCAGCCCAGTGTGCCCCCATCAGACCTCAGATCAGCCCACTGTGCCCTCATCAGACCTCAGATCAGCCCACTCTGCCCCCATCTGATCTCAGATCAGCCCACTGTGCCCCCATCAGACCTCAGATCAGCCCACTGTGCCCCCATCAGACCTCATATCAGCCCAGTGTGCCCCATCTGACCTCAGATCAGCCCACTGTGCCCCCATCTGACCTCAGATCAGCCCACTGTGCCCCAACAGACCTCAGATCAGCCCACTGTGCCCCCATCAGACCTCAGATCAGCCCACTGTGCCCCCATCAGACCTCAGATCAGCCCACTGTGCCCCCATCAGACCATTATGCCCAATCAGACCCCACATCAGCCCATTATGCCCCATCAGACCCCACATCAGCCCATTGTGCTCATTCAGACCCCACATCAGCCCATTGTGCCCCATCAGACCCCACATCAGCTTATTGTGCCCCATCAGACCCCACATCAGCCCATTGTGCCCCATCAGACCCCACATCAGCCCACTGTGCCCCCATCAGACCTCAGATTAGCCCACTGTGCCCCATCAGACCTCATATTAGCCCAAAGTGCCCTCTTCAGACCTCAGAGCAGCCCAAAGTGCCCCCTCCAGACCTCAGAGCAGCCCAAAGTGCCCCCTCCAGACCTCAGACCAGCCCAACAGACCTCAGAGCAGCCCAAAGTGCCCCCTCCAGACCTCAGAGCAGCCCAAAATGCCCCCTTCAGACCTCAGAGCAGCCCAAAGTGCCCCCTCCAGACCTCAGAGAAGCCAAAGTGCCCCCTCCAGACCTCAGAGCAGCCCAAAGTGCCCCCTCCAGACTTCAGAACAGCCCAAAGTGCCCCCTCCAGACCTCAGAGCAGCCCAAAGTGCCCCCTCCAGACCTCAGAGCAGCCCAAAGTGCCCCCTCCAGACCTCAGAGCAGCCCAAAGTGCCCCCTCCAGACCTCAGAGCAGCCCAAAATGCCCCCTTCAGACCTCAGAGCAGCCCAAAGTGCCCCCTCCAGACCTCAGAGCAGCCCAAAGTGCCCCCTCCAGACCTCAGAGCAGCCCAAAATGCCCCCTTCAGACCTCAGAGCAGCCCAAAGTGCCCCCTCCAGACCTCAGAGCAGCCAAAGTGCCCCCTCCAGACCTCAGAGCAGCCCAAAGTGCCCCCTCCAGACCTCAGAGCAGCCCAAAGTGCCCCCTCCAGACCTCAGAGCAGCCCAAAGTGCCCTCTTCAGACCTCAGAGCAGCCCAAAGTGCCCCCTCCAGACTTCAGAGCAGCCCAAAGTTCCCCCTCCAGACCTCAGACCAGCCCAACAGACCTCAGAGCAGCCCAAAGTGCCCCCTCCAGACCTCAGAGGAGCCCAAAATGCCCCCTTCAGACCTCAGAGCAGCCCAAAGTGCCCCCCCAGACCTCAGAGCAGCCCAAAGTGCCCCCTCCAGACCTCAGAGCAGCCCAAAGTGCCCCCTCCAGACCTCAGAGCAGCCCAAAGTGCCCCCTCCAGACCTCAGAGCAGCCCAAAGTGCCCCCTCCAGACCTCAGAGCAGCCCAAAGTGCCCCCTCCAGACCTCAGAGCAGCCCAAAGTGCCCCCTCCAGACCTCAGAGCAGCCCAAAGTGCCCCCTCCAGACCTCAGAGCAGCCACCATCATAATAATAAAAAAAAAATCTCTCACCTGTCCTGCGCCGCGGCTCTGCTCCCCGTCCGACGCCCCTCTTCTTCTCGCAGCGCTGCACTGTCACCTGACTGCGTGCAGCGTCAGGTCAGAGTGCGCGCACTACGTCCTGACGCTGTACGCGGTCAGGACAGTGCAGCGCAGCCCCGGAAAAGAAGAGGAGCGCCGGACACCGGAGCGGAGCCACGGCGCAGGACAGGTGAGAGATTTTTTTTATTTTATACGTCAGGCGCAATTTTAGGAAAATCGAATTCACTAGATTACACACAGGTGGATTCTATCTATCTTCATTAGTCATTTAGGACAACATTGGATCATTCAGAGATCCTCAATGAACTTCTGGAGTGAGTTTTCTGAACTGAAAGTAAATGGGCCGAATAATTTTGCACGCCCAACTTTTCAGTTTTGTTAGTACAAAAAAAGTTTAAATGATCCAATAAATTTCGTTCCACTTCACAATTGTGACCCACTTGTTGTTGATTCTTCACCAAAAATTTAAAATGTTATATCTTTTTGTTTGAAGCCTGAAATGTGGCAAAAGGTTGAAAAGTTCCAGGGGGCCGAATACTTTCGCAAGGCACTGTAAGGAGAGACCAGTTGAGGTGGGCAGGGAGAAGCCAGAGAGGAGCTTCCCAGTGGATAGTTTTCTGCAATGATGAAGCCTGGTGGGATTTTATGCTGTCCATTATCTGGGCAGCATAAAACTGCTGACAGGTTCCTTTTAAGTAATGCAATATTTTTACAAAGTTACCCAACTTTTTCAAGTAGATTCTTACTATATGTAAACTTTAAAATAGTGGTCATAGTGATACATACACATTAAATAGGTTCTCAGGAAGAATTTAAAATGGCCGCCAGCAACCTGTCCTAGAATGGGAGCAGGACTAGTTGCCTTCACTTGCAGAGCTCAATAAAGGGGTGAGGTGGCAGGGCCTCACTACATACTGCACTGCTTTACAATAGATGGTAATGATGTAATCCTGCCTATGATATGCCATCATGGCTGAGCAGCCTGATAGGAACGGTTACCAATATGTAGTGTCAGTGCCAGAGGGTAGTGTGTAGTGAGGCCCCAACTCCCCTCACTCCCTAGACATCTCTTAAAGTGGAGGCTACCAGTCCTGCTCACACTCTAGGACAGGTTGTTGGTGGCCATTTTAAATTATTCTTGGAGAGCCCCTTTAAACTAGCCCTTACTGATGACTCGTTATCACATTACCACATTGTATTAGCATTCTATGGGGATAATATTATATAATGTTCAACTTCAAACTTTAAGAGCTGATTTGTATTAATATGGGATAGAGTACTTTAAATAAGTCTGTAAATAGTGCCATGGTCCCAGGTCTGTATTAGTAGGACCACAATGAAGGTAACAATTAAAGACCCCTCCAGTTTGTGAAATTTATTACAGCTTATACTGTTAGAATTGGGGAAAGCAATAGCATGCAGTTTTTTTTAGGTAGAGCTAAAATGTCACTGTAGTAACCTGTATTTTTAGAGGAAGCATTGCAGTGTTATCCCATCACCTTGTATACCACATGCAATACACTGCACATACCCATGTATCTGCCTGCACCAGTTACTAAAAGTGTACTCAACACTTCACATAGATATTATATTGGGTTTGTGTTAAAGCTTGGATTTAATTCCATATTTAATTTGTCACTGTAGTTCGAAAAAAAACATTTGATATGTCATAGCAACATATCAAAAGTTCTGATTGGTAGGGGTTCAGTGCTGACACCCCCATCAATTGCTAAAAGAAGGAGAGAGAAGCACTCATATAGCATGTGCCCTCTCCTTGCTGCAGGAGATGGGCTAAAAAGAAAGTCTACAAGTCCCTCTCGATTCTGCCTCCTGCAGCAAGGAGTGATGGCGCTCTACGTGAGTACTTCTCGTTCTAGCAATCGTTGGGGTTCTCTACACTCAAACCTCCAAGATCAAAATCTTTGACATGTTGCTATGACAAATTAACATTTTTTTCAACATGCAGGTACACTTTAAGATTTTGGTTAATATTAAGGCTGTGTTGGGGTAAGGGACTAAAGGGGACATTTAGCAAATCTGGTCCGCCAGTTTTGAGGCACGCAACATTTTGTGCATTTTTATGAGTTTTGTTCAAATTTTGAGATATTTAGTGAGCTTAGACACTTTCACAAGTGGAGTGAAAAGTAGGTCCGGATTAGAGATTAGAACAGTGTTAAGTCTCATTTATTATGAGCAACTTTTTTTTAAACAAAAGTTACATCTCTATGCCAGACAACCCCCTGGCGTACTTTCACTGACAGTTGCTAAACTCGTGCCAAATTCCATATTTAATAAAACAGAGTGCCACTTCATAAATTTGGTCCAGCAACACCAACCAAAGGCAGACTTAAAGCTGACCCAAAAACACAGCAAATGATAAATTCCCCTTAAGTCATTTCAACTGAAGTTAGGGATCTGTCTAGATGTACAGCGGTCATGCCTGTGGCTTTGAATAAAGACTCATGTCCACAGGAGAGTGCTGTGCAGGGGGCTACAGTACACATTACATGATTCTGTGTGCCGTCTTACGGTGCTTCATCAGATGCATGTCTGAGATACCTTTGTATTATGATGGAGTGTGCCATTTTTCTAACTGGTACAGGCAAGAAACAGTAAATATTTGACAGATGTGAAATAAAAATCAAGTACTTACTCAAGTATCCCTGTGATTCTTTCTGCATGGCAGTAATCGGACAGTCTTTATGTGTTAGCAATAGCTGTTTGAGTTGTGCTACCTCATTTTTTAACATGGACACCTCATTCTGGAAGAGAATAGATGAATTAAATCAAAACAATTGAAATCCCTTGTTGGATTTGCTCAGGACAATTGAAACAGCAATGCAAGACAGAAACAGAATCCATGGGAAAGAGTAGTGCTGTTTTTGAGAAAAATAAACAAAAAAATCCCACACAACTCATTTAAAGCGATATAGAGCACCCATTTGTGCCGGTCACATCACCGGGCGCACTACTAGGTGGAAGTCTTAACCTAGCATACTGATGTGAAGCCTGTACATGACGTACTCAAAAGGCAAGGGAGGTCTTTAGAGCAAGGAAATGCTCCAATGCTCCACTCATATATAGTAAAAGAATAAAGAAGAGTCCTGAACCCGGAGAACCCCTTTAATGACTAGATCAGTAGTAATCATTCAGAGCAGCTGGATTTGAAGATGTTTCACTAGTCATCTTTTCGCTAGTCATAGACTGGCTTTCTCAGTTAGAAGGGCTTGTATGAGAAATCTCCAGCATGAAAAACTGGTGGCTCATGCTTCAGCCATGGAAGGAAGATGTTGATTGCGTTTGCATGACTGAAGCTATTAAGTGTGATTAAACTGCCTCAAAAGAGTTGTTAGAACAGCACAGTAAGTGGCAAAAATAAAAAAAATATATATACAAGTCCAGTTGTTCTGACTTAGTAATACCGATATACCATGCCTTGGATGAAAGACAACCTTCACAGATATTTAATATATACACTATATGGTGGGTTGTTGGGTTGTTCCTGGGATTGTAGGTAGAGATGAGCGAATCTAGTCACCGCTTCGTAGATTCGATACGAATCTTTGTTTATTTTTACACTGAAGCGTATCCGAATCTTTTCATATTCGCTTCGGAAGATTCTTCTTAAATCTTTGTACGCTAACGCTAGGTACGCATAATATAATTTGTACGCTAATTCTACGCATCTAATAATTTGTACGCTAATGCGTAGGTATTCACTTAAGTAGCGTACTTTTACTGTATGTTCTTTATTTTTGTGGGCCTAGACAATAATACGCTAAAGCTTCATATGCACTTTGTACACTCATGCGTACGTTTTCGCGGGAATATTCGCAGAACACAAATTTTTTTTTACGCAACTTGAATCGAATCGAATCCGAGGCAAATCTTACGTCTTGGAAGATTCGCTCATCTCTAATTGTAGGGGATGTTTTATAGCATGTATAATGAAAACCTCCAGCCTTTCACACCCCCAGCATGGGTCACCAGATCTTTGTTCTGTAACCGAGAGTTCTTCAGTTTGCTTCCTTTGTTGTATGTTAAGGTGTGCATTATATACCCTACCATTATTTTAAAAAAATGTTAAACCCTTTCATGAAGGGAGTGGGGATTTAATTGCTTTCTCAGTGTACCCCAGCATAGTTTGTTTCTTTTTTCTCTCTTTTTTTAAGAGATATGGGGCTTTTTATTATTCAGAATTAGAGTGGATACTATTTAATTGTATGGGTCTTATTCAGAAACAGGAAACAGTTTTCCTCATTAAATAATATTGACCCCAAAAATGAATCCGTGTATATGTATACATTATGTAATGTATGTATGATGACGCTATAGCACCAAACGTAATGTTCTTTAAGCCTATTTCAGCTAGACCGTTCATTCACATGGTATGTACAGGGAAGGGTTAATTGGCCACTAGTCTGGATGCTCACTGTCAAGACATGAGCCAGTGGCTGTTAGTTACAGTATTACTTGCCCTAGCCCAAAGCAGGAACCATGCCATCATCGGGAGAAGGGGGAGCAAGAAGAGGTTAAGTATTATGATACTTTTTGAGTACTTCTGTTACAATTAGAGTTGAGCGAACATGCTCGTAACGAGCACTGTACTGCTTGGATCCCCTGCGCTCGCATGGGCGCAGCCATCCGGATCCGTCCTCCTCACCCGATGGATCCGGATGCCTGCGCCCATGCGAGCGCAGGGGATCCGAGCAGTACAGTGCTCGTTAGGAGCACGTTCGCTCAACTCTAGTTACAATGTATTAGTAAATAAGTCCCACTCACTTTATCAGACATAGTCGCGGGTACCCAAAAAAGTGGCTCAAGGGCATTTTAATGCAGCAATTATATTAAATTACAATATCAACCGCTTACTGTAGATGTCAGGTTCCCTTTAAAGGAACACATTATTAGCCAGCTTGTGAGTTTATAATGTTTTAAAATTAAAACAGTGTAATGTACATTAAAGATACATTATGGCTTACATTGTCAATATAAATGTCTGAGAAAGATGTAGAGATTCTATGTTTAGGCCTGTAAAATACCTGTATATTAATATAATGGAAAAATAAATTGTGCAAAAAATAATTTTCTTATAGAATATTTATAAAACTATAAAAATGTGTTAGCTGCCATCCTATGGTGGTAAAATGTCTATGGTATACATTCCTAAAGTATGGAGAATATCGGTTTTCTATTATTTGCTTAAAGATAATAATCAAGAAACACTATTTAATGAGCTGTAACGAATATATAACTTCTGCTGTCTCGGTCCCACACAGTGATCTCGCAGGTCACTGGGGTCTCTAGGATCACATGGCCATGCTCTTGATCAACACTTGGGATTGGAAATAACTCAGATCCTGGCAGTTTATTCCCTTATATGCCATAAATAATAGTCGATTGATGTTTGCCAATGGGTTACAATGGCAATCTACCATAGGCCTGTGCTAGTTTATCAGACATGGCCTAACAGTTTGCCTGTCAATGGTATGCTGACTATCAATAATGCTTTGGAATGCTTATATAATGATCAGTTTCAGGTTCTCTAGTATGACCAAACATATTGTTGAATAAAATGTAATCAAGTTGAATAAAAAGAAAAATCTGACCCCCCATAAAAACATTTTTTTCATAAAAACTTATTTTACTGTTTAAAACGAATACACTATAAAACTGTTTTACGGCATCACTGTAGTAGTAATGTCCCATCTACTAAAGGTGACATATAATCCATACCACATAGTGAATGACAAAAAAAATCAGTAGCCATTATGCCACTTTATTGACATAAAAAGAACATTTATGTGTATTCAGGAATTGGGTTTTATGTAAACTTCAGCTGCCCGGCTTTCTGTTGGGGGGAGACTGCACTAGTCTTTGAGGGTCACAGTGCTGTGAATACACTTGCAAACAACATTTAGGCTACAATTTGCTTAAACTACCTGTGGAGGTCACCACCATACTACACCAGGTTTGGGCCAGTCCTACAAGTACAAAAATCTTTCCAATCTATTGTCATCCCCTTGCCGGACTGTTCCTATGTTAGTAAATGGCTTCACGTGGTTTAGCTGTAGACATTTTGCAGGTGCATATGGCAATGGTTAATACTTTTAACCTTTCACCTTTACCTACTCAGAATCAAAAGATGTGAAGATACTATCTCTGCCCAAAGCTCACGATTGATATAACTCCATGCTGGGTATGTGTTTTTAACCTTCAGGTAAACTGTGACTCTGCAACCTTTGGAACAAAAGCTAAACATCTACAAACGTGCCAACTTGTGAACTGAAACTAACACCCTTGTAATAGGACACATGTGTACATTGGCAGCTGCATAAACGTTACACTAAAATATGACTGCATAATCTCGCTAAGTCTTCATTACCCATGCACAGTTAAAGTCTACTATTGCTCTGTTTTCTGCTGTCCTTTACTTTTCTTACTCTATGCATTGACATGTAGCCTTAGGCTTGCCCACATCTGTAACAAATGGGCCCCCTTGGGATCTTGAGGTGAGGGAGTTGTAGTTGATGACTTTCTTCTTTTCTGCCTTAGAGCCAAATACATATATTAGGAGATTTATCAACTGTTGATATCCCCTGTGCAGCCAGAGCACACACCTAATTTATGATAAGGCATATGCCTCATCATATATTAGGTGCATCCTCTGGCAGAACATGTGCCCCTAAGATTTCTGTCTTCATTTCTGCCAGCACCACTTACTTTTAGAACCACTTACTTTTCCAGACTTATGTTACCCCTGCCCCAAACTTTTTTTGAGAAGATTTGCTGCCATCAAGTTCTAAAAGAGTAATTTTTTCATGAAATAGTAAGATATCTCATTTTCAGCATAAAAGATATGTTCTATGATCTAATCTATTGTGAATAAAATATGGGTCTATGATATATACAAATCATCACATTCTGTTTTAATTTACTTTGATTTACATTTTACACAATTTAAATTTCTAATGGTAGTACAAAGTCCAAGTCTGAACCTTGTCACTGAACCGATGCATCATCTTGTCCAGAGTTTGTAAAATTAACAAAACATATATAGCTGTAGCTAAATGTTCAAAACCTGTATAAAATATTTTAGAACTTATCACACCATGGGCTGTACATGTGAACTAACTGTTCCACTGCCAGTTCTCTGAAGTCTCTGTTCAAGTAACAAAGCAATATGAGTTATGCCAAAGTTATTTTCAAAAAGATTTTGACAAATCCTGATGGATCCTCTTGATTTATAAATGGTCTATCAGGCTTCCAGTATTTTTAATGACAGAAACAGTGTTGTGGAATGCTCTATTTTTGCAGTAAAAAAAATTCCTAAATCAAACTAGTGAGATGTAAGATGTTTTCAAAATGGTTGACTGTTTTCATTAAGAACAATAGAACTGTGTACATGACTAAGCACAAGGCAATTAAAGGGGTCATCCAGAAATTTACTATTAGAATACCTTAGAATAGGCCATCAATATCTGTTTGGCTGGGTTCAAACACTCAATCACCACTACTAATCAGCTGTTTCGGGGTAGCTATGCACCAGAAGTCAGCGGTGTTTATTGTGTAGTGGATGGAGCTGGTTACTGCAGCACTGCTCCCATTCACTTCAGTGGAAACAGCACTGAGATTAATAGCTATGTCCACTACACAATGGACGGAGCTGTGGTATTGGAGCTACTAGAGAACAGCTGATCAGCGGGGATGCAGGGTGCCAATCAGATATTCCTAAGGATAGGCCATCAAAAGCAAAATCCAGAACAAACCCTTAAAGCTCTCAGTTTGACTTCTTGACATTTCAAAGCTTCTGCTATAATGTGTGTAAAAACGTACAATCAGTCCAATGTTTGTTTGCTCTGCTCTACCTATTCTGTGCTCTCAGCTCGTGGTCCACAAGGACCAAAAGAGCTCAAATGCACAAAAATACATTTCTAAAATAAATATTTCATAGTAATAAAACTTTTGTGATTCTTCACTGCTTGATAGTAGGACTCAGCCTTAGGTCAACAAAATGAAAAACAAAAAGGAATATTAAAAATGTAAAATTTTTTTGGACATTTCAATAGTTGTATTTGGAAATAATGTGAATGGAGCACCATAAAGTCCTCTTAAACTACATTCTGAAATAAGGCAGATTAATTCCTTACACATTACTCTGAAAGCTTATGTTTTTTTCAGGAATTAATTTAAAGGAAAAGGACATAAAGTTTAATACCTCAATATCCTTAATAACTTGTACTGGATAAATGCTATATTAAAAAGGAAAAATAAAGTTATGTTATGTATAGACTAGACCCGTGGGCTTATATCAATAAATCTTAATGAAGCTTTTACTTCTGCAGAAAGTTCACTTTGGCATCCTTGGACATTGGTTGTTTTCATAAGAGAACCTCAATCATTTTTGAGGGCAGATTATGTCTGTGTTTTTATTATTAATCTAATGTGTCTTGCTTTACAGGCAGGTTGTGTATGATGGAGTGGTACAGAAAACGCTCGGGCTATAAACAGTGGCTCTCTGAGGCTGTACAGTACACACCTGAAGCTGCATGTTTGTCTGGGTGAGTTCCTCTGCTTTCTTTTCCAGTGACATCACCCAGACCTTCCTTTTCTGTCTGCACCGGGTGGCAGCTGCTCGGTTCCTTTCCAGAAACTTTCGCCGCCTCTCGTCTGGATCCTCATCCACCACCCTCCTGCGTCGGCCTCCCGTGGGCTGAGGGGGTTGTATTGTCTGAGTGGGCTGCATTTGCTGTGCTGCTGGTGAGAGCTGGACAAAGAAGAAAAGCTAATTGACTCTCATGCTACTAAAAACAGGCATGTAAAATGTGGTGTTAGAAATGTCAGCCAAAACATCATTCAAATGACAGCTCTGTATTTCTTTTATTTTCATAAATTCATATGGATAAATAAATTATCCATCAAAATATTAAGAAAAAGATGTCTGTATATATGTTTCACACAGCAGCATGAAGAGGTGCAACTTGAAGTTCCAGGACCTCTATCCAAAATTTGTAAGAGCCCACTCACCTACTACATGTCATTTATAACACTGGCCTTCTTATGTGACAAAGGAGCTTTCTAGCCTCCTCAGGCACCAGGGCCCCTGTTCAAATTCTATATCTGCACCTCCTAGAGCTGCACCCACAAAAGCAGGGGTGGATTGACCATTTGTCACTTGGGAAGTGGTCAGTGGCAAGTGGGAGTCTATAGATTCTCAAAAAATGAACCACTTATTCAGTGCCATGTTAATCTAGTTGTCCAAGATTTTAACATTGATAACCCTCTCCTCAGGATAGGCCATCAATATCTAGTTACTTCATTTTGGTTGGAGCACAGCTGCAATTACCAGCTCCATCCACTGTGTTCCTATTGCTGGCGCTACTCTGAAACCCCACCGTTCAGATATTGATAGCCTATCCTGAACACAGGACATCAATATTAAAATCCTGGTCAAGCCCTTCTGCATCCAAACCTAATTGTCTTCCCAAAAATAGCCTTTAGCAAATGTCCTCTTTGTTGTGACTAGTAATATTATAATGGGTTCCTGTTCATTGAGCTTCCACTACTGTTTAAATACCAATTATTACTATGAATAAAGCGCAAGTAATGACTGTACAACAGTATTTGAACCTCTATGAGTTTCAAAAAGAATATCATTATCCATCAGACCATTTGCATACAAAACAAAAATACCTTCAATGTCCCACCAATGTTTATGTCCTCTGCAAGCAACTTTCTCTTGAGTGTCCACCTATTCCTGTCAAAGTATTATTGATGGTCCTCTTTGGGGAGCAAATCTATTCAGAATGTGTCCCAATTTTTTATTAAATTTGGATTATTAATGAACCTGAATTTTTTTGTTTAGGCAAATTAGAAAGAAAAGTTTTCTTTTCCTTTTTTTAAGTGAGAGCTGAATTGCATATCAAATGGATGTTTCTCAGATGGATGTTACATGTTGAATGTGATTTGTGCACAATTTAAATTTACATTGAATTTTTAAGAAAAAGTATGACAAATCGGACATGAAATGAACTTCGAGAAATTTGCTCATCTCAGTATTTATCTTACCTAACAACTTTCATCTTTTCATAGTTAAGACCAATGGTCATTGTCAGATGGCAAAAGTATAAGGCCTCAAAATAACTAAAAAGGAATTAAGCCGTTCTCCAATTGCTTCCAGCCACATATAGGATGTACATTATTCACCCATAGTACACAGTACAACAATTCAGCTCTTCAGTGGAGCCATTTGTGGTTGGACTAATGAATTCTGAGTCTGGTCATTTGAAGCTTTGTCTGTACCCATTTGTTCAAGAGGACTTCATTACAGTGCTGATAATTTTCACTGTTTGCTATATGCGAAACATCTTAAATAGATGACAACTCCCCAACAATTTTTGGGACTGAATGTTCACATGAACGCCAGTTCCCGATAACTGTCCTGTGTAAATGGGCCACAGATAATCAGCTTGTTCATCAGGTGAAAAGCATAGTTGATGCGCCACCCAAAATCATTATTTCTAGGTAGCACAGTATCCTGTGTAAACTGATCTTAGTAGTGGTCTGTTCCTTATAATTGCCAAGTCTACTGTAAAAGGGCCTTAAAGGAGTTCTCCAGTAACCTGCTCTAAAATATGAACAGGACTGGTTGCCTCCACTTGCAGACATGCCTGGGGGTGGCTCACTACACACTACTTTCTGGTACTTGCATATACTACATATTGGTGCATTTTCCTGTCAGGCTGCTCAGCCATGACGGCATATCAGCATGATGACATCATTTTAACTCTCTAGTCTTCTAGTCTGGATAATTCTGTTGAATGTGCAGTTGCTAGAATATAGTTCAGTTCAGCTGTGTTGCACAGATAAGGCATGCTTATATTTATGCCTTGAATCCACAGTTTTACCTCAGGTAAAATGGATCTGGTCTTTGTCCTTTTCAAAACTCATTCATAATCATAACACAAAAGACTGATGTCAGATAAAACTCATGATGTGGGAGATAAAGCTCAGAGTCCACACATGACTTTTTATAATGTATCTAGTAAGTCTGTACTGTAGCCAGAAACAGACTTTCCATTCAAGAGGCCCATGTTTTTGGGAAGCCATGCAGAAAACTCTGTCCTCAGGCTTATGGCCAGCCCAGCCTTGTAATGGACCAACTTGTTAATGCACCAACTAGAACGATGCTTAACAGTACTGTACTCCTATTGTAAGGTGAAAGCAATCAAAAGCAGAGGGGATGTTTGGACGGTTTACAGCCAAGAGCCCAGGACACTTCCCTAGTTTATAAATGTCCAGTGGACACTTGTAATCTGAAGCAAACCATCCGTGAGTCCTTAAAACTTGAAGTTCTCTTTTGATGACTATATGACTGAAAACAATTAAATGTGTGTCTCCATCAGCTATATCATAATGTTAGGAATTTGAGGAAGTGAAAGCTACCAATTGACCAATTTTAAGCATTTTTTAATGTCTGTAGTGCCGCTGATCTATATACATTTTATTAGCATTTTTTGAGGACACAGCCATTTTGGGTGTTCCTTTAGTCTTTTTTCCAGTTCACAATATTATTATTATTATTTTTTGGGAATTTACATAATTGAAACAATCAAGTGCTATTATGCAAATATTCAAAACTTTGGTTAACAAGCAGAGTAAGGTTGTGTTCAAACCTGCATAACCGAGCTTTTGTCACAGATTCTTTCACATTTAATGGAAAACATAGCACATCATTCCAGGAAAAAACACCAGTCAATGGCATCTATAAGGTGACTTTGGTGTCAGTTGTGTGAGGGATCCAGTATAAATGGAAGGCACAACAGAGACGTGAACAGGACCTAAAATACAGTGTGGAACCTGCCAAAACCTTCTCCATCCTTATATGTAGACTTTGTTGCCAAAATTGATACAGTGTGGCTCGCTTATTTTACCTGCCATAAAAATCTGTAACAGATGCAGACTGTGGACATGAAGACCCACAGCATACATAAAATCCACTACAGATTTTTTTGCTGTTTATGAATGGTATTTATTTCAACTTGCATTGTACAGTACTATGGTGTTGAATTTTGGTGTACATGCTACAAACAAACTTTGACTACAAATGTGTGGCATAGAGCCGACTTTATGAGGAGTGTGGTTGTGGTGGATCTTTATTCATTGGAAGTGCCTAAAGTGAGATGTTCTACTACTTGAATTTTATATACAATGTGTAGGAGGCCAGATTCCATAATTTTCAGTGAAATAATTAGACCAGAACATGCATTTCGCCTTTCTTTTAGAATTAAAACTTTGCAGTGTTTAGACCCTAGTGCATATTGGTTATCTAGCAATTGATTTATTTGATAGGTGGAATTATGGCAAAAAAAAGTGTCCTAGAATGCATAGTTAACAGTAGAAATGGAAGTCCTCTCAAGATAAGTCAGTTGGGTACAGCACCAAAATACAGTATGTAGCAAACATAATAATAATACTAATACTACTACTAATAATAATAAATAATAATAGCAATAATAATAATAATCAGTACACAGAGATACAGTACCCAAAATATAGTAACACAGGCCACAAACTATTAAAAATACCACACAGCTAAAATTGTGTATAACTAGAAAGGACAATATGACAAATATGGCGGTCTGATTGTGGAAAGATTACACAATGCTTTTGCCTATGAAACACTAACAAAATGAGAGTCTATTAAAAAAAATAGCTGTTTATGCAATCTCCTAATAAATTGGTATATGTTTACCAAAGGTATGCTTACAATGCATTATCCTGCCTGGAAGCACATTATGTTCTGTTTACCTGCCTGCAGATACAAAATAACATGTCTTGTCCGCTATACTAAATCACTAATAAAATTGTAGTGTTAACCTCTTATCACACATCCTCAGTTCTGGCAAGAGTTCAAAGGCGTAGCCACTGCCTTCTAAATTATTTCTGACATGCAGCCTAAGGAAAAGATTTCTAATGGGGCTTCTACACTGACTAGATTCCCATTGATCAAAGTGCCATTACACAATATTCACACGGCTCATAATTTTAAGGAGAGCCTAAACGTGTAAAACTAAGTGCTGCCCTTGGGAGTCTGACAAGGTGCGTGCAGATTTAGTCACTAGAGATCACGTGATCATGCTGCAGCATTCAAGGCTTTAGTAATAATCACTAAAATTAAAATATATTACAATGTAAGGAAAGTCTGTGCATTTATATAGTAAAAGAATTATATGAGTTACTTGATGATCATATATAATTGTGTTGTTCAGGCGGATAGGATTAGTATGAAATAATAGTACATTAAATGTGTGTGTGGGAGCCAGCGTTTGGCATATACACTTAAAAACTATATATATACACTTCCATTCAAAATTTAGGGTCAATTAGAAATTTCCTTATTTTTGAAAGAAAAGCCGTTTTTTTCAATGAAGATAACATTAAATTAATCAGAAATACACTCTATACATTGTTAATGTGATAAATGACTATTCTAGCTGCAAACGTCTGTTTTTTAATGCAATATCCACATAGGTGTATAGAGGCCCATTTCCAGCAACCATCACTCCAGTGTTTTAATGATACATTATGTTTGCTAACTGTGTAAGAAGGCTAATGGATGTTTAGAAAACCCTTGAAAACCCTTGTGCAAGTATGTTAGCACAGCTGAAAACAGTTTTACTGGTTAGAGAAGCTATAAAACTGACCTTCCTTTGAGCTAGTTGAGAATCTGGAGCATTACATTTGTGGGTTCGATTAAACGCTCAAAATGGCCAGAAAAAGAGAACTTTCATGTGAAACTTGACAGTCTATTCTTGTTCTTAGAAATGAAGGCTATTCCATGTGAGAAATTGCCAAGAAACTGAAGATTTCCTACAACGGTGTGTACTACTCCCTTCAGAGGACAGCACAAACAGGCTCTAACCAGAGTAAAAAGAGAAGTGGGAGGCCCCGCTGCACAACTGAGCAACTTGCAGCTTCATTAAATAGTACCCGCAAAACGCCAGTGTCAACGTCTACAGTGAAGAGGCGACTCCGGGATGCTGGCCTTCAGGGCAGAGTGGCAAAGAAAAAGCCATATCTGAGACTGGCTAATAAAAAGAAAAGATTAATATGGGCAAAAGAACACAGACATTGGACAGAGGAAGATTGGAAAAAAGTGTTATGGACAGACAAATCGAAGTTTGAAGCGTTTGGATCACACAGAAGAACATTTGTGAGACGCAGAACAACTGAAAAGATGCTGGAAGAGTGCCTGGCACCATCTGTCAAGCATGGTGGGAGTAAAGTGATGGTCTGGGGTTGTTTTGTGCTGGTAAATTGGGAGATTTGTACAAGGTAAAAGGAATTTTGAATAAGGAAGGCTATCACTCCATTTTGCAATGCCATGCCATACCCTGTGGACAGTGCTTGACTGGAGCCAATTTCCTCCTACAACAGGACAATGACCCAAAGCACACCTCCAAATTATGCAAGAACTATTTAGGGAAGAAGCAGGCAGCTGGTATTCTATCTGTAATGGAGTGGCCAGCGCAGTCACCATATCTCAACCCCATTGAGCTGTTGTGGGGGCAGCTTGACCGTATGGTATGCAAAAAGTGCCCATCAAGCCAATCCAACTTGTGGGAGTGGCTTCTGGAAGCATGGGCTGAAATTTCTCCAGATTATCTCAGCAAATTAACAGTTAGAATGCCAAAGGTCTGCAATGCTATAATTGCTGCAAATGGAGTGTTCTTTGATGAAAGCAAAATTTGAAAGAGAAAATTATTATTTCAAATAAAAATCATTACTTCTAACCTTGTCAATGTCTTGACTATAGTTTCTATTTATTTTGCCACTCATTTGATAAATAAAAGTGTGAGTTTTCATGGAAAACACAAAATTGTCTGGGTGACCCCAAACTTTTGAACGGTAGTGTGTATATATATATCATGTGGCCAGAGGCTACCATTAGCTAGATACAGTATATGCCCTCGCCCTGTCCTTTATGCATAAATTTAGCTAGTCAACAAAATAGTATTTATTTTCATGGCAGTCAATAGCTGATGTCTGCAACTCTATAGCCCTATACAGTTACATATAAAACAGTATATGTATATCCAGGGTATATGTTTGATGGACTGTTTAAAACAATCCTATGAAGAAAGGGATTCAAATGAGCTCTTAACAAGCTCTGTCTCCGATGCCACCAAATGTAAGGTCCTATAAGTCAATGTTTAACCCTTTAAATAGGTCTTGAGACATGAATCGGATATTAAAGAAGCCAGCACCTCATCTGCAGACAGCTGTACTGTTCTGTAGACAGCTGTTTTGGGGAAGTTGCCTTGTCAGTACAGAGCAGGGATACTGGTTGGTTAGATGCAATGCCTCTGACACAGCTCTATGGGGTTCTGGTTGTCACTGAAAGATCCATGGATTATGGAGACTTTTGTCAGGCAGTTCTCTATGGCAAAAAAGTATGTAAATTAGCCCTCAATGGCATCTTAAAAGCTATGTACACCTTTGGTGTTAATTTCTTTTTATGATTGCATTTAACTTATTTTTAGCTAAAAATCATATTTTCAATTGGCCCTTATTAACAATATTGAGCTGTTCAGTCACAAAGGGTTAACTGCTTTTCTAAGGCCCCATTCACACGACCGTATGTACATTTCCGCATCTTATCCGCATTTTTGCGGATAAGATGCGGAACCATACGGACCCATTCATTTTTCCATAGGAGAAAAAAAATGCAGAATGCACACCGCGTGCATTCCGCATCCGTATATTACGGAAGTTCTCCCGCAAAAAAAATGAAACATGTCCTATACTTGGCCGCAAAATCACGTCCATAGCCCCATTAAAGTCAATGGGTCTGCAAAAATGCGGAACACTACGGAAGACTTTCCGTATGTCTTCCGTTCCATTTTTATACGGATCACGGAATACATACAGTCGTGTGAATGGGGCCTAACTGTGTGACCAGTACTTTCACTTTCACTTCATCTAATTATCTCTAAACTACTGAGAGGTCATAAACACTTATTTAAGTCACATTCTTATCAGTAAGATAAGGATTGAGCTTTAATGAGTCTTTATAAGGTCAGAGAGCAGAGATAAGGAGCCTGTCAGCTCCCCAACTGATGGAAAAGACAGAAAATCCACAGGCAGCTAGTAGAGCATCTCAGCTATGTACAGTAAAAAGGATTACATATTGTTAATAAAGACCAATTGAAAAAATGTTTTTTTTTTTTAGCTCAAAATAAGTATAATGCAATAATAAAAAATGCCCCAAAGGTACATATAGCCTTTAAGTCTCCAAAACTGATGGATCTTTTTAGCAGAAAAATGACCCTCCCCCCCAAGAGCTGCATCAAAGGCTTCTTGTCCAGTCAACTAGTACCTTGCTTTTTGTCCATGGAGCACTGCCTTAAAGGGGTTGTCCGAGTAATTTTTTGTCCTTTGTATGTTTCTAACTAGTCAAATACAACAGCTTGTCCATACACTTTCTGCTTCTAAAGCTGCTGGTTTATCAGATTTCACTCAGGGTCACATGACTTGTGATGTCAGCTTGCCTCTCTGCTAATCTTATATTCGTGCACAGAGCCTGTACACGAGACGTCACTGTGCTGGCCACACACCCCCTGCTCTACCGGGCACCTGCTATCTGCTCTCTCCCTGGATTCCTTCAGATAAAACATTAACCCCTTCAGCCAGAACACACTGAAGGCTTTACAACAGCAGCTGCAGATGAAAAGAGACACAGGATCTGCCCTCCTCACCCTACAGGCACAGAGCTGACTGGAGCTGATCTGGAGGAGATGCAAAGTATTGTATTGTACAAGAACAGGTAGGGGGAAGACCCTGTGTGTATCAGCAGTGTCATTGTACAGCTGGGACTTGTAGTCCTACACATACAACATGCTGCAGAGTATTCCAGCAGACATGTCACTCAGGCCAGCTCTTGTATTCACTGCCTTTGCATAGCAGGAAGGGGGAGGGGCATAGATTGTTATTACTGCATGTAAACAAAGGACAGAGGGAAATGAGGAAATATAGATTTTTTTGGCCTAAAACTTGCTTAACTTAGTTATATATTGCTGCCCATCAGATTTACAGTACTATACATTTCTTTTTCATAACTCGGACAACCCCTTTAAGTAGGTCTCTACACACCACTAGATCTCTTCAATGAGATCAAGGGGGTTCTTGTTATAACTAAAAAGACCTATTGGTTATCGAGAGATGCCTCTCAAAGGCATCTCATCTAGCTGAACTGCACCCTGCTGTGTACCAATGAGGTGCAAGAATCCCAAAACAGCTGTCTACAGTTGGGTGTCTCTTCCTTTAGTAGGAGTCTCTGGTTTTGCTGGTATGAGATAGTTTTCTTCCTTTAGAAGGAGAGCAAATCTACATATTTTGGTCAGTGGCACATTGCCTGAAGTCTCCATACACTGCTAGATCTCTTCAATAAGAACCACTACCCCTCAGAACTGTAAAAACAATATAAAAGTGAAAAAGACAGATAAAAATATCTAGAACATTTTGGTTTTACCTAATTGAGTTGTCCACAATAGACAATCGATTTTGTTTGAAGATACACTGGCAACAAGCTGATGATAGAGTGTCTGCATGCTGAGATACCCAGTGATCAGTCAATATCTTTAAGGGAAACCTGAGCAAATTGAGCATTACACCATTCACATCAAAATACATACACTCACCGGCCACTTTATTAGGTACACCATGCTAGTAACGGGTTGGACCCCCTTTTGCCTTCAGAACTGCCTCAATTCTTCGTGGCATAGATTCAACAAGGTGCTGGAAGCATTCCTCAGAGATTTTGGTCCATATTGACATGATGGCATCACACAGTTGCCGCAGATTTGTCGGCTGCACATCCATGATGCGAATCTCCCGTTCCACCACATCCCAAAGATGCTCTATTGGATTGAGATCTGGTGACTGTGGAGGCCATTTGAGTACAGTGAACTCATTGTCATGTTCAAGAAACCAGTCTGAGATGATTCCAGCTTTATGACATGGCGCATTATCCTGCTGAAAGTAGCCATCAGATGTTGGGTACATTGTGGTCATAAAGGGATGGACATGGTCAGCAACAATACTCAGGTAGGCTGTGGCGTTGCAACGATGCTCAATTGGTACCAAGGGGCCCAAAGAGTGCCAAGAAAATATTCCCCACACCATGACACCACCACCACCAGCTTGAACCGTTGATACAAGGCAGGATGGATCCATGCTTTCATGTTGTTGACGCCAAATTCTGACCCTACCATCCGAATGTCGCAGCAGAAATCGAGACTCATCAGACCAGGCAACGTTTTTCCAATCTTCTACTGTCCAATTTCGATGAGCTTGTGCAAATTGTAGCCTCAGTTTCCTGTTCTTAGCTGAAAGGAGTGGCACCCGGTGTGGTCTTCTGCTGCTGTAGCCCATCTGCCTCAAAGTTCGACGTACTGTGCGTTCAGAGATGCTCTTCTGCCTACCTTGGTTGTAACGGGTGGCAATTTGAGTCACTGTTGCCTTTCTATCAGCTCGAACCAGTCTGCCCATTCTCCTCTGACCTCTGGCATCAACAAGGCATTTCCGCCCACAGAACTGCCGCTCACTGGATGTTTTTTCTTTTTCGGACCATTCTCTGTAAACCCTAGAGATGGTTGTGCGTGAAAATCCCAGTAGATCAGCAGTTTCTGAAATACTCAGACCAGCCCTTCTGGCACCAACAACCATGCCACGTTCAAAGGCACTCAAATCACCTTTCTTCCCCATACTGATGCTCGGTTTGAACTGCAGGAGATTGTCTTGACCATGTCTACATGCCTAAATGCACTGAGTTGCCGCCATGTGATTGGCTGATTAGAAATTAAGTGTTAACGAGCAGTTGGACAGGTGTACCTAATAAAGTGGCCGGTGAGTGTATAATGCATGGAGATCCTCTAAATGAGTATATACTCTTTATAGCTGTTCTCCAACCTGCCTAAAAGATGAGGATCTTGAATGGGGAAAGGACTTCTTTAATAGGGTATCTTCAAATAAATTTCCTAAACAAGTCAACCCCTTTAAATTTGGTGACATCACAAATTATCAGTTTAGACAGTTTAATTTGCAATTTAAATGGAAATTCTGCATATTAAAAAAGTATAGTTTCAATAAATTGGGCACAGGTAATGCCACCTCTCATCACCTTACACTGCTGTTTTCTTTTCTTTCTCTTAAGTACATGTCTGCAGGACAGCCTGTTTATTTGAAAACTGCACCTGTAACGGCTGTTCTGATTTTTATCTTTTTCGTAATGAGCTCTGCAAATGAATAGGCTCAAAGAGCAAATTTTAACTTTTCAGCATAACTGTCACATAAAAGACAGTCTGTTAATTTGTACACAGTGTATAGCGCAACATTTTTTAGACTTGGGAGCTCTGTAATTTATGTGTCTACAGCCTTGTTTGTAACACATCTGCTGTCTGACTAGAATTCCAGCCAAAAATGTTTTCCTTCTTAATGTATTTTCTACACAGATGAGCATTTATGAGGTTGATTTAAACACCTCTTCTTAGTACATATATAGCATGCTGCACCACCAGACAACAAGTGTGCACTAGACAGCAGGGGTTAGCAGCATCTGAAAGCAGTCTTGTGTTTTTCTTCAATGGTTACTTAAAGGAAAATACAGCAATTTGAAGCATAATTGCTGTCTCCTGACGTCAAAAAGGGTAATTATTCATCAAGTATGTTTTTGGTTTGGGACAATAGTTTTTTCCCTGTAGTAAGATGGCACATGTATTTCAGAGCAATCTGTTTAATGCAGCCTTCAGTTAAACATCTGCAAAGATGAGGCAATTCACTAACTTGTCAATGATCTATCTGTAGTTTTTTTTAAAGGGAGTCTGTTAGCAGTTCTGACCATGATAAACTGCTGACAGTAGTAAGTAGGGGCTGGGGAGTGCGGTACAAATATACCTTTTGTGGAGCTTGTATTATCAGGAGTATTGTGAATATGAAGTTTTATTCTTCTATGATAAACTGCTGACAGCAGTAAGTAGGGGCTGGGGAAAGCAGTAGAAACATGCCTTTTGTGGAGCTTTTATTATCAGGAGTATTGTGAATATGAAGTTTTATTCTTCTATGATAAAATTCTGACTGCAGGAAGTAGGGGCTGGGGAAAGCAGTACAAACGTGCCTTTTGTGGAGCATTTATTATCAGGAGTATTGTGAATATGAAGTTTTATTCTTCCATAATAAACTGCTGACAGCACTAGGTATTGGATGGAGAGAGCAGTAGAAACATAGCTTTTGTGAAGCTTTTATTATCAAGAGTATTGTGAATATGCACTTTTAGTCTTCCATACACTGTTCCTGCAAGTGCCCAGGAGGTGGTGTTTCACTGTGAAGTGCTCTCATAGGTCTCCTTTCTGCTCTAAGTGCCTAAGCTGTCACTTAGAACAGAAAGGATGTAAGGCAGTTTACTGCACAACGTGCTGTTCACAGTGAAGCTCTGCCTCCAGGACATTTGTAGGAGCAGAATCTAGAAGAATAAAAGATCATATTTACATTACTCCTGTTAATAAAAACTTTACAAAAGTCCCTACCTAGTGCTGTTAGCAGTTTAGCATGCTCAGAACAGCTGTCAGACTCTCTTTAATAATATGACTCACCTGCAGGACTCACCTGCTGTGACCCCATAATCCTCTGTATCTCCTAATATTAGTATAATTTATGTGCATTATTACAAAAGAGAATACTATGGCGGTGTTAACACCTAGGAGAATTAGAGTAATAGTGATGTGTTGAGAGCTATGCCTCTATATTGCGGGGGTTCACATATGCTGCTTTTAGGGCAGTTTTAGATTCATGTTTTTTAATCAAACACAGGATTGAATAGAAAAGGCAGGAGAAGTATCAGTCTTTCGCTTCATTTTAGACTTATACCTGGAATACCTGCATTATAAACTGAAGCAAAAACTTGCATTTGGTGAACATTTTTCCTAGATTTAATGTATTAAAAAAAAATGAAGGCTGGATTCATACACAGTATTTCAGAATTTTTCACAACTTTTTGGCATTTTTAACAGTGTTTAAGAAAAATGCTGAAACCAGATGTTACTTCTGTAGCAAATTACTGAAAAATCTACATAAAGTTGTTTTTATTGCCATGTGGCATATTTGCGGTTTGTGGGAGTTTTGCTCAAAACACATCATACTCTGGGTATGTCATTTATTGGCCATTTTCCTATAGGCCTCTTTATATGATTTGAAAAACACAAAAAATGTCATGTTTTAAATGTTACAAAATAAAAAATACCACCAAAAAGGCTTGTAAAAAGTGTTATTTTACACAATTTGAAATGGTGTTTATAAGTGTTTAAGAATGCTAAAAAAATATTTAAAGTAGGGTTAAAGAATAAAATTCTGGCTACCTAGAGTCTCCACTAGGGGGAGCTATGCACTAACTGCATACTGTGTATACATTGAACTAAATGATAACATAGTATACATTAAACCTTTAATCTACCATTGGTGGTGGCTGCAAGCAGCTAGACTGTTATATCTGAACTTTATGCAGAGGATTTGGGGTTGCTCTGACTTAATACCCTGCAAGTTTAAGGCTCATGAGACAATATGGCTATGGTGTTGTGCATTGACCAGAAATACAACTTGATAGATATAAGCCAGCTTCAACTCCATTGAAAGACGTGTATGAAGTATCCAGATGAGGTTTATTTCCAGGCAAAATTTGTGTAATTATGCACAAACAGTAGGTGTAAAGATGTTTTTTTGCCATAGTTAAACAGAATATGTGACTGGTCTGGTACCATAGCCTAACATAAGATGGCTGCCAGATACAGGAAGGCCCATTTAAATAAGAGCCAGGCTACAGGGAGATAGCAGGGACAAAGGCTGATTACATCAGAGTCAGGCTACAGGAAGACAGCAGGGACAAGCTTCAATAAAAACAAAACTGCATGCAATACAGTATGACAGTGAATAAACCATAAGTCATGGAACATGACAGGCACACTCTTTCAGAAATAGTGAGCATGGATTTGGAATCAAAAAGTCATTTTTATGACTTTTTAAATGCCATTTTTAATTTTTTAGTCGCAACTGCCATTTTTACATCACCCTTGCCAGTTTTTTGAAAAAGGGTCATAGCAAGGGTTGGGTGAGGGTGGTGCCATCAACCACAGCATATTTATCATGAATGGTATAAATGATGACTGAAATCTATCCTAGCTATGAGCTGAAGAAAATTTCAGTCTGGTGCACGGACCGAAGGAGGAGGCTTGCGCCTCATCATAAATGCCTCAGGCAGCACAGGGTCCATAAAGACCAGCATAGCACATTAGTCTTGATATATTAGGACCATTGACCATATTAGGAAATCACAGTAATTTGTACCTACACATGACATGATGATAAAAGATGGACATTCCCTTTAAAATCTGTCCAAAGAAAAATACTAAAATATGTGGTTTATTGAAGGAGGTTCCTTGACATGTTGGTCTACTCTACACAATCCTATCACCTTACCAATACATTTCTGAATAAATCACCACTTGGAAAGAATCTGAAATTACAATTTCCTGGACAAACTTTTAATTTTAAAGTGCAAATTCTGCATTTATACATTGTGAACACTACTGTAGATTTGTTTTGTTTGACAATGTGCTAACAGCAGTGTATGAAGTCGTACTAGTTAACATCTCTAATATCCACTAATATTTCATACTGAGATATGTCCATCCTAATATGACAATGCATATTTGCAATTATCAACATAACAGGGAACTACATGGACACTGACCTGTGCTTGTCCGCCACTGTGCAGGGGGGGATGTGGTGACGTCTGGTGGTGTGACTGATGCGGGTGCAGATGTGAATGGGAGTGATGATGAGGATGTCCTTGGTGATGAGGCTGAGAATGGGGATGATGTGCTGGCTGCTGGTGCTGTTGATGAGAGTATGGGTGATGTTGCGGGAGATTTTGATGCTGATGAGGATGAGAGTGCATATGATGATGTGGAGACTGTTCCTGACTGTTCCTGCTCATCATTTCCATCATGTGTCCCATTGAATTCATATTTCCATTAGATATAGTTCCAGGGTGATGGGATAAAGCTGCTTTTAATCTCTACAGAGAGAAGAAAATAATGATAAATAATTATAACATGAACATAAATACACATACATATATAAGTACATCTCCAGCTGACTGAACCTGTCATAGAAACTCTCCTATGGTTCAAGTTAAGACAGTTTTTGTAAAGATGTATTCTGGTTTTGATTATTCCAATTATTTGTTTAGAAAATAGGACATTAATCAATTTTCTAATGTAGACGTATATAAATTTTGCGCGTAGACCTTTGTTACCTCCATGTAGTAGCCTCTCTGTAAAAAAAGCCTAATTTTAGTCCTGTATAATGCATTCATAAGAGAGTTGAATAAGACTAAACATGGCGTCAGTCATATGACCCTCACACGTGTTGTATGACCTCTAGAATTCAGTTAACTATCCAGGTATTAGGTAAATAGTAATGTATTGAGGAGCAGAACATATGCAGTATGTATAGTATTACTTGTTTTTTTTTACAAAACTTTATTAACAACATGACATCACCTAGAGACAGGCGGCCATGTGAATACGTATGTAGTTATTGTTAGAATCACAAAAAAAATAATTATTCCACTACTAGATCTATTTTCTTATCCCATGGTTGTGTTCTGTGTGTTCAGCTAGCACATATACTTCATTTAAAGGGAGTCTTTCACCTGTTTTTCACCTATATAACTAACAGCAGGACACCACAGAAGATTGCAGACACATCCCAGACATACCTGTGTGCACTTTGTGTCTGAATTCCATGTCCAGGAAAAGCACTTTTATTCTGCTGGAAAACAGCTCCCAAGTGCCCATCTGAAAGTGAAACTAAAAACAGCTTTATCTCCCGACTTGATTTCTAACAGTTATATCTTCTAATATGCTGGATATAACGATATGATTTTGGTATCATTTGAAAGCTCGGAATGCCAGCTTTCAAAAAAGGTAATTTTTCTATCTTCTACCAATCCCAAGATACCAGCAGCTAAAGCAGCCCCCCCATCTTCAGTCTGGTTTGCAGCAGCAGCAGAGCCGGGCACTTGGGAGCTGTTTTCCTGCAGAATAAAAGTGATTTTCCTGGACATGTAATACAGACACCCAGGTATATCTGGGATGTATATGCAATCTTCTGTGGGGCACTGCTGTTAGTTATACAGGTGAAAAACAGGTGAAAGACTCCTTTTAGCGATTGCCCGGAGTCACATGATGTGAAGAGTTACACATGACTAATGCTATGTTTCACTTCGTCCATGCATACGTTACACAGGACTTATCCATGCCATTCTACTATGTATATATTGATATAAGAAAGGAATATACAGTGTGCATAATTTTATATACATGTATATTAGAAAATTGAATATCATATTATATCACTAAATAAAAAAATAATAAAAACTGGAATACCCCTTTGGTGTCCTATGACTGGGGGTGCAGCAAAAAAGGCCTGGTGCTAGTCCCTGGTGCAGGATGATTTTAGGGGCACCATTTAGAAACTGGTAGAGCAAGGAGAAAATACTACAGGAAGGGACAGAATGGAATCTTTGCTTTGCATTAAAGAACAAGTAGCTACACCTCTGAATCATCAAATTTACATTAAAATAAACATATCTTAAAAAAGACTGATGCATAACTATTTATGGGAATATTTTTGGTCTTTATGCAAAATATAAAAAAAATATAAAAACAAATAAATGAATAAGTAAATGAATAAAAATAATACTAAATTACTGTACACTGTACAATACTGTAAGTGTAGGCAAACAGTGCTGACATGACCTAATGAAGTATAAAGTCCATATTTACACTATATTTACCCATTACCAAATCCATTTTCTTCAGTTTGCGGTGCCTGCAATTTCTCTTATGTAATGGCAGCTCAACCAATTCAATCAAGAGATTTATTACTCAATGCTAAAATCTAGTGGAGGAGTTAAAGCAATCTATCCACGATAAACTGTAGAGCCCCTTAATGAGATGACTACTGTACTTGCATTCTAAACAGTCTGTGTTTATAGAAAGTAACCTAAATGTGAACCGGGGCCTGGAAAATCCTAATCTGTAAAGTGACTGATTGCTGATCTCTCAACGTGCTCCATATGTTCAATATTATGTTGAAATAATGACCTCAAATTACATTGATACACTCTGCCAAAACATTAGAGCCCTGTATTGCTTCTCGTAGGATAATTATAGCGAGTACATATTCTCTTCTGTGATATTAAATTACATTACCTACCAATGTTGAAGACCACCATACCTGACATGACTTGAAAAGGCTGAAACGTAAACTAGTTGATATTTGTGTACATAAAATTGCATCAGATTTTACATACATAAATTAACTTAGTATATAGTTTACTTTAAAGGTGCATAACATGTTAACTGTAAGACAAAGACGAGATTATGTACTGAGATTGCTAGAGAGATGTTCGGGGAGGCGTATGGACGAGTTATCAGACTCCGTAGAAAACTCAAAAAAGGGACGGGCCCAGCAAAAAATATATAGGGACATAAGAAAAATGGGCACTTGTGTTGAACACAACAAAAAATTAATAAACATGCTAAACAACAACACCCCTGGTATATAATGAGAATTTTACGGTTAGGCCTGGTTCACATTGCATTTGTGATTTAGTTCACACCTACAGGACTGTATTCAAGAAAAAAAGAGATGTACTGTATATGTAGTTGCTTTATGCATACGCTATGCTTAGGATCCACGTATGTTTAGACACATCAAATCTTCTGCACATTTGTACTGTGTGAACATGACATTATACTACCCACCCTCCACTATACTGTGCACCCCATTTTACACAACAGATGGATATGAGGCCATAAGCTTCATGACAATGACAGATATAGTGGATTTTCTATGAATTATGATGGCTCACATGGACTTATATTGGGGTCTTAAAGGAATTATCACGTTTTCATGTTATACATTTTTTTGTGATTTTTTTCCATGTCCCTATTATTTATATATATATTTTTTAAATTACCTAAAATCATATTTTTGTGCACTGACCACTAGGCCTACTCATATCTTGAGACTTCTAGTTCTGTACAGGGAACTTTTTAGTAGCTGTCTCATTATCATCACAGGGAGAATTACAATGACAGATATCACCTTTGTATTGATAACACAGGATACATCATTCACAATAGGTAATATCACAGCTTATCAGCTCCCTTCTGACTTCTGCACAGAGCATGCCTGAAACAAAACTCCCCCATAGAAGTCAATGGGGTCAGCTCCCGTCCATCGTGTATATGGCCCAAGTATCTGCTCTCAAAGAACAGAAAGCCTTGACATATTTTAAGCCTACTGACCAGTGCAAAAACTGCATGATTTGGGGATTTTTTAAAACATATACAGAGACATGGACATTTTTCAAGAATTCTAAAAAAAAGTTTAACATAAAAAAACTGATTTAAATAATACTTTTATGATGACACATTTCCTTTCAAAAAGGTATTTTTAATGGTAAGAGCAACGCTGCAGATTGCACTACACTTGCCATGAAAAATTCAAAAACCTTTGATGAAAATAGCACAATGCAAATGTGAGCAGACACCGAGCTGACAAAAAAGCTAGAAATGGCCCACATCTAGAGTAGATACAGTAAGTCCTACCATGTTACAGTGACTCAATGACATTTTTCATATAAAAAATAGCATTTGATTTTTTTGTTCCAAAACTAAGGTGGGCACAAAGAAATTTTGTTATCATGTTACATGTTCTTGTATAGTTTTAAGTAATTGCCAGTTGCTGCAGCGCTTATGGTTGTAGAAATAGCAATTACTCCAGCATTATAATTGTTTTTACAGAAATATAATCATTTTGGATAAAAAAATATCATGCATGCGTGCCAACTGCAGTACTCGCAAAAGCAATTAAAACTGATTTTATGACACGTCTCGAATTTCACCTTGAATCATTTTAAACACTGAGTCGTATGTAATAGATGTTAACTGCAAGACCAGTTTTCCTCATTCTACAGTTTATAGAATATGCGCTGGCCCATGAAATATAACATACAACATATTTCTCTTTGTATCAGTATTTTTCTGATTTAATGAATATTAGCATGTAGAAAAACAGCAATACCATAGCATATTGCTAGCACTGGACTATGTACCATCGTCAACTAGAGAACTTCTAGAACGCTCAAAACTCCGGCAGCCTGGATGTAAACAATGCTGCGGGGCAAACCGCAAAAATCGCAGAAAATTACGCTTTTATGTTTTCATTTAATTTACACAGGGAATAAATGTTATGAAATCACTTTACCAGATTAAAAGAATTATTCTGCATGAACTGGTAAACGTCTATAATAGTTATATTTTACGGATTATGTTAAGTCAGTATGTTATAAGTATATAATCAGCATTGCTTCAGTATTACATACACTACAGTGATACTGATGGTCTGGTCTTCTAGGGAAGAAACTGAAATACACGAGACAGCCATTTTGAAAAATGGTTGCAATACTGATGGCATATTGATGACATACTGATTTAATACAGATGACATATGGACACATGGATGGAGTGACTAAATAAACGCCACTCTATAAAAAAAAAAAACACTTGTAACTTGTGATTTCCATGGTGCTTTCCCTAGCCAAAAAAGCCAAGATAATTATATAGTCTAGCAAAACCTTAAAGGGGTTGTCCGGGTTCAAAGCTGGACCTGGACATACCCCCTGTTTTCACTCCTATAGCCCTCCTGATATGTGCATCGGAACATTTAATGTTCTGATGCTCTCCCTTGACCTGCGCTTGTGCAAGGTAGGCTGTTTGTTTATGTTTTTAACACTACCAAGCAGATGTGTCCTCCTAGCAGTGCTGCCAGTGACACCCACGGCACTGATGAGCGGTCTTTAGCGCTGCCCTAGTCATTTTACAGGCTAGGGCAGTGATAAAGCCCACCCATTAGTGCCGGTGATGTCACTGGCAACAGTGCTATGTGGGAGCCTGCCCCTAGCTTTCCCCATGGAGAGCCCAGTGCATCACCAGACCCCCCATAAAAAAGCTATTGCCTGCATGATTCAGCGCAGGGCAAAGGAAAGCATTAGAGCATGAAATGCTCCAATGCTCATATCAGAAGGGCGGCTTGGATGAAAATCGGAGTATCTCTGGGTTCAGCTCTGAACCTGGACAACCCCTTTAAGGCTAAATTCATACAGCAAAAATCTGTAGCAGATTAGTAGCTGAAGTCTCTTTGTTTTTGGTGGCAAATTTCTCATTTGGTGGAGGTTTTGAGAAGTTTTTACAAAAGTATTACAAGAGTATTTGGTTGAGGTTTCTCTGCTTTCCAACTGACTTCTTTGAAATCCTTAATCAATCAGCATTAACGTCAAAGAGAAACCTGTTGGTAAGTTTTGAATGTGAATTTAGAAGCTGAAAATGCCCTTATTCTGCTGCTGAATAAGTGGCAGATTAGTGGCAGATTTTAGCTGTCTGAACTCAGGATACCTCCAGGTGCCTTATGCATGGCAGATCTTGCTGCAAAAATTTCTACAACTAAAAATCAGTTCCAGTCATCTGAATCTGGTTGTTATGACCGCAAGCATATGGGTTTCTGCAAGCCCAATTCAGGTTTAAGGAATTGATTTTCAGTCACAGGAATTTCTGCAACAAAATCTGCCTCATGTGAAGGTACCCTATGTTTTTAGACATCTTTGCTGAGCATTACGCTCTATTCAAGTGTGTACATCCAATATGGCAGTCTGTATCATCTTAAAATACGGTAGCAAGAAAATGAAGCATGAGCTTCAAGGGCTTCTTGTCCGATTAACTTCAGAAATAAATACACATTCTAATTTCTTATTTATTTTTTGAGAATGATCCATTGGAATATGACAAATATATGGAAAAAAGAGAATAAAAAATGATACAGTAATTCTAATTCTTGCCTTCAATTTTGTAGTACAGAAAACCTCATCAATAATCACCTAAAATGCCAAGCAGTAATAAGATAGGAATGTCTTTTCCTTTTTAACTGATTGTTTCCTTTAAAACAATATCGTCTCTGCACCAGAAACTGTAATCAATTTCCTGGGCTGAAAATTTATACCCGTCTTGTGCAAATTTTAATAGAATCCAGCATGTTTTTATGAAACATTAAAAAAACTAATGTTTTCAAAAAGTTTTAGATTACCTGTTTTAAAAAATGAAACAACCAGATAAATGAAGTGTTAAATTGTATGTATCAGAGTTAGTTGGTGGACACTGAAGTAATGACAATGGCAGAACTTATGCAATAAACATTCCCATCAGTGTGTATTACAATCAAGCCTACCAAGAACAATATAAAAAATCCTGACATGCAGCTGGTTTAAGTCAAAGGGGGGTGGGTGGGGGATTTGAATTAGGTCTGTGTAGCTCAGAAACTCTCTGCTCTCTCTCCCTAGTGGAAGGGTGGTCCAGCTGCCTTGGAAATAAATTGCATTAAAAAAAAATTCTATTTACCTCTCCCAGTCCCCATAGTGCTACATTCACTCAGCTGCAATCTAAGCTAGGCGAAAAGCACAGAAATATTGTAGTGACAAAGTATGGGGCATTAGAATTTATATTTTTATGTAACATTTAGTCATGGAAATAAGTAAATATTTATGTAAAAAAAGTTTCATATGAAGAGCAATTTGGTAATCTTTGGAAAAATATCAGTTTTACATAAAACAAAAACAATAATAATTATGCAATACAATGAATCAAAAATGTAAAAAGTATACAAATGTGGCTATTGAATATATAGAATGAGTTTGGGTGTGCATTAGTAATAGAACACCCAACATTTTAAATATCATTTGTTTGGAATTTTATTTTTTAATATACTCAGCAAGAAATGCAATATAAGAAAGTAGTAGTTTAGGAGTTTAAAATAGAATCTGGGTTTACGCCTGACCATATTACGACCGTACAACCTCTGAGTTGAAATCCAGCTCCCATAGCAGTCTAGTATTACAAAGGGAAGAAATATCTCCGTAATGTAGCATGTTACAGTGGTACCATATGGCAGTACCTAGTACAAAGCCTCCAAAGAGGCTTTGTGCACATGGCAATGTTTGGCCACTTTCACTATGGCAGTGTCTTATATAATTTTTTTTGTAAGTTTTTTTTTTAACAAACATGTTTGTGACGTAGGTTGGAATGAATTTATGAATTGACAAGTGTCAGTGAGATTCTGTGAATCAGAGAGATTGGAAAGGGACACTAGGACAATATAGGGTATTATATATATATATCGGGTCAGGTTCTGTATGGGGTTTCCCTTCTCATGGCAGGTGCTCTGTGGTTAGGTCTTCGAAGTAGCGCCCCCCTGGTAGGGACAGTTACCATCCCCTGTTTATATGGTTTTCCCTTTGTTTTACCATCACAGTGACCTCATTCTGGTTCCAGTGGACACCACACTGAAAGCCCAGCAAAGCCCTGGATGAGGTTGGGCTATCTGATTCTTTCCTATATCGTAAAGGTGTATTGGTACCACTGTGCACCCTGTGACTTTATCAAGGCACACCATTAGAGGACAATATTTTTTTATATATTTTAGAGTTACCATTAAAAGTTATGATTTAAAAAGAATCAGTGAGTCTCCTCTAAAAATCAAAACATATTTTCAGAATTTTTAAAATTTTAAAGTCCATGTTCAAGTCCTTTGTAAAGACAAAAAGTTCCACAAAGACATACGGTAAGTTTTAGCATGTGCATGCCTTTACAAGCTGGATACCCATTATTATATATCTCTGTATAAAGTCACCAAGGTCTTACTATGGTAGAGCGTCTGCAAATTTAATACATTTACATAATCGTTATTGCTTTCTTTTTTTGTGTGAGATCAATTGCTTTCTCTGTTTATAACTCACCAAACCCATCAAGTATAAAGTAAATTGTTAGCATTTAGTGCACCAGCAAGGGAATTGACTTTATTTGTTTTAATTGTAAAAAGCTGTTCTATTTAAGTGAGGAAAAAAAAAATTATGCTGTGATGCCGAGAGTGAATGTGCTTTGGTTTATTTCAACTCACACTGGGACTATATGAAAAAGTGATAGATTACATTTTTTATGTCTGCTTTCTTGGCTCGTAATGTGTGTAATTTGTAGGTCTGATTTAAAAAAAATGCAATAAAATCTTGAAAAAGAAAAAAAAAAGATGTTAAGACTTACTTGTATTGCACCGAATTGGCAAGAATGAAATGTAATGTGTTCCATGCATCGATAACATTAGAACAGAAGAGAAAAATAATGTCCCTTGTCAAATGGTACATTCCTGTGAATAGCTAATTTCACCTCCTGGAATTGGCGATGGGGCCAGATCATTTTGGATCGGTGGGGAAGCTGATGGTTTCTGAACACAACACTTTAGTTAGCAACACAAAACATATCAAAACACTGCCACAAGTGAAATCCCTATGCAGGCAATGGTCCAGGATGAGAACAGAGCGATTCCCAAATCTAGGCAAGAAGTGTGCATCTAAATGGAACCACACACGCTTTCAATAATCAACTGGATGGAAGTGTTTTGCAGCCTTCATTTCTTCAGCCCTGCACATGAGTACAATATGCTTCCCTTAGGAGTCATTTATACTCACTGGGGAATATTTTTGGAAAGGATGCTTGCAAGCAGAACTGATAAAATCTGACCTGGACTAAGAGAGCCGCAGAGGCGTTATACCAATATTTGCACTATTATTTGTTTTATTATTATAAAGATTATTTCATTTGTAAAAAAACTAAAATAAATGTCAAAAAAAGAATGATTCAGTATAAAGGACTTGTCCAGAATTAGAAAAAGGCATCTGCTTTCTTTCAAAAGCAGCACCACACCTGTCCACAGTTTGAGTGTAGTATTGCAGCTCAAATATTATCCTTGCAAAGTCACTTACCGAAAGCAGAAGACAATCATAAAAAAAGACAAAGGTGGTGTGCAAAGGCTATGCCAACCACAAGCAAATGACAAAGAAATGTATGCATGCTAAATAATTAAATAAACTCATTGGGGGGGGGGGGGGATTTATCAAACTGGTGTAAAGTAGAACTGGCTTAGTTGCCCATAGCTACCAATCATATTCCACCTTTCATTTTCCAATGGAGCTGTGAAAAATGAAAGGTGGAATCTGATTGGTAGCTATGGACATCTAAGCCAGTTCTACTTTACACCTATTTGATAAATGTCCCCCTAAATGTAACAGGGGAGATGCTATCTCCATGTGTATTGCCATTGAACAGAGGCTTCCTCAAGGGTAACAATACTTGCTCCCTGTGCATCTTAAAGGGATGTTTTCCTGTATGAACATCCTGTAAAATAATTATTTATGGAGGTAGCTGTAATTGTGCAGTTTATTTCGTTTACACTTTGTGCTACTATTTTTCTTCTGGGCTGTGGTCACATGACCATGTCCATGGAACTCTTTCTGTGATGTTATGTCCAACACTGCTCACAGTTTTCTCTTCTGGTGACAATAAGCCTAATTTCATCTTGATCACTGTTGAGTGCTATTCCTCATTCGGGATCTGTGAAGGATGGTCACTTGGGGGACGTGCATTACCTGCAATGCACAGCTACAGGTTCTGAAACTTCTAGCTGCATCTTGATAAGAAGAACAAATGCTAGTAATAGTAGCTGCTTGTTAGCCTGCAACATTGCTAGGGACAGTAATACCAGAGGAAGGATGGTCCAATGTCTTGCTTCTAAGTCCTACTATTCAATCTGTTGTTCTACATAACAAGACCCAAACATATTTCTTATCTTTTAATTAGGAGCCTCTTGCAAAATAAACCCAAGGGATTTAGGAGATGGCCATTGTTTCCAATAAGTCCCCTCCTCTGCATTGCTTCTTTCCTAATATAATTTGAGGAACTGTTTACAGTAAAACCTTCTTGGCCGCCCTACAGAATGAAACAGATGTTGAAAATGAATAGCCTGGGATAAACATAGCAGGACGTTCAGTTTGCTACAACTACAATACTTTGCAGGTATACAGAGTTAGAAATCATAGTCAGCTATGATATAACTATAGATAGCAATAATGCCATAGGGATCACTAATGTGCAAGTGAAGCTTATTATCCTAGGAAGAGGAGGCTGACAGCTGCTTGGCATAAATCGAGGTAGACTATGAGAAAGTAGACAGTGTAGAACTGAACTAATGAACCACATCTTAAGAATTTTTTTAACAAGTATTTGCTGTGTTTTCACCACAGACTGGGATCAGAAAAGACACCGGCACGAAATCATGTGATACCTAGGTTTCAACACATGCCATAGTATTCCACTACAGACTGGAGACTTAATATCCCATTATGAGCAAGACTAAGTCATGTCTTTCTCAATTGCAAGTATTTCTCTGTGAGATCAAGCCAAAACAGCAGGAGAGTAGCAGTCCTACTAACATGTGCAAGCGGCAGAAACTTTCAAGAAAGAAGTGAGAATTAACTTCTAAATGTTCCATAACATTACACTGGCAAAGAAAGAATTTTACAGTTCATTCCACCAAAAGAATAACTGAGGACACAAGAAAAAGCATTTTGACAAAAATACACTAAAAATGGAGGAGGACGACACAGTGGAAAAGCTGCACATCTGGACAATGGTCCATAACATATGTGGACATGGCAACATGCAAAACCATGGTATAGTCACTCATCACAATAGAGTTCATCTCTATTCAGTGGCACAAATCCAAATGCATCATTTCACTCTACCCTGTGCCCCAACAGTTTATATTTTACAAGGAACCACAGGGGGGAAAGGGAGCTAAGGGAAATAGTGGAACATATTTGTATCCCAGAACCATGAGGTTTACAGACAATGGGGCAGAACAGAACTTTGAGAGTGGGCAGGTATTAAGACCATTGGCAAAAGCTTCAAAAAGAAAATGGGTTTGGTAGAGGAATAGAAAAAAGTTGCATGTAGTCTGCATCATAATCATAAGGATCAAGCATAAGTAATGTGTCTAAGTAAAATGAATAGGTGCTGTGGTTACACAGCATTATTGCAGCATTTTTGTATACTTGCTATGTTGAGTATGTTCACTATAGGGGGTTCTAATAGAGTGACATCTGTAAATCAAATGTTAATTCTATAATGCTAAGGAAAGCAAAGCATCTAGACTCAAAGACTGAGAGCACACTATTCTAGGAACATATCTTTAAAAAACTGATGCCAAATATGTGTTCATTTTCTTGATCCAGACTAAGAACCAGAAGAACCACTGGTAGAATTAGAAGAACTAATGGTAGTACTAGAAGAAGCATTGGATGTCTGAGAAGAACCATAGCCATTTGAATACCAAAGGTACTTCATACCTCTCAAAGAAGCTCACATGAGAAAGAGGACCCCAAATAGATATAATAAGTGGGAGATGAAAAACTTATTTAATGACATATGGTCCTTTCAGATGGCCCGTGGTGAGGTCATAACAACTCAATCAAAAACTTCAATCAGCAATTTAACCTGTTCCCAACTGCCTTACGCATATATACATCGGCGGTTGAGACTATAAATATAGCACCAGCTTGTGCGTGCAGTGGGTGCCATAGCCACTGAGTCCCTGCTGTTTTAAACAGTAGGCACCTGGGGCTAATGTCCACCACCGGCGGTAACGCCGATCATGGACTTTTAACCTTTCAGATGCGATGGTGAAATGTGACCACGGCATATGGAGGCACAAAAACCCAGAAGCTTGTGCGTCTGGCTGTGTTTTGGCTCCCCCCGATGGAGATCGGGAGAGCCAGAGTGTGTGTGCAGCAGCCACTGTCCTCCTGTATGATAGGAGGCTACACATTAGTTCCTATGTAGAGCCTGATTGTGGCAGGGCTCCACAGGAACTTAGTGTAATTCTCATAAACTTCAATGCTAATGCATTTCAGCATTATTGGGCTTCAGCTCCCACAAAAAAATTGAATAAAAAGCAATCAAAATGTATCAATGAAAAGCACAGATCACACCGCAAAAAATAAGCCCTCACAAAGCTCCATACACATAAAAATAAAAAAGGTTATAGGGCTAAGAATATGGTGATTTAAAGAAAAAATAATTTTTTCCAAAGTTTACATTTTCTTTTCACTATTAAAATGCAAGAAAAGCTATACCTGTGGGATATTGTTGTAATTGTACAGTTTTACTACATAGAAACACTGTAAAAACAAAACCCATAAAACTGTGTCAGAATTGTGTTTTTTTTATTCCACCTCATTTAGAATTTTTTTCCTGCTTCCCATTGCATGCAGCCATAAATGGTCCCATTAGAAAGTACAACTTGTCCTGCAAAAAAACAAGGTTTTGTGAATGGAAAAAATAAAAAAGTTATGGCTTTGGGAAGGTTGGGAGTAAAAAATGAAAATGAACAAATGGAAAAGTTCCCGGTCATTAATGGGTTAAACAGGATTTACATGGGCCAATCGAATCTATGTGGGAAGAATGATTGTAATTATGATCATTCATCCTGCATGCACTTTACATTATTCTGGTGGCATATTCCCTGTTACATGGGGGGAAATGTGCTGACGATTAACAAGCATTTTTATGCTTACACCTGGAAAATTCCTTCAAAATCTTCAAATCCATTTACCTAAATGTTCTCCAGTGGTAATTAAACACACAATTACATCTAGTGATCAAAAGGGATAGTGAACTATCAACCAGGACTTTTTTTCAGGTTGACTTTTGTGGGAAAACTTCACGTACAATGGAATTCATTGATCACAAATTTTGCCTTTAGGCAAGCAGCAAACAAAATCATGATAAATTGGGCCAAAGTAAGTTTGGGCCTAGCCCTGAACATGAGAGAACATAACAAATGTCTTTGTTCAGGAGATAGTTTGTATTGTATGTGAGAGGTTATTATTATTTTAAACCTAAGGCAGGAATTAATTATTTCAAGTGTTTATAGTTTCAAGCTCTATTGGCACTGTATTATGTAGGATCCTTGTGAAGATTTTGCTAACAAACTTACTAAAACCCAGTAATAGACAAATTAATATATATTAAGTCTGAATTTACTCATGCAATTTACCCTAGGGTTATATATCCTGTTTGTTCACACCGTTAGATTTAAAGCATTCATTTTATTATTTTTTTAAAAAGTAAACAGTCCCAAAAATATAGAAGAAAAGACCCCCCCAGAGGAACAAACGATTAAAACTGCTGATTTACAGTAGTATATTGGGTAGTGTTTGACCAAGTAGTGAGTGTTTGACCAAGAATAGTCCAAGTGTACAATTGGAATAGTATTGCTAATATTAGTATTCTCCAAGTATGTGTCTACAATTGTGCGCTTGGGCTATTCACTCACTACAGCACCATGTTGATGCTACAAAATATACTACTAATACTGCTGTACATTAGCAGTTTTAATTTGTTTGTTCCTCTAAAGGAGGTGGTAAGTTCATTTCATATATATATATATATATATATATATATATATATATATATATAATTTTTATGGACTAAGCTCTTGTGGTCTTCTCGCAGCTTAGCCTAGGCCATGTGACATCACATTCATTGGTCACATGGCCATTGAAGTGAATAGGGCTGAGCTGCAATACCAAGCACGGCCACTGTATTATGTATGGTGCTGTTCTTGGTGAGCTGAGAGAAGGCTACTGAGAGAGTTGGTGCCTTCTCGACAACCCGGGTGTTGGACTCCAACCAATCAGAAAAAAGTCTTGGGAAAACCTCTTTAATAAGTTACTGAAAGGCATACATTTAACACACATTGCTTACAAGCAAAAGCCTTCTTTTTAAGGTAACATAACATAGCATCATGCTGGTTATGCTATGTTTTATTGATTTTTTATTGTAGGCAGACAGCAGGAATTGTATTGGAGGGAGTGTATATCTCCAGAAAGTTAAGCTGGGCTAGATATTAAAAGTTGGATAATGTTGTTTTGTTCAGCAGCCTAGTTGCTGAACCATTGGTAAATGGTAAATTCTGGGACGGCTTTGTTGGAGTGGTGAATAGGTTGGTAGTGGGACTCACCACTCCCACTCCCGCTCCAGTACGGAGAGTGTGGGAGACTCAGCCATCCCAGCTGAGAGAGGGTGCTCATTACAGGCGCATAAAAGCCAGCAGTAAGTCTCTCTGAAAAGAACCTAGCTGATGGACACAAGTAGTTTGCAGGCTGGTAAGAGAGCTGAGCATTGCCAGCACCCCTGGGGTGTGAGGCAGGGGTGCTCAATCACTGTAAAAGCTGAGCCAGGCAAACATTTTGGTGTTATTTCTGTTTTGTTGTTTAATCCGTTTTGGAGCTAAAATAAATCCTTATGTTACTTTATCTGGACTGTTGCGTCAGTGCCACCGCCACACTGCCCTACCACACTCCAGAGCCTTACAATATATATGGCATTTGTTGCTTAAAGGGAGTCTGTCATCAGCTTTAACCATTTGCCATGGAGAGCAGGACAAAGGTACCTTTATAGATGTTTTTTATTATCAGGAGTAGTATGAATATAATGTTTTATTCTGCCAGGCACTGCTCCTGCAAGTGTCCAGGAGGTTGAGCTTCACTGTGACGTTCCCTCTGCTCTCAGATCATGATACCAATACATGTTTTATTGCTTTGCTAAGTATTCAATACAAATTTCACAAAAACCTGTGGCATAGTCGGTTACATGAGTGGCCCATTTTGATGACAGATCACTGACAATATTAAGGCCTCTTTACATAAGCAGTCTGTTTATTCCTGATGATTGCTTGGTCGTCAGAGGAGGTGAGAGTTGCATTTTTATGCAGCAATTGTCTACTCTGTAGGGGGAATGAACAAACGCTCTTATGATCCCTTATGCCTCTAGAGCATCATTGTTTCTTGGCAGCCGATCCCTGTTTACACAGCATGATCTGCTGCCCAGAAAAAAATATTTAGGTGTCTGCATGCAATGATGCTTTATGGCAGAATGCAAAGTATCAGGCTACCAGAAGAAACCTGTTTTATCAAGGTACTATACTATTATTAGGTTCTTTTATATCATTCTAATGGTTGATAGTTGTGTTGGTCCTGCAGGGTTTGGTAGCTTTGAACAATCCCTTATTGCAGGGATGGTCAACCTGTAGCTCTCCAGCTGTTGCAAAACTACAACTCCCAGCATGCAAAGATTGCCTACAGCTATAAGCCCTACATCAGGTCATGGTGGGAATTGTAGTTTTACAACAGCTGGAGGGCCAAAGCTTGGTCATCCCTGCCTTATTGTTAGATGATTCAAATGATTGCCAACTGATCACAGGGTGCCCATCAGCTGAGACCTGTAGCAATCATCTGTTATCTCTGTAGTTTCCAGAATCAACAGTTCATTTCTTATGCAGCACCAACACAGTGGAAAGGAAGTATTACACAGTGTCCATTGAAATGAATGAATGTATTGGGTCCTCCAAAAAGAGACAGACTCTTTACAGGGGCCTGCTCTTGCCGATAGATAAGGGTCCTGAAGAGAGGTACCCCTTTAACTCAGAATTCTATCCTAAATGTGGTTTCTAAATCAGATAGTCCCTTTAATTGGAGGCAGTTTACAATACTTTTATATAAGTATTTATTTAAATCCATCATTTTCACCAATACAAGTGTATATACAGTATATATATATATATATATATATATATATATATATATATATATATCTCAAGAGAAAATAAAAATAATGTTATTATTCTTTTAAGGCAATGAACAATGTATAATTCAGTATTGCAGACATAAAATCCCTGTTCACTAATGTATTGTCAATACGATTATTAATGCACCATGAAAAGAAGTCTTCTTCAGGAGGCAACTTATTATCTCTACCAATAATTAACAACCTTATTATTTATAGACTGCATGAAAATGATGGAAATGATGTGTTGTGAACTGAGATACATCTCCCAGACCTTTATATTGAGGGAAGTCCATAATGATGGTTTATAAATTCTTAATTTTTGCACTATGTCTAGATTAGACAATTGTGTGCAAATGGAGAATATAATTACTGGTATAAATCAGCCTCGTGAAGTACTCAGAGGATTTCTTTCTACACTCTCCCTGGCAGCCCCAAGGGGATGGAATCACAGCTGTTCTCTTGTGTGGGATCTAATTGAAGGGCATGGCCTTACCAAATGGATTCATTAATTACTGCACCCAGATTCTCCGTGGACTTGTATCCACTAGGCGGAAACCTTAATCTGTTAAAGCCATAAGCGCATAAATAAATCCATAAATGTTGAAGCACATCTCATGTATGATTTAACTCCTTACAGATGGACTGGTCCTATCATGAGACCAGAAAATGTAATTCTTGGATTTGTTGATTTTGAAGCAAATTTCAACATTTTAAATAATTCAATGAAAATGCATTTTATTGGATCACAACTCATGGAAGCAGGAACAACCGTAATTTTGTGATATATATATATAGTAGAAATGTGTACAGTATAAGTGCTGGAAGGCATGTGTATCCCACCCGTTGTTCAGTTTAGCTGGGTGAGATAACTGAAAATCCAGAAATGGTGCTGCTTCAGTAAGGTATATGTAGCTTGCTGGAGATTTTGTTTAAAGTGACATGGGCTGGATTTCTTGAACTTGGAGACAGGTTGTTAGTGGGAGTCTTCCAGTCCAAACTCTTCCAGTACAGGTATTGCGGTTAGCTGAGGACGCTGCAGGTGAGGCCTGCTATTGTAATCATGGAGGGATAAAACGTCCCTCTGTGTATGAGAGGGGAGAGAGAGGGCCCCAGAGAACAGACCTGGAGAGGGCCCGTGTAGTCCCAGCCAGTGAAGGCTGGGGGGCCACAAGGCTGAGGAAGCCTGAGAGCTTGGAGCCTGCAGAGGCTCTGTGTGGTCTCAGCGAGGAGGGTTGAGGGGCCACAAGGCTTTGTAAAGCCTGAAGTTTGGGGGCCCAGCGACGCCTATGGATAGAGGGTTGCACGGTCAGAGTCAGGAGGACTACTGGACCATCTTCCCCCAAAGGTGTTGGTGAGGTCACTGCATGGAGGCTGCTGGACTGTACGGCTGAGAAAGCAGGATCTAATACCGGGTACGAACGGCACTCTATAGGTGAGATAGAGACAACACGTGTATTAGGTAGAGCCCAGACGGGCAGGTGTTTATTGAATGTTTCATGTGTGTTAGTGCCAAAGAGCGAAAATAAAGCGCCATTTGGAAGTCAAAAGCCCCTGTGTGTCGGAAGATTTGTGATTGCGACCCCCTGAAAAAGAGCTATCCTTTACATTATATATATATATATATATATATATATATATATATATATATATAGCCACACTGACAGACAGGCGGACAGACAGATAATCTTTTTCCTTAGTGTTTCTTTCCCATGTATTTTTTGTTGGCTCAATAAAAATTGTAAAAAATTCATGTGTATTATCGTAATCATAATGTTAATAATAGTAATCATCCCCAAAATCAGTAAGAATTATCATTATTACTAAATAAAAAAATATATAACTAATAATAATCATAATAATAATAATTATTATTATTATTCATAACATAACTAACAACATCAACTAAGTTTCGTATGGTGCAACTTACATTTTAATTATTTTAGATAAAATCATTATTGCAAAGTGCCTCTGCCAGGATTCCATATTTTAAAAAATATTCAAATGAGCATACAAACCTTGGTCCCTGCCAAATATATTTGGAATCGTCCCAAATTATGCAGAGTGATTGGCTAGCACATGGTTTCCAATTGTTAAGTGACATTTAAGTGGGATGAATAGCATAAAGAGACTGCCATAGTAGGATTTCACATTTATCCATAAGACATGAAGTGGCTGTTCGTGGACAGCTGAGTAAACAGTTTGCTGAAGTTCTGCTTTGGACTTAGCCAAAGTTACACCCATAATTTCATCTATTAACAAAAACAAGTCAGCCTGTCGCTGTGCCCCCGCTATAAAAGGGCGGCCGTTTCTAGGCCTCAAATTATTGACTGTCACTCAACTCCATGTCTAATGCATCAGGACTTTCTCATGTGTAAGCTGGACCAAAGTTGCTTGATTTACTGTGGGCAGGTCTGTGACGCACATTGCAGGGATCAAATAAGTGTTAGAAAATGCCAGGGATGTTTTCTGGCAACACCCTAGAAATGTCACCATATGCATAATGACATCATTGGGAAGAAGTACTGAATTACATCAAGATTTAAAGGGGATCTGTCACCAGGAAATTCACAGGTATACCAGACTCAGTGTCTTGCAAGACTAGCTCAGCTGAATGTAGTGATACAGTTCACCTAACGATCTGTTGCTTCATTCTGGAGAAAAAGTACTTTTAATCCATATGCAAATAAGCAGATATGTGCATGAGAGAGGGCCTAAACCACTCAGTGCACTCTCACTCCTTCTGCTTCATCTGTCAGCACCTCCCTCTTGATTGAAAGGGTCAGGTGGATGACAATGTAGGAACCTGCAATCAGGGTTGCCAACCCTCCAGAGATTTCTGGACAGTTCGTAAAAATAGGTGTATTTTGCCCTGTGTCCGTAAAAAAAAAAAAAAATAATAATTTGTCCATGATTTTTTTGAGGCTGGTGGTACTTGACTAGATTGTTTTGGTGGTAATTGTCATCATTTTACAGCTCAACGTAAATGCTGGTAATAATTTCTCATCAGTATATTGAGCTATAGACGTCTATCACTTAAAATCTTCATAGTTCATTATGGTTTTCCAATTTGTCCATAAATAATGTTGGTTGTCCATAATTTTGGGATAAGTACAGTCATGGCCAAAAGTTTTGAGAATGATACAAATATTAATTTTTACAAAGTCTACTGCTTCAGTTTTTATAATGGCAATTTGCATATACTCCAGAATGTTATAAAGAGTGATCAGCTTAACAGCAATTACTTGCAAAGTCAATATTTGCCTAGAAAATGAACTTTATCCCCCAAAACACATTTCAACATCATTGCAGCCCTGCCTTAAAAGGACCAGCTAACATCGTTTCAGTGATTGCTCCATTAACACAGGTGTGGGTGTTGATGAGGACAGGGCTGGAGATCAATCTGTCATGATTAAGTAAGAATGACACCACTGGACACTTTAAAAGGAGGCTGGTGCTTGGCATCATTGTTTCTCTTCTGTTAACCATGGTTATCTCTAAAGAAACACGTGCAGTCATCATTGCACTGCACAAAAATGGCCTAACAGGGAAGAGTATCGCAGCTAGAAAGATTGCACCTCAGTCAACAATCTATCGCATCATCAAGAACTTCAAGGAGAGAGGTTCCATTGTTGCCAAAGAGGCTCCAGGGCGCCCAAGAAAGACCAGCAAGCGCCAGGACCGTCTCTTAAAAGTGTTTCAGCTGCAGGATCGGGCTACCAGCAGTGCAGAGCTTGCTCAGGAATGGCAGCAGGCAGGTGTGAGTGCATCTGCACGCACTGTGAGGCGGAGACTCTTGGAGCAAGGCCTGGTCTCAAGGAGGGCAGCAAAGAAGCCACTTCTCTCCAGAAAAAACATCAGGGACAGACTGATATTCTGCAAAAGGTACAGGGAGTGGACTGCTGAGGTCTGGGGTAAAGTCATTTTCTCTGATGAATCCCCTTTTCGATTGTTTGGGACATCTGGAAAACAGCTTATTCGGAGAAGACGAGGTGAGCGCTACCACCAGTCTTGTCTCATGCCAACTGCAAAGCATCCTGAAACCATTCATGTGTGGGGTTGCTTCTCAGCCAAGGGAATCGGCTCTCTCACAGTCTTGCCTAAAAACACAGCCATGAATAAAGAATGGTACCAGAATGTCCTCCGAGAGCAACTTCTCCCAACCGTCCAAGAGCAGTGCAACAATGCCTTTTCCAGCATGATGGAGCACCTTGCCATAAAGCAAAGGTGATAACTAAATGGCTCAGGGAACAAAACATAGAGATTTTGGGTCCATGGCCTGGAAACTCCCCAGATCTTAATCCCATTGAGAACTTGTGGTCAATCATCAAGAGACAGGTGGACAAACAAAAACCTACAATTCCGACAAAATGCAAGCATTAATTGTGCAAGAATGGACTGCTATCAGTCAGGATTTGGTCCAGAAGTTGATTGAGAGCATGCCAGGGAGAATTGCAGAGGTCCTGAAGAAGAAGGGTCAACACTGCAAATATTGACTTGCTGCATTAACTCATTCTAACTGTCAATATAAGCTTTTGTTACTCATAATATGATTGCAATTATATTTCTGTATGTGATAAAAACATCTGACAAACACACATAAAAACCAGAGGGCAGCAGATCATGTGAAAATATAATATTTGTGTCATTCTCAAAACTTTTGGCCATGACTGTAGTCCAAGACTGGTACAGGGACTGAATCAAAGGTATACCGATGCCAAATATATGTCCAAAGGACATTCTTTTAGCATATATCAGGTTAATAAAACTCTATTGGCATTTTAATGTTGGCAGAATTTACCTAACCCTAAGGGGATGTATCACTAATTATTGTTGCGGTTAAGGCCCCTTTACACTAACGAACTGAGCAGACAATCGCCTGCTCCTCAGGGGAGGATACAATTGATATTATATGCAGTGATCTCCTCCACAGTCCCTTTTTTATCAGTTTAAAATACAGTAATTCTTTACCATATGCAAAATAGCTTTCCTCCAGAAAGAAGGATATGGTATCTCTAGTGCCACTGTCTAGGTGCTAACCTGTAGGATATAAAGTAGGATTCTGTACTATGCTATTGTACTCACCTTTGTAATATACCTGTTCTAAATGTGGAGATCCAGCCTGTAGGAAGATTTTTGGACAATGTGTCCTTTATCAAAAGCACTGAATGGAACAAAAGGGTAGGCTAAAGAATATTTTAATAGGTTGTGTACCACCCATTGACTATATAAATCCTGAACGTGAACGCAGAGTTAGAGCTCCATGCCAATTGTAAAGCTGCCAGAACTGGGAGCCCGATGTCAGTCACACCCAGGCTCCCCATAAAGAAGGCAGAAATGTTTTTTTTACCCTCCCTCCCATCCCCATATACATAGTACTCAATTAAAGTTCTACATACAGATAAGACAACATCAAAGTTGTTTACTGCTCCAGTCCTTGTGATCATGTGATTACTGGAGGCTGGGTTTGTGCACAAATGGCTGAGTCTTAGCAGACCCAGATCAGCTCTGCAGTGAGGCTCAGCAGCCTTGTAAAGCCTCTGGGGCCATTATTCCCCATGTAACTGGGGCTAATATGTCATCCTCTGCTACAGGAGAAATCAGCAATAAAACATTGTTAAATGCCCCCTCCCAGTCTTGTATGTCATTATGGGGGTACAAAGTAAAAAAAAAAAAATGACAAAAAAGAAATGAATAAATAAATACATAAATAAATAATGCCACCATACGCCGCACTGCAGCTTCTAGCCCTGCTCCAGATGACCATAAAACAATATGTCTTCTATATCAAAATGACTGTTATGGAAGCGGGGTGTCATGTAACATAGTAACATAGTTTTAGTAGTAATATAGTAACATAGTTTATAAGGCTGAAAAAATAAATCATTTCAGCCTGTTATCCTAAAATATTGATGGCTCCAGTGAATGCCACAGCCACTTTGTCTTGGAGATTGATCAGAGTCCCAAGTCGGACCCCCACTTATCAAACAGTGATGTTTTTATGTTATTTTTTTATTTATTTTGTTTAATGAACTAATATTCAGGAGTGAAATAGGAGGTTTATAGATGTATATCTATATAAGGAAAATGATTGCCGTTTGGTAAACCAAACATATCCAAACTGACCAAGTCGATAAGGCACGCATAAAATACCCAGAAGATGTACTGTACATATATGTGCTATGTCCTCCATTTGTAAATGAATAATATCAGTGTTAACAGATGGTTGCCTCAGCACATTTTTTACTTTCATAAGGTCATACGCCCAATTATCATATCCTTTACAATGTCAGAGGAAAGAGAGGCTATATACCATGCATACACATGAGCAATACAGAAATGGTCTGATAAATTTGATTACACTAAGTATAGAGATAAATTCTTATCTGACATCAAATGGGAAACAGCATCAGCAAGTGTCAGCTATGGGGAGAAGTAGCTGTTTCCAAATCCTTTTACCTAATTATATAGCATATATGTGTAAAAAATGATAAGCCCCCTGCTACAGTATAGCGGTCAGAACAATTGTATATACTTTACTGTGGAAAAGTTTTAGTGTGGAAACAATCCTGCAAAGAATGCTTTAAAAAAGAGAAGTGCTAATAGTTTATTTTTATCAATTAACAAAATGCAAAGTGAATGAATAAAAGAAAGCTAAATCAAATCAATATTTAGGGAGACCGCCCTTTGCCTTCACAACAGCATCAGTTCTTCTAGGTACACTTGCATACAGTTTTTGAAGGAACACAACAAGTAGATTGTTCCAGACATCTTGGAGAACTAACCACAGCTCTGTGGATGTAGGCTTACTCAAATCCTTTTGTCACTTCATGTAATCCCAGACAGACAAGATGATGTTGAGATCATTACGTCCAGGACTCCTTGTTCTTCTTTACAATGAAGATAGTTTTTAATGACATTGGTTGTATGTTTTTGGTTGTTGTCCTGCTGCAGAATACATTTTAAGCTAAAGATTTCAACGTAGACTTGGGTTTTAAGATGTGCTGTTCAAGGTCTTTGTCAGAAGCACAAAGAATCAGGCAACGTTGAGGACCGTAGATGCAGTGGTTGGACAAGGAAACTTAGTGCAGTTGAAAGACAAATTATACTTACTTTTCTTCCAAATCAGAAGATGTCTTGCAGCACCATCAACTCAGAACTGAAAGAAATCAGTGGGACCATGGTACATCCATCTACTGTTTGGAGAAGTCTGGCCAGAAGTGGTCTTCAGGGAAGATTTACAGCTAAAAACTAATACTTTTGACATGGAAACAAAACCAAGAGACCCAATTTTGCATGAACACATAAGGTGCAGAAAAATACCAGCAGATGCTGTGGACTGATGAGTCAACATTTTAAATATGTGGCTGTAACAAAAGGCAGTTTGCTATTTGTTAAAGGGATGAAGAGCAGTACAATAATGGGTGTCTGCAGGCAACAGTGAAGCATGGTGGAGGTTTCTTGCAAGTGTGGGGTTCCATTTCAGCAAAGGGACTTAGGGATTTGGTCAGCGATGGTGTTCTCAATGCTGAAAAATACAGGCAGATACTTATCCACAATCAGTGAGTTGTCTAACTGGGTCCAAATTTCTTCTGCAGCAGTACAATGATCCCAAACAAAGAGCCCTGATCTCATTGAGCGTGTCTGGGATTACATAAAAAAATTAAGGATATAGGGAAAGCCTACATCCACAAAGATCTGTGGGTAGTTTTCAAAAATGTTTGGAACAATCTCCATGCCAAGTTCCTTCAAAAACAATGTGCCAGTATACCTAGAAGAATTCATGCTGTTTTTAAGGCAAAGGGTGGTCACACCAAATATTGATTTGATTCAGATTTATCTTGTTCATTTACTTTGCATTTTGATAATTGATAAAAAATAAACTAATACCACTTTTGTGAAAGCATTCTTACTTTTCAGTATTTTTCAGCATTTCACATCTACCTAAAATTGTTGCACAGTACTGTGTGTATGTGTGTTTATAGCTATCTATCTATCTATCTATCTATCTATCTATCTATCTATTTTATTTGTTTGTTTTTTTACACACTAATATAGCATTGACATATTCTGCTGTGCTTTGCAGACATTAGAATCAAGCTGTCTCCACAATCTATGCTCTCCTATCACTATATCTTTGGAGTGTGGTATGAAATCGAAGTATCCGGGGGAAACTCACACAAACACGAGGTGAACCTAAAAATTTCTTTTAAATGGACACAACATGAGGAACGGACACAATATGAGGAAAGATACTACTCAGAGAAGTGGCACAGACTCCTAAATAGTGCACCTAGTGAGGGTGGGGACATGATCTCTCTACATGGACTCTTGTATTGGTCCCACCTGTCGGTTATTCTTTTGTATGTTTTTGTCAGGGAGATACCTCTTAGCATATTGTTTTCCCATGGACCATTGCCACTAAGGCCCCATTTACACGACCGTATGTATTCTGTGTCCGTATAAAAACGGAACGGAAGACATACGGAATGTCTTCCGTAGTGTTCCGCATTTTTGCGGACCCACTGACTTTTAATGGGGCTACGGACGTGTTTTGCGGCCAAGTATAGGACATGTTTCATTTTTTTGCGGGAGAACTTCCATAATATACGGATGCGGAATGCACACCGTGTTTTTTTCTCCTATGGAAAAATGAATGGGTCCGTATGGTTCCGCATCTTATCCGCAAAAATGCGGATAAGATACGGAAATGAACATACGGTCGTGTGAATGGGGCCTAAGTCTTCATACACAGCTGGTCTCTTTAAGGGGAGCCAGTACGCCTCCTGAGCTGCATCCAAGGCATCTCACTCAGCCAGCTAGAATCCTACTCCATACTAATGAGGAGAAAACAACTCAAAACTGCTGTCTGTGGATGGATATATGACTTGGCTAATTCCCTTGTCATGTTTCAAGGTTTGTTAAAAACTCGCACATTGACTCACAGGGAGCATTTTCCAAAACAGGGCACTAGCAAGATGGTTCCCCTGGTCTGGGACATACCTCTTTCCATAGAGAAGAAAAACATATACCAGCCTGATAAAGGACAGTGCACCAAGAGCTTTTGTAGACATTTGGCAAGTGGACACTGCCAAGTGCAGTGCCATAACACCCGAACTGGACCTCTATTTTTCTTTTTTTTTAACATCTATTTTTTTCATGTATTGGTTTAGTTTACTTTTGAGTGGAATAGAATGGTTATGATCCGGATATGCAGGAGTTGCATTTACTACATTTGCACAGTGAGATCACACTAACAATCTCAGTTGCTGGCACAAGTGTTGAAGAGATATACATGAAATGTGTTTTCTGTCCATTCATGTCCAGCAGTATGCCTTTAAAGGTCACTGGAAACACACCAATGTGTTTGCCAAGTTGAAATAACTGCTAGATGACCACGCAGTTGACTAAAAATGGATCTGAGTAGGAATTCTTAGCTATGTGAAGTCACACAGGCTTTATTAACATAACAAAGCAAAACCACAACGTTGTCACAGAGTTCAACTCAAGTCATCGTACACTCTCCAGTATTCATTTTGTCCTCTGCAGTGTACAGCAATTTATGCCAAGGATTCTCCAAATCACTAAAAATATCACACCGAACATTTTGAAATGTCAAGTGATATTTGCCCTGTTAATAAAGTGTGTGTGTGTGGGGGGGGTCTATGCTACATGTGTAATATATGAATTGTTACACAGCCTAGTGCAATGTATTACAGTGGTAAAAGAAACGATCAATAAAAATGCAACAGTAAATATTTAAAGGCGATCTGTCAGTGCTTTTGACAATGCTATACAAGTCGGGGCTGGGGAGAGCAAAACAAACATATTTTTTGTGGAGCTTTTATTTTAAGGAGTAATGAGGATATAAAGTTTTATTCTGCCAGATTCTGCTCCATAGGAGCAATGGAGGGACAGCTTCACTGTGAAGTGCTTTCCACAGTGAGTCCCTCCCTTCTGCTCTGAGTGACAGCTGTACTAGTCTCCTAGTTGGAGAGAACTTCACAGTCAAGCTCCACCTCTATTGCACTTAAGGAGCAGAATCTAGCAGAACAAGGTTCATATTCACACTACTATTGATGATAAAAGCTCCACAAAGTATTTTTGTCCTGCTGTCCCCCAGTCTCTAAATTGTGCTGTCAACTGTTTAGCATTATCAAAAGTACCAAAAGACCATCGTTAAATAAAAATCAGACTCCCTAACACATACGTAGTTTTTTTTTTACATTTTTAATATTCATGAGTTGAATGTATTTGAGTTAGCAACATTAGCCAGCATACACTACTCACCAATACTTGAATGCAGAATTGTAGGACGTGTGAACCCTGCCCGTATTCTGCCAATGAACACCCTCAAACTGCCAGAAACATTTCTATAAATGAAAAATGGGCATACACCTCACTCCTCTGTGGTTCAGTTCCCTTTACAGACCTGCAAAAAACAGCTTGCAGCCAAATATGCCACAGCACATCAGCAACAACAGCAGGTCTACACAGTTCTAAAAAGATATATGACCAGCCATTCTGGCCTAGTCCCTGAGATGGCATTTTGACCCAGAGCTGGCGTCATGATTTCTATTACTTGAACGCAAATCAGTATCACATACAGTCACATGTACAGGTAGCCTTAGGCTACTTTCACATTTGCGTTTGCAGGATCCGTTTGTGAGATCCGTCACAGGCTCTTACAAACGGTCCTGAATTGATCAGTTTTGTCCTAATGCATTCTGAATGGAAAAGGATCCGTTCAGAATGCATCAGTTTTGCTTCAGTTCAGTCTCCATTCCGTTTTGGAGGCGGACACTAAAACACTGCTTGTTGCGTTTTGGTGTCCGCATGAAGAAACTGATGCAAATGGATCCGTCATGACTCACAATGTAAGTCAATGAGGACGGATCCGTTTTGTATGACACAATAGAAAACGGATCCGTCTTGAACTCTATTGAAAGTCAATAGGGGACGGATCCGTTTTCTATTGTGTCATTGCGTCTTTGCTATGTAAAAGATAATACAAACGGATCCGTTCAGAAGGGATGCAGACGGTTGTATTATCATGACGGATCTGTTTCTGAGAGCCTGGATGGATCTCACAAACGGATCCTGCAAACGCAAGTGTGTAAGTAGCCTTAGCTGTCTAAATTGCAGTAGCTTTCAGACTTTGGCACCCTCCACTTCCCAGTAAATAGCTGTGGAAAGCTGCAAACAGCCAGACATTTACTTTACAGCTGCCATGAAGTATTATATTATGGCCATCCACATGCCATTCATGTAATATATGTTAGAGCAGAAACCTCTCTTCCAAAAAAGGCTCTAAACTTTGGCTCCTACATGGTGATTTCAAGCAGGCAAGCCCTCTCTATGACACCCATATACAGTGCCTTGCGAAAGTATTCGGCCCCCTGGAACTTTTCAACCTTTTGCCACATTTCAGGCTTCAAACAAAAAGATATAACATTTTAAATTTTTGGTGAAGAATCAACAACAAGTGGGTCACAATTGTGAAGTGGAACGAAATTTATTGGATCAGTTAAACTTTTTTTGTAATAATAAAACTGAAAAGTTGGGCGTGCAAAATTATTCGGCCCATTTACTTTCAGTTCAGAAAACTCACTCCAGAAGTTCATTGAGGATCTCTGAATGATCCAATGTTGTCCTAAATGACTGATGAAGATAAATAGAATCCACCTGTGTGTAATCAAGTCTCCGTATAAATGCACCTGCTCTGTGATAGTCTCAGGGTTCTGTTTAAAGCACAGAGAGCATCATGACACCAGACCAAGTAACACACCAGGCAGGTCCGTGATACTGTTGTGGAACAGTTTAAAGTCGGATTTGGCCGGATTTGGATACCAAAAGATTTCCCAAGCTTTTAACATCCCAAGGAGCACTGTGCAAGCGATCATATTGAAATGGAAGGAGTATCAGACCACTGCAAATCTACCAAGACCCGGCCGTCCCTCTAAACTTTCATCACAAACAAGGAGAAGACTGATCAGAGATGCAGGCAAGAGGCCCATGATCCATCTGGATGAACTGCAGAGATCTACAGCTGAGGTGGGAGAGGCTGTCCATAGGACAACAATCAGTCGAACACTTCACAAATCTGGCCTTTATGGAAGAGTGGCAAGAAGAAAGCCATTTCTCAAAGATATCCATAAAAAGTCTTGCTTACAGTTTGCCATAAGCCACCTGGGAGACACACCAAACATGTGGAAGAAGGTGCTCTGGTCAGATGAAACCAAAATCGAACTTTTTGGAAACAATGCAAAACGATATGTTTGGTGTAAAAGCAACACAGCTCATCACCCTGAACACACCATCCCCACTGTCAAACATGGTGGTGGCAGCATCATGGTTTGGGCCTGCTTTTCATCAGCAGGGACAGGGAAGATGGTTAAAATTAATGGGAAGATGGATGGAGCCAAATACAGGACCATTCTGGATGAAAACCTGTTGGAGTCTGCAAAAGACCTGAGACTAGGACGGAGATTTATCTTCCAACAAGACAATGATCCCAAACATAAAGCAAAATCTACAATGGAATGGTTCAAAAATAAACGTATCCAGGTCTTAGATTGGCCAAGTCAAAGTCCAGACCTGAATCCAATTGAGAATATGTGGAAAGAGCTGAAAACTGCTGTTCACAAACGCTCTCCATCCAACCTCAAAGAGCTCGAGCTGTTTTGCAAGGAAGAATGGGCAAGAATTTCAGTCTCTAGATGTACAAAACTGATAGAGACATACCCCAAGCGACTTGCAGCTGTAATCGCAGCAAAAGGTGGCGCAACGAAGTATTAATGCAAGGGGGCCGAATAATTTTGCACGCCCAACTTTTCAGTTTTATTATTACAAAAAAAGTTTAAATGATCCAATAAATTTCGTTCCACTTCACAATTGTGACCCACTGGTTGTTGATTCTTCACCAAACTTTTAAAATGTTATATCTTTTTGTTTGAAGCCTGAAATGTGGCAAAAGGTTGAAAAGTTCCAGGGGGCCGAATACTTTCGCAAGGCACTGTATAGTGCTCAAATTTCCTTTCCCTTCTTAAAAAGTTGCACTACATTGAAAGACAGCAGTAGCTTGATGTTTGATGGTCAGTTACTAAGGAGAGCAGCTGCTGGTCCACCACTTGTGATCAGGCGCCTGATGTAGCACAACTTACCAAGGGTTCTCCTCCAGATATCTACTAAGGATACTACACCATGGGGCGCCATGTCATTTTTTTGTAAATTAATATACATACCCTAATGGCATATGGACATGGGTCATCTTCATTAAACAACCTTTTAAAGATGGTAGCGAGAAGCAGTAAGGGACTTTATGTTCCCATGGAATCTATATATTTTCTATTAATCTCCAGGCCCCAGATAATAACAAATATAGTATGGCCCATGACAACTGATTTCATTTTGCTAAGGCTTTACTGGTTATGAGTTTCAGCACTGCCTTCATCAGGCCATAATACCGTTGTATATTTATTGGCCTGATGAAGGCACTAGTTTAGACCCAAAACACATAACTGATAAAGATTTAATTCAATCAATACCTTTTGGATTGTCTTGAAGTACCTTCTGTCAGCAGCGCCCAACGATTTTGCCTGTTTTTTCCAATTAAACCTGTTTTTTGTCTAATGTCTTGCTTGGCTGAAGATAAATGAGGTGTACAGTACATAGGTTGGCTAAAGATAAGCCAAGTGTGTCAGTCACAAAGGAACAGAGAAAAGTATCTGTATGGGTGAGTGCACACCTCTGGGAATATGTAAGCAGAACAGAGCCCTTGGATTGAATGCCAACTTGTATCTAAGCACTAATTAAAACCTTTGCCTGGTACACGGGAATTAAAACAAAGGGAAGCATGAAGTTCAAAGAAGCTTGTAAAGAAGATGATTTTTGGCTTTTCTCCCAGATACACAATATCTACATTTTATGAGTGTATCAGGTAAAAGAAAAATGCATTTTTGCTGTAATAATTTAGTATTTTGCCCCCAATTAGTGATTTTTACTATGAAAGCCAGCAGATAGCCTTCATTCTAACACATCAGGTAAACACTTTTATGACGCATTCTAAGCTATTATGGATTATTTTTGGAATGTATTTTCTTTGTAAAGGTGTTACAATGGTCCATTATGGGGAACTGTAATGGGACGGAATAATGGCCATAATTGTATTAGCTGCATAATTATAAATCAAAGTTCAAAAGTGTTAGCATGTTTTATAGCACGCTTGTTTAGCCTTAATATGCTCAAAAGCTGTAATTCGTGGAAATTCTTCATTCTTAGATCTCTGCAGTGTCGTCGTGATTTTTATGCTGCGCTTACAATTTTTACAGGGATTTGTCGGGGTCGCTCACTTGAAAAACATCACTTTGAAGTTTCTTTGTATTTCTCAGACATATTATTCCTACATCTGCAGTGGTTTTTCAATTACTATGTTCTCAGAAAGTTCGATACTCAAATAAATAAGATGTTTCTCAAGAGTCATAATTAATTTTTAAGTTAGAAAGCATCTTTTTGTAAAAATGCTGCAGATAGATCTCTATTTCCAATCATATTATATAATGTTGGTATTGAAGTAGACTGAGTGTATAGCAGGTACATGGTTAGCATGGTTGCTTTCCCCAGGGTTTTTAGGCCATTTTCCTACCTATAAAATTCTTCTTAGTTTGTAAGTGCTGACAATGTAGAGAAAATGGACTGTCATGTCCACTGGGGTTAGGGACCAATATAAGGGTTAGTGACTAATACATCTCTAACATTATAATGGCAATATACAATTAATGGATAATAAAGAAACATTCTACTAAGAGTCATATAAACAATTGTCTTTCTGCCGTATAGTTGTAAGAACATCATTAACCATTAGGACTAGATACAATTGTTCTGCCCACATTGACATAGTCTGCTGCCCTACTCTGCACAATAAACTGAAGCAGAGAGCTGACCCAATGTAAGTCAATGGGATCAAAAAGAATTTGTCATAGACCCCGTAAATATGAAACCTATGAAGACAGGTTGAGCAAGGACAACAGTTGAGTCTCATCTGAGCCACTGGTGGCATATCGCTGGGATATGCCACCTCTGGGACCTGCACCTATCTCCAGAATAGGACCATCAAAGTGAACGGAGAACAGCCGTGCATGTGCAGCTACTCTCCATTAATTTCTATGAGACTGCTGAAAATAGCCAAGTGGATATGAATGGTGAGCACGTTGTGCATGCACGGTGCGCTCTCCTTCACTTTCAGGGGCCCATTCTGGAGATAGGGGTGGGTCTCAGAAGTGGTCTCTGACTTTGATGACATATCCTAGCAATATGTTATCAAAATCCCAGATGACACAGCCCCTTTAATGCTTTTTGATTGAGCACTTTATGCAAAAACACCTTCTCTAAGAACACTTATATGACTATCGATTGTTACTAAGGAGTTTCAGAACATGACTGGTATGAGGCAATTACTTCCAGGCCATGGTATCTGAGAATGCCCAATGGCCCCTCTGCTCTATAAGTATACACAAGTATTACAAATGACACATGGTAGGTGGGGGTTCTATTACCAATTTTTCTTGGAGGTCCAGGACCTTCCATTTGCCGGGTTTATGCTGTAAATTAACTTTAAGGCTAACTAGAGTTGTAGGATGCATAATTAGAACTCTTTTGACAAATAATTATAGACAAACATTGCCCCAAGAGGCACAGTCCCTGATATTAATATTAAAGGGGTTATTCCATCTGGGATATTCATGGCATATAAGTTGGATATGCTGTCAATGTCAGATAGGTGTACATCCCACCTCTAGTAACCACTCTTATCTCTATAACAGGGCCCCCAGAGTTAAGGGAGAGTAGCTGTGCATATGTGGCCACCTTTCATTCACCAATATAGAAGTTTCGACAATAGTCAAGCACTGGCTTGGTTATTTCCAGCAGTCCCACAGTGGTGAATAGCGAGGTGGCCGCATGTGTGTGGTTTGCTCTCCATTCATTGCTATCGGACTTCTGAAGATAGCCAAGCATGTTTCCTTGGATTTTTTGGAAGTCTTACAGTCGTGAATGGAAAGCAAGCCATGGATGTGCGGTGGGCTCCCCTTCACTTTGGGGCCCTGTTCTGGAGATAAGAGTGTGTCCCAGAGGTGGAACCCACACCATCTGACATTGATGGCATATCCTAGATGGAAGTAACCCTTTAACAAAGATATATCAGAAAGGCAACTAGGAACATGGTTTTAGTTTAGTGTTATCAACTACATATACAGCATTGAAAGGGGTTGTCCAAGCCTATGATTTGTTTTACATTGCATACAATGTTTAAAACAACAAAAACATAACACACATCTTATCAATCCCCGGCCGCTCCAGTGCATCCCTGCCGATGCCTCCCTGGTTCCCCACCAGTTTCTGTCCTTTCTTTTCCGTTGATGATGGACCAAACAGTAATTCACAGCAACAGTCAAATGTCGGGGACTGGGGAAGCGTTACCGATAATGGAAGAAGAGTAGCAAGGTAAGTATTACTTTTTTTGTTATTTTACATGATTGTTAGGGTTTTTTTTTTAAATGTCATGAGCTCGGGCAACGCCTAAACGGTGGAATTCCATTTCTAACATGACTTTCCTCTGACACATTACTGTAATAGCAAAGTCGTTTACATACAGTTAATTCCAAAACGCAAATGCTACTTAAACAGGTTGATTATTAGGCATTCTACACATGAGAGGTGTCTTTAAGGAATGCTGCACTAGCCGGGGGACTTTGATGAATGCTTCCTTATGTGTTTTCTACAACAAGCAGACAGCAGCCCATGTACAAGGGAAAGCTGTAGATTCAGCTGTGTTCTAACACCACTCTCCCCTCACTAGTGACCTCATCCTCTTACAAAGATACCATTCATGCAGATGTGCTAGACGACAGCCTACAGTGCTTTCATTTAATCATATAAACATGAACGTTGAGACGCTTGGATGAAATAAAAGCTATATAACTCTCGCAAAGGTGTGGGGGAGTATGTCCAATGTTAACTTACATTTCAGAAAGGCCGCAATATGGTTTTCATGGCTTCGTCTGGATTAAATGGATAATTTGGTGCTATATTCAATTATTCTTAATGAGCAAATTGTAAAAGTCTACATCTATAAGGGCTTTTATATACCTAGCTGTGCCTATCCATATAGGATAGATTGGCTAGCGATGTACATTTTATGGGGATAATTAAATGCTGCCAATTTAGCAGAACAAATAGCAAATCCAACAGGGTGCCAATCAAAAGTACCCATTAGTATGGAGATCACATTACTATTGGTAGTGTTTTGTCCATAAAGATAGTCCATTTGAGCATCAAGCAGGTCAAGACTTCGGATTTAACTCTTGGAAACACTATGGAAATGTGCCATTGCCTTACCTAATGCTAGAATTGTTACTGAATTCTGATACAATTTTGGCACATCTATACCAAAACCCCTCTATCACGGCCTTTCACTTATCTTGTCAGAATAACCCTGCAATACTTCATAAATGAGAAATTCTGCCGCATTAGCAAAAGTAAATCTACTCCAATCTCTTTGTCTTTAAGTCTGGCTTTGCTTTGTATGCCTGCGCCGAATTTATCAACTGATGCACCCACTGATGCACCTGTAACAAACTTCCAGCAGAGGTGGTTGATACATCCACAGTAACTGAATTTAAACATGCTTGGGATAAACATGTATCTATCCTAAGATAACTATAGAAGGATAATAAAAGGGCAGACTAGATGGACCAGGTGGTCTTTTTCTGCCGTCAATCTTCTATATTTCTATGTTTCTAATAATATATGTGGTTGACTTTAATGTGGTTTACACCTCTATGTGTAAAAGTCACACATAGTAAATGAGCCAAAATCCAGGTCTAATCTCAATTTTAGCCCTTAAACATAGACCACATTGAAAAGTGGCGAGGAACATCAAATGTCGCAAATATCAACTAAATGTTGCAGAAATGGCGCAGTTGCCATGATTTGTGCCTTTCTGAAGCCACAAAACTGACATATCTGACTTCATAGTGTATATATATATATATATATATATATATATATATATAATAAAGATGTCCTGCCTTCTAAAGAGGAACTCCCACCAAAAATGTTATCCAGTGGTATTTTACACCATGTTCCTTATGGACCAGAGGATACAATTTTTGGCAGCAGTGCTTTTACAGGGGTTTATTTGAAGTAGACAGTCCTTGTAAAAGGAGCTGATCTTGAGTCAGGCTACTACAAAGGATATTTTTTAGGAAGAGCATATTTCAGATTCTCAGAAACGCAGTCTTCCTCACTTTTGTTGGCACAAATACTTAGTGTTCACCAATGAACAGATGTGAAAGATTGGTGCTGCATCAGTTCTATGTGGCAAATTTTTGTTCAAAAGTGCTGAGTGAGGGTACATGAGCTCATGTTTCATTTTAAATTTCACTGTGTCCATTTTTTCCCTTCTTCTAAGACACAATTTTGTATAGGTAGTTGATGTTGAATGAATATTTGCTTTACCAATGTTAGATAAACAGCTATCTCCAAATTCTGCCAAAAAATGATGTCATGTATGATTTTCAAGCCCGAGTCTTGGCCAAGTGGAATGTTCTTCAGAAACATGTAGAAGTGTTTCTCTTGTGAAAACTCTGGCAGATGCACTGAGCACCTCTTCAGCTAATGGTGGGGAATATGGTACCCTTAGCAACCTGATAAACACTATAACCCCGAGCGCCTCATGGCTGACCTTAATGTTATAGTTGTTATCGCTAACATCTTGCTTATGTAATACATGTTTGGTTGTCATAATAGCGACAATGCTGCAAGCTTACTGAAGTGATGATTACACCCATGTCCCGGTTCACTGTAAGGGCTTGTAGAAGCAATCAGTTACTCAGCTAGTATGTTGTTTTCTGGGTGGAAACCACTGTGATGGAACAGAGTGTTAAAGGGGTTGTCCCACCATTACATGTCATATTCATTTTATAGAGCATAACAAATGAAACATATGTCACCTGCAGGCTGTTACAAAAACAATCCAGTAAGGAGTTATGATTTGTACTCATATAACATGGCACCACCTGGTGTTCAAAGCATATAGCAAAGTGCATGTCCATTTACTAATCTGAGTGCTGCTGGCGATGCATGGTTAGTCAAAGTCTCCACAGCCAGGTCTCTGCATAGTGATACTTCATGGCAGCGCAACCAATAGAAATAGCTTTGAACATGATATCTAACGCTAGGATAACTCCTTTAGGGTGCTGACATCTGTCTTAATTGGCTGATTTTGGGGGGATTGGATAGTCTTTTCATAATAGTTTTGTATTACATGAATATGCACCTTTTGAATTTGCAACCTCAGTCAACCTCTACTACCATCTAAAGGCCCTTTACACAGTCAACACAGCAGTCAATTATTGGGAATAGACTGTTTGTTTTCAGCAGAGGAGGTGATAGCTGCATTTACTTGTTGCAATCATATCCTCTGTACAGGGACTAGCAATTCCCTTGTCCTCATAGAGAATTGCTGCTTCTGGGCAGCAGATTCCTGTTTACACAAGACAGTCTTCTGCCCAGAATATTGTTTGCTTGTCCATTTTGTAATTGATAGCACCTTTACACAGGACGGTCTGCTGCCCAGAAAGATGATTTAGGTGACTGAATCAGCAATGATTTCACCCAATGAATATTTGTTTTTCCATTGGTTGATTGGCAGCACCTTTACCAGGGCAGTTATTGGGAGGGAGTGTTCCTAGAGATGAGTGAATTGAAATTCGAGCAAAATTGAAATTTTACTTCAGTAGAATCAGAATTTCTTCATATTCCTATGTGGATATTTTTTCAGACTAAAAGAGAGAGAAAGAGAGAGAGAGAGAGAAAGCAAGAAAGAAATAGTTTGCATGCATTCAAAGCACTTTCGATTCAGCTGGAATTTTTTGTACCCAAACTGAATTTCTTAGGTGATTAGGACGAATCGGACCAAAACAAATTTTAGGAAATTCTCTCATCTCTACTTTCTAAGAATGTTCCTTCCCTATAATTTACCCAATCATTGGCTCATGTAAAGGGGGATCACTTGGATGAAGAATATTGAATATTTCTGGTGCTGCTCTAATCTGAAGCCAGATCTGCAAAGAAAGAAACTGCTGAGTGAATGCTGGTCAGTATTACCAGTCTGAGTAATACATATATCTTTAATTTAGATACGTGTAACTATAAAGTTGCTGTAAACACAAAAAAATCCCCTTCCTTGTAAAACACTTGTTGGATATAATATGCAGTGAAAGCATTTGAAGCTCCATGTAAACTAATCAGGGTTTACTTTTCACAATTCTTCACTTATAATAGCCACCTTAACTTCATGGTGTCCAGACAATAAATGAAGCTGCTCTACTTGTCTCGGTTACAGCAGGACATCTCAGCATGATCTGAGTCAACTGTTGGAAGCTGTCTACTTTCTACTTGTAAACTGAGTAAGGAACCAACTGGGAGGCACTATAGAAAGAATAAACCAAAACATTTACTTATTCTGAACTATGCATATACCAGTATATATACTGGATATATTAATTTCCTTTATATTTCCAGACATGGTCAAAGCATGTACATTGTTCATGATCTGATTTTTCACACCAAATCCAGGATCTGAGCCAAAAATGCCAAGAATTTAAGCAGGGACCGGATCAGCATTAATACTCTGGATTTAGGGGAAAGAATATCAAACTTACTTTGACATTAGGACACACAGCATAAGGTCATAAATAATGTTATTCTTATGCACAGCTGCTAAACTGAACCAAAGTCCCATCTACTCAATATCTATCTCTACAGACCTTTCTGTTGTGAACAAAGACCCTAATTTAATTTTTGTGTATTTCAATTATTTGATGGCTTGTTATTCAACATGTCCTTATACTTTGATAAGACTAACAAAAGATAGGATCTATAATGACCTGTTCTCTAAAATTCAATATCAATTACTATTATATATTCTTATAACTATTACTAAATCTAATAACAATTTCTGTTAATTATAAAGTGTGTATATAACTCAAAAGTGGGCACATGTGCCTATATATTGGGCTAATTTGGTGATCGCAACACATTGTATTGATGAATTCGGTTACCAGCCTATGGTATCCTGGACAATGGATGATGACATCATGGACCTAGGGCACATGCACTAAGATTTACCTATACACTTTTATTTTTTGGCTATAAGACACACGAGTCTTGTAACTTTGCTCTGATGCCATGTAGTGACCTCTTTAACATTGGTTTAAGGCATGTAAAACACTAGTGATTTGACCTTTATCCCATACCACATGATTGCCCAGTGATGGCTTTGGTATGCCAATGCTGTTTTCCTTACCAAACAGGATATAGGTAAATAATTTATTATCCATGTTATCTCAGTGCTATCACCATATGCACATGAAGGGATAGTACAGCATATGGAGATTCTACAGCAATTATAACATGTACCTGAAGAAGAAGATACGGGAAATATATGTCCCAGGACATATGTAATTCCAATTGGAAGACACTGACATAAGGATTTAATTACCTTTCTTTCTGACGTCATGTAATTTCATATTTTAGGCATCAGTTAATGACATAGGAAATTGAATTGATTTGGATGTATGTACCGGCTTCATCTTGGCATGGATGGCCTTTATGGTTCTTATTATCTGTTTTAAGTTGTTGTCACTCCTGTGTGGGTAGTTTGTCAATAAAGTGGGCATGTGTGATGTGTGGTTGGACAGCTGGGTGGAACCCCAACTTAATGTCAAGGACACAGTGATGGTCCAAGGCTGCAAGCAGGTAGTCTTTGGTGGTCTCTTGCCAACCACAATCAGAAATGGCCTGGCTGGCCTGGCTAGATACTCTTAATCTCTTGTATAGTTTTCACTGGGAATATCCACTCCATGCACACTGTCTCCAACAGCCCTGCTCAGCTAGTATTCTCTGTCTAATCCATTGGCTATTTCAGCCATGTAATTTCTCTTCCTCTCCCTCAGGGTCTCTGAGTTGAGGTTCCAAATCAGGCAAACACCGAAATGAACGGTGCTAAAAACTCAATTTCTAAGGTCTATAGCTCCTGACTGGTAAAACCATAGCACATCACTCTAGTGCCAGCACATTCCCTCAATGGAAGCCCTTAAATCCTACGGAAAACTCCTGTGGAATGGCAGACAGGACTCTAATTCACCCAGGTAATAACTCCTTCTGGGGTCCATGCGCCAAAACACAGACTGTTTCAAACAGTGAACAACAGACGTTTATAGAATAAAACTAAATATAAAAAAAGGGGTATCCTCTAGGGGTGAGGATATATATATATATATATATATATATATATATATATATATATATATAGAGAGAGAGAGAGAGAGAGACTGATAAGGTAAAGGTGGTTTTGTGATAGAATGAAAGCAATGCTCTGTGTGCTTATCATATGGAAAACAAGCTACACTCTGTAATGACCATACTGTATATGTAAGCTCCACTCCCACAAAACCAGTTAAAATTGCTAAGCTACGTTCCTAATGTGTTTTTATTTGATATGCTTGAGTCAAAAGTCATGATTTTGCACAGTATAATTAATGAACAGCTACAGAGCTGAGTGATGATGTGTGAAGTGAGTCTCATTCATTTCGTGGTCTTAGCATGTAGCTGATTCGTTAACCAGACACAAACACCAAACTACACCATGCACGCTTCTGTTTTTCCTCAGTAGAAGGTCTTCAATTTACATTGACGGCTATGAAAGCACAGTGTCATGCTGAAATGGAAATGCAATGCAATTTAGGAGGTGCAGCGTGTACAAGGAGGATGTTGGTCTGGCCATTGGATAGAATTTTCCAGTCATGGTTGTTCCACGTGGCTTTGGATTGGGAACCTGGGGTGGACGGTAAAGGTCATTTAAGAGGCTGGTCCAACTGAATGTGACATTGGTCATAAATCCGATGAATTGCCGGCTGCTTGAGCAAATATAACCTCAGGATATAATTACATTTGAAGAAGCAATAATGCCATGATGGTATTTTATGCCCCAGTGTAACAATGACGTTGGTAGTAGGTAGAGACATTTAGTTGAAAACATCACTACATGTATTTTACTGTAATTTTCAGAATTAGTTCCATTTTCTCAGTTAATGGCAGTGAAATCTGAAAAACACGTTCATTCATTTCTCCCTTACCTACAAACAAATGGTTTCAGGAAAGAATTTCGGGAAGCCCTTAAGATTGTCTAAAATACAGCTGTATAATTTCTTATTGCCACCCTTTTTCTGTTGTGTCTGGAAAAAAAGTATGGCCATAAACCAATAAACATGCCCCCCAGAGAATTCTTTACTGAAAGGACTCATTTCAAAAGGCATTGCCATACTAATTACCTCATAAAGTATTTAGCTGTGTACCCACTGGGATAGTACTTACTAGTGCTAAAGCTGCTCTCGTATCCAGCTAATCAATTAATGTTCATTATAAGACGTAGAGAGGCCAAGCAGTAATGTGTAGGGGTTATAAATATAAAAAAAAGCACAAAGCATGGCTTACAGGGCAAGATATTGCTGATCGCAATGTTAATCAGCCTCCGTGTTTATCTAAATCCATTTATTTTAATGATCCTTTAATCTATTATGTATCCACAAGTAGGGAAGGTGGTGAACGGCCCTGGTTGTGGCATGGAGGCATGTGCTAAACATCCAAATCTTAAAGGGGTTTTCTGATTTCTTTTAACTGAAGACCTTTCCTCAAAATAGCTCATCAGTATCTGATCAGTGGGGTCCAACACCCGGGACCACCGCCAATCTGCTGTTTCTGGATGCAGTGGTGCTCAGTGGAGACCTGGTGAGCAGCATAGCCTCCTCTCAGCTTACCAAGCACAGAGCTGTTCATTGTATAGCGGCTGTTCTTGGTATTGCAGCTCAGCTCTACTCATTTGAATGGGACCGAGCTGCGCCTGAGCCATGTGGCCAATGAACGTGATGTCACTGTCCCAGACTAAGTTGTGAGAAGGCCGTGGCACTCCTGTAAGCACCTCTGCCAGCTGATCAGTGGGGGTCCTGAGTATTGGACCCCCACCCATCAGATACTGATGACACCAGGTTAGGTCATCAGTGGAAAAAAGTTGGAAAACCCCTTTAAGTGAGCCCAGAAAAATATAATATATATATATATTTGCCTGGTAAAACTCTGTATAGATTTTTGTTTTTCAGTTTTTTTTTTTTTTTTCAATTTAACCCATTTGCCATTTTTTTCCAGCTTCCCACTACATTGTATGCAACAGTACACAGGAAAATTAGAAAGCAGAACTTGCCTCGCAAAAAAACACAAGCTCTCTTGCGGCTATGTGAACGGTAAAATAAAAAAAGTTAAGTCTTCTGGAAGGCAAGGAACCGATCCACCGCCCCAGCTGTTCTGACGCTGCTCCCAATCACTGGCTGAGGCGGTTCGCAAATGAGGCCAGTAACTGGCTGAGCAGGCAGTCCAAGCCATGTCATGTATGTTGACCCATGATCAGGAAGTGGAGAGGAGTAGGGGCTGGAACAGCATCGGAATTGCAAGGAAGAGAGATTGGTAAGATGAGTGATGATTATTATTACTTTTTAAACTCATTTCGCCTCTTTTAAAACTATTCCTCTGGAAACCCTACAAGAATATTTCTTGTTGCAATGTGATCAAGATACAAAATGTGATCAGTGTCAGGATACGAGTCATGAATGCTGTAACCAACAATAAAATCTTTAAAAAGTCTATCTTAACACTTGATTCTTATTATTGCAGTGCTGCTCAGATACTTTGTACCATTTCAATGTAAATGTTATCCTTATATTGCTTGGACATGCTGTACTATGTATTTATATGGTGTAAAACTGACATTTTAACAGATTTTATTGCCGGGTTAATAACATGGGTTACTTAATGTTTCCAAAGGGAAATTCCAGACTACTTAAGTTTGATTTTCTTTTATTCTGATTTTTATTTAACTAATATTTGATCTTGGAAAACGTAAAATATTGCAGTTTAAACTTCCTCACTTTTAATTCCGATTTTTCAGTTGTACGTGATTGACCTCAGCCCTGCAAAAATAAACAAATTAATTTTTGATGACGAGTGCACTACTCCAGTCGGTTAATGAAATTTCTTTCCTCCTATATATTCCAGGATCAACTGTGAGTGGTATTATTGTAAAGTAGACATGTTTAGGACCCTTATTAACTCCACAAAGTGGCAGACCATGTAACGTTACAGCTGGACAACCGAGTGCTGAGGCACATAGTGCATAAAAGTTGCCAACAGTATGTAGAATCAATAGCTGCAGAACTCTAAACCTCTTCTGTCACTAACACTATCACCAAAACGCCGTACAGAGAGCTTCATTCAATGGGTTTCCTTGGCTAAGCAGCTCCATACAAGCCTCACATCACCAAACACAATGTCAGGTGTTGGATGGAGTGGTGTAAAAAACGCAACCACTGAACTCTGTAGCAGTGGACATATGTTGTGTGAAGTGAAAACTCTGTCTTTTCTATCTTGCTGTGTGATAGAGTCCTGGCTTGGTGAATGCCAGGAGAACATTGACTGCAATGTGCTAACTGTATTGTATGGTAGAGGAGAGATAATGCTGTGGGGTTGTTTTTCAGGGGTTGGCCTAAGCCCCTGAGTTCCAGTGAAGCGAAATCTTAATGCTACCAAGACATTTTGGAAATTGTATCCTTTCAACCTTGTGGGGACATTTTGGGGAAGATATTTTTCTGTTCCAACATGGCTGTGCCCCAAAACAAGGTTTATAAAGGCATAGTTGGGTGAGTTTGGTTTGGAAGAACTTTACTGGCCTGCACAGAACCCTGCCCTTAACCCATAAAACACCTTTGGGGTGAACTCGAATACAGATTGGAAGCCAGGCCTTCTCATCCAACATCAAGGTCTGATGTCACAAATACTTTAATTGTGAAAAGATTCCCACAGACGCACTCCATAATCTTGTAGAAAGCCTTACAAGAAGACTGGAAGCTGGTTTAGCTGCAAAAGGAGAATCAACTCCACGGCAATGCCTATATTTTTAGAATGGAATGTCTTTAGTGTGTGGGTGACGTGTCCCAATACTTTTGTCCATAGAGTGTATGTCTTCAACATACATTTATAGTCTAGCATGAGCCCACTTTCTGTACATTGATAGCATTTTATTAATGCTTCTACCTACCCCCTGGAAATTTAGCTTTATGTGGTCATTTCAAACTCCCATTTTAATGTGTAGTGGCTGTGCCAGGTTAAAACCTACCCACTGGAAGTCATGGAGGTTGGATACGGGCTGCTACATGCATCTTTGCACTGAATGACTTTATTAAATAAACCTGTAAATAACTGAGGGTATAATTGAACTAAATGTATTAGTGATGACCAACCTTTCCTCTCGATGTCACGTGCAGGCACAGAAATTGGCGTAAGTTATAGCTGAAGTCTATGCCAGCCTCTAGCTGGTGAGATAAAACTCCTTTATAGATAAGTAATCAATTTACTGCTGCTGCACAGGGAAGATGCTATTTAGTAGTAAAATAGTAGATGTAGAACTGGGATAACAGTATGATGGGCCAAGTGTAATGTGAAAGGGTCTAATTGAGTCACTCACCTCCATCCCTTTCTGGTCAGAGTGAATAATCTGATTGAGAAAGACAAGCAAGGCTGTTTGCTGTGCTAAAAGTTCAAAAAAAGGAGGAAGTTACAGAGCCAGGACAGGAAGTGAAGGAGTGACTTCAAAAATTATATCCAGAAAACCATCTATTTTTTATTAAAAAAAATACTAGAGTATTCACATACAGTATAGGTTGTTAGTATTTTTGATTGGTGTCTCTTTAAAGAGGTTTTCTTGTCTAGTGATATGCCACTCATGCCACCTCTGGGACCTGCATATATCTTCAAAAAAGGACCCCTGAAGTGAGCAGAGAGCAGGAGCTCTTGAGAGGCCGTCCTCCATTCCTTTCTATTGGAATACTCCCAAAGAAATTTACGGAGAGCACTCTGAGTGTGCGCAATGTGCTCTGCTTCACTTTCAGGGGCCCTTTTTAGACATAGTTACGGATCTCAGAGGTGGGACTGCACCAATCTGACTTGGATGCCATGTCCTAGCGATATGCCATCAAAGTCCCAGATGACACAACCCCTTTAAATACAACTGTGTTCACTCCACAAAATCATATGACTGGATAACTAAATGCTAAATGGAAAGCTAAGCAATGGAAACAACGCATGAAGCGGTACATGTCTGCATTGAGCACTCAATTCATTTAAGGAGGAAAGCCCGTTTTAATTGTATGTCCTTAAATAACGTCTCAAAGTGCAAATTCTCCAATTACTGTCATTTGTAACAATGGCAATAAAATATCAATTAGACTTCCACATGTGCTGGAGACAGTGTTTGATTTCTATGACAATACAAAAAATATTTCTCCTTGGCCTGCTTTGAATAGAATTCTGAAAATATTCTGCACATCTGTTTATGACATTTTTCCTGAGTAGCTACACTTGTGCACTCAACACAAAAGGCCCCGTACTATAACGTTCCAAGCTATTTGCCGCTCGCTGATTGCTGCTGACAACCTTTCAACAATTCCTAGTATACAAATACAGCCATGGTAACAAACTACTTACTTAACTCACAGTCTCTGCTCTCCACGTCTCAATAAACAAAGCAATTTCAATTCATCAAATTAAAATCAAATGTGATGGGATCATTTTCCAAATGTTCATATTTCGCCATGTTTCAGAATTTTTGTAGTATCATTTCAAAGGTCTTTTTTTAGAATGTAATATAATGTGGAAAATGCTGATTTCCTTCCCTAGTATAACTATAGAGATTAGTGTTCCATGAAATAATAATTATAATTAATAAAATGCAGCGATGGTTAGTGAATCCATTCAGTTCTATCATTTTAGAATTTGCATGTACAATATCATTTACTTTCAAGGTGCATGTATATTTTCCATATTTGTATTTTTCTCATTAAAAAAAGTTTATTTAGAAAAAAACAAACTGTATGTATGTATATATATATATATATATATATATATATATATATATATACCTACTACAATGACAGGTCTTGCAACTGCTGGCACTGAACTACTTTCCCTCATTACAGCTACTTGCAGCTAGGGGGAGCTCACTGCAAAAGGTTTATTCTGCTCCTTTTGTAGTCAAACCTAGCTGAATAAATCTATACACAGTTAGCTCCACTTAGTGGTGTCTGCATGAAGCCAGAATTTATCAAACCAGAAAAAAGGTCTCTTATACATATGACATTAATTGGAATAGAATTTTGGATCTAAAAACGGAATTGTGTCAGAAGACTTAAATTTTTAAATAAACAAAAAAGTTCAAAATACTTTAAAATAATAAAAGATGTAAAACTCTTACCAGTCCCCCAGTGTTCCCAGTGAACACTTCTTAGATCCCCAGCTAGTTTTTATACTTTTTGGTCTCTTTTGACACAATCACTGGCTACAGTGCTGAAACCAATGATTGGGTGAGAGGGCACATATCCATAAGGAAAGAGACCAGAAAGTACATAGACAGTCGGTAACTGAGAAGTGTGGGAACCAGAGCAGCGATGGTAAAGGGGAGCACTGCTTGTTTTATTATTGTAAAGAACTCTGTGCATTTTGTAAACTAAATTTTAAGTTTCTGTACAACCCTTTAACATTAATAAAGGCATCAAACCTTTGGCAGAGTTATTAGGGTGGGGGGTCCATTCTGAGGGTCACTATAAGTTCCTAAGAATTTGTGTATGTCCCTGTTTTCTTTGCATGCATGGAGTAGACCATTACTTATGTCTTCCAGATTACACTTTGTATACGGATTTGATTCCACTTGAACCTCATCATTGGCAACAATATGACTGAGTAATTTTCTTCCTTTGATGATATCTACGTAACCATTGCTTTTCTAGGGAGCACTGTCTGAAGTCTCCTTACCTTCCTGCTAATTCTTCCTTAAGTATAGTCAGTTTCCAGCAAGACCTCCTTGCCATGTCAATGCCACTTGTACCTTTACTATAGAACATTTTTCTCTATGTTCTGAGAGGCTGCCACTCAATAAGATTTAACCACACACTGTGGCGACAGCCCACAGAGCTAATCGCTAAGCTATGTAGGCTCTTGACGGTAAAATATTATACAGACTAGGTTCTGTTCATATTCTGTTCTCCCATTATTTCATCAATTAAACCAGATGAATTGCATAAAGATGACAATTATATAATTGATTGTAATAACAGTGTGAACAGAGCTCACATCAGTGTGAACTTTTTCTGTATATGGGGCTAGGGGGGCAGGTTTCTACTCCAAAACATTACGTATACATGATCAGTTCTACATTTCACATACTCCAATCTGTAGTAATTAAAACAGCTTTACATTTTCTTACCATTTTGGCATCTGAGTGCATTGGAGGGACTTGAGGTGAAGCACAAGGGTTGCTTAGATTGGGACCCTGCATCCCCATGATATTGGAGTTCATTGACATCTGTCTTTCCATCTGTGTGGGATATGAGAAAAACTGTGACATACACCCACTGAATGCAAAATAAGAAAGCGTGGGGTACACAGACCCCTAGTCACGTTTTCAAAACATATGAAAATGCATAATGCATTTTATCCAAGCAGCATCCTTTCAATGGTCTTAGCTAGTCTATAGCTTGCCAATTTAGCATTGCAAGGAAAAGCAGATGTCACTTGCTAGTTATATAATATTTTACTTCCTTTGATGTATCCGATATGGCTCAGTATGCTAGGTGGTGTAAAACAATTATTTTTATGAAAATACGTTATTTGGGATACATTGTACTATTAAAAGAGCTTTAGATATTGTTGTTCTACCCTTGGTGAGGGTCATCAAAACTGGATTGTGTGAAGAGACAACTGGCATTTGAATGGTAGCTGAGATAACCCAGTACAGCCACTACACAGAGAATGAAGCTGTGCTTTTGACTCTGTTCTCTATGTTAGTTCTGGCACCAGTAGTTGCTGTGAACAGCTGCCCAGTGGAGGTGATGGGTGTCGGACCCCCACAGATCTGATGTTGATGATATATCCTAAGAAGATCTATAACCCAAAAAACCCCTTGAACTAATAACTAGAGTAAATATTGAGATAGGAAAGTCCATTACGTTTGGTTCCACATCCATTGATAAGATGGATCCATTTTGACAGACTTTTGGGTCTTTGCCTACGCTAGTGAATATATTTCAAGAGTTATTGGGAGAGGTCTCTGCACCAGTTGTGTTTGTGGGACATTTGTGCACAGGCTTGTGGCACCCAGCACAGTTGTCACTTTGTTTTTTCATAGCTTGAACACTGCAATTTGCTTAATTGTGTAATTGGTCTTATTAGGAATCCTGAAGAAAAGCATTTAAGGACCATTTGTAAGAGCTTATGATGGTCATGAATACATTCGTAAATATTGATTAGAGTTAGACAGAGATGTGGCTTGACAAGATATTACTTAAAGGGGTATTCCGGTTACCATAAATATAACCTATGTTTCAGACTAATTCACCACCAATAATTACCTAATATAATGTCAATTTCACATATTTACCGTTCAGTAGTTATAAAGTAGTTTTTTTCCTCTGCTACACATTGTGTTTCCTCATAAGTTACCATGGCATCGACCTGTAGTTCTGAGCCTTTGTTAGGTCGAGCATGCTCAGTGTGTTGATATCAATTCTCTAACTAAATGTCTTAGAGGGGGCGTGACTGGCCTGTATATCAGGCAGACAATCAATAAACATCAACACTCACAGCAGGAAAGCTAGGCATTGTGAGGATTGTAGTTTTGTGAGGGAAGATCAGGAGCCGTGATACTCTCAGTGTGTTGCAGGTGACACAGGAGCTAGACACGTGGATTGCAAGGTAAAATTAAACTCTGGTTATATGTATAGGTATGGTTGGGTCACAGCTTGCAGCCTTAATGTAGTTTTTCAAAAACTAAGTTACTTTACTGGAATACCCCTTTAATAGTTTTCCAGTATTACTATGCTCCTGTAGTTTCTTACTTCATATACATCTCTTCTGTGCTTTTTTTTACCAGTTTTCTTCACGTAAACAAATTGCTCTGGTTTCCTGATACTCTTTATGCACCACCTTCTGTTGCTATATGCAACCAAACCCATGATGCACTTCTCCTTTCTCTGCCACAACTACAGCACCCTACCCCCCAGGTACAACATCCAGCTCCTCCCAACTAGCTAGTTACATAGACACTCCCCTATGACTGCTTCTGTTGCTGCTTTGCCCCTCCCATGGACATGACATCACAGGAAATAAGAAAGGGCTGCAGGGACATGGTCATGTAACCACAGCCTAGAATGGAAGATAGGTGCAATAAAGGTAAAAGAGATACATTACAGAATTACAGCTACCTTCTTAGGCTACTTTCACACTAGCAGCAGGCCTGATCCGGCAGGTGAAGGGTGCTGCCGGATCCAGACTGCCGCAGCGACATGTGTGGAGCCGGAACCGCGCTCCGGCCCCACACATGTCACACAGTACATACATACACACAGACACACACACACACATATACACAGACAAATACACATACATACTTACATGCTCCCGGCAGGTCTCCAGAGCGCCGGAGGAGCAGGACGGCTCGCACAGGTGACGATTCCCCACAGCGCCCTCTGCTGGGCGCCTGGTGGAATCGTCATCTGTGCGCACCGTCCTGTTCCTCCTGTGCTCTGGAGACCTGCCGGGGAGCATGTAAGTATGTATGTGTATTTGTATGTGTATATGTCTGTGTATGTTTATGTGTATGTCTATGTCTGTATGTGTGTATTGTGTGTATGTGTGCAGGTGACGGATCCGTCATGAACTCCATTGAAAGTCAATGGAGGACGGATTTGTTTACTAGTGTATCACACCAAACGGATCCGTCCCCATTGACTTGCATTGGGGACCATTCCGGATCCGTCTTGGTGCGGATGCCTGGACCGGAGAGCAAACCGCAGCATGTTACGGTTTGCTCTCTGGTCTGAAGACGGAACGGAATGCTTTTAGGAGCATTCCGTTGTCTTCAGTTCAGTTTTGTCCCCATTGACAATGAATGGGGACAAAACTGAAGTGTTTTATTCCGGTATTGAGCCCCTATGACGGAACTCAATACCGGAGTTTTAAAACGCTAGTGTGAAAGTAGCCTTAGATGATTATTGTAAAGGATGTTAACGCAAACCAGAAAACATCTTTAAAGTCTTTAAAGTCCATATAGCCCAACATCACTGCCTTTTCTCTTACATCATAGGTCTCTACAGAATTACGTAAATAGGGCCATTTCAGACATCCGAAAGGCAGCCTAATGATAGTATCTGTATTATACCAGCAACACCTGAACATCCCACAGTTCAGCTGAACCAAAGTTGGATCTCTGTAGACTTTTCTGGTGATATGAGTTTGGATCAGTTGAACTGTGGGAGGTCCTAGTATTGAACACCATGTAAGCAGAAGGTGTAGTCTCTGAAAACAATATTTCAGGACTGTACTATATAGTACTGCTCAGCATTAGGGTCGAGAACATTAATGCTTTTCTTATTCGACTTATGTCACTTGTGCTGTCAGTTTTGTTGGGGTGTGAATATTCCCTCAATAAGATATCAACTGTCAAAGAAATTATTGGCCTCAAAAAGGTTTAAGGGAATTTTAAATGATTAGAGCCATGACTCAATTAGTTTTAATTAACCACTTCAAGTCTACCCATTGACTATAAACGTCCTTCAGCTTTGCCCCCTGTGTGCAGCACCTGTACATACAAGCTCCATGACTCAGCTGCCTCCTGACTGCCAAGAACATGGAGCTTTAACCTATGACCTTTTTTCCTGGTCTCCAAGCTTCTGCCGGTCACAGAGCAGTTTACAACTACATATTGGGTGTTTTTGCAAACTTCAGAATCAGGAAAATAAATATTCGGGTTTGATTTGCGGTTTACCCTTGCTATCTTATGGGAAAAATGAATTAAAAATTGAAAATCTGCGAAAAAATATATATATTTTAAATTTCACCTTCCTTCTGTTTTAATTCTTGTGGGAAATCTAAAGGGTTAACAAACTTTGTAAAATCAGTTTTGATTACATTGGGGGCTGTAGTTTCTAAAATATGTTCATTTATGGGAGGTAAGAAACTCAAAAGAAAACATTGCCGATAGCAAACAATAAGCAGTAGATAAATGTCCTCAGATCACCCATTACTTCCACTAAAGTATATAAAAATTTTACTGTACTAGGCACAAATTTTGGACACATTTTTGAGAATACAAACTTTTTAAAGTCCTCCTGCTGCTTTAAAGAACACCTGCCAGCGGGATCAATTTGATCAAACCAGGAAAACTGTCTGGTAGGTTTAATCCTGCTGATCAAAAATATTCAGATTTTTATTCTTTATGCAAATAAGCACTTAAGTGCACTGAGAGGCATGGCCAGGAAAGGCAATCTGAGGAGATGAAGTCCACCTAGGGGCTAGGCCCAACCTTCAGTGCACAGAAGCCCTGAAATGTAAAAAGAAAAAAGTATGGCTACATGCAAAGAATGTTTGTTCAATGGTTGTTCAACCATCAAGCTGTGTATGGCCAACTTTTTTAAACTGGTGACTCCTTGGGCATGTTCATCTTATGAATGTATCACATAGGATAATTTATTTTCCACCTGAAAAAATATCCAAGTGGTTAAGAGAACCAGTAAAGAAATTGGATCTGAACCAAGATGGGAAATGCTGACCATAAAACAAGTCTATGACTAGTGTTCAATTTAAGGTTATTGAGACAGGCCCAATAACCTTTATTTTTTACAGTACAATTGCACTTTGAATGATCAGCCTCATCTTAAAGTGGCCCAGAACATTGGAATTAAGTACGTAGGCTAATCAACTATTGAAGGAATGATCGGCTGGTGAATGATCGTTTCGCGAAGGCAGCCATACACATTTTAGACCATATTGCTTGTTACACTTACTGAAACTGGCAATGCATGTTCAATGACATGGGGTGAAGGACAAACAATCTTCTAACAAAAGATCTTTCATCCAACTATAGGATAAAAATTTCAAACATGACCAACTTCTTTACCGGTGGTCTGTCATCGATTGACTAAAATAATCAATCATTGTCAACGAATAATAGTTTTGGTTGAAGTCGTCCATTTTGATCAACTTTAGACTTCAGTTGTATGGCCACCTTTATATGTTTCGGCACAGAGCATGAATAAAAAATGTAATTGGCTTCTTTCCAGAAATCAGAAAAGTAAAGGTAAATAAAGATAGTGAAAATCAGTACTCATAACAAGATAAGGCAATAAATCTTATCAGAAAAAAAGCCGAGAGTAGAGCATCCAGTACATTGTATAAACAATATATATTTATTATAGAAGAAATTGCAGCTTTAAAAGCATGTGTTGAAACCAAATAAAAATTTATGGCATTTTCCCAAGGATGAAAATGGTATATTCTTTGCAAAGTAATCAGAACGTGAAGGTTTGTGATACATTTGATCATTACAAAAGGGTAAGTGCTGCCAGAATGTTACTAGAAGGAAGGCTCTAGGGGAAAGCAGAGGAGATCATATTTCTGGTCTCCTTGGCCTGCTGATGTGACAAGCGGACTGGTTTAGCTTTACAGTATTTATCACAAATAGCCATCAACATGGCAGCGAAACAAACTCATTCTTATCAGTGGACAACTTTAGTGCTAAAAGCTTTTAAATGCATAATCCTTTTTATCACGTGCTCTAAGCTGTTACGGAAAAGGTCTTTACCAGTTGTTTCCCTGCCTTATACCATCACATTATATTTCTTAGAGATGTTTTTATTTTACAGGAGGGTTTTTCTTGCAGTCATGGTACATGGCTCCATAATCTGCAAGTTGATAAACTGTCATGCCTTGCGAATCAGGCGTGTCAGCTAGCTTTACCGAGAGATACATCTGCACAGTGGAATTTGATAGCCCCAACAGAGGTCAACTTAGTGCTGATCTCTTTTTGTGGTTTGTATAAAAAAAAAAACAAAACCCTGACATTTTTTTCTAAGTGCAAAAAGAAGGAGGGGGGAGGAACATGTTGAAGAAAAAGGGAAAATTAGTTCTCTCCCAACACGACATGATATGTTTCCCATTTCCAGTAAGAATTCCAAAAATTATTTCTATACCACAAATACCCTATTGCTATTACTTAAAATTGACCAGACAAAGGATGGTTCCATGTTAATCAGCAAAATGAACGCAAGACATAATATGCGTGTGTGTTAAGAGAAGAACAAAGACAAGCTGCTATATGAAAAAAAAAAACTCCTGACCCCTCGGTGAAGTCTAATATAAATAATTGGTTTTCATTATGAAGATGTTTCCAATATTGGAACAAGAATATATATCAGGATAGAAAAAAAGAAGGATATTCTGAGATTGTAATCAGGAACAGGATAGAATGCAAGTCGAATAATGCAAGAAACTCAATATAAGAATAGAAGCTTAAAGGGGTTATCCGAGACTAACAAATACTCCCCCATATGCCAGTCCCCTCATACTGAGTGTACTTACCTGGCTCCCCACTCCCTGGTCCCCACACTGCCACAGCTGCTTCTCCCTGTGCGGGGATGAAAACATCCAGTGTCGGGGGTGGGGCAGCCAATGTTTTCATCTGCGCACGGGGAGAAGCAGCTGCGGCTGTGCAGGGACCAGGAGCGGCGCAGGGAGCTAGGAGCCAGGTAAGTAGATTCAGTGTGAGGGCATATGGGAGGACATTAGTTAGTATTGGGTAACCCCTATAAGATTGGACAAAGTAGAATTACAAAGCTAGTTAGAAGGGGTACATTCTACTACAAAATTTTAACGAGGTTGTGCAGTGCTAAGATACTGATGAACTTTCCTCCAAAAAGGTAATCAATATCAGATTGGAGAGGGTCCAACTCCCGCCACTCTCATGATTAGCTGTTTGTAGAGGTAGCCGTACTTGTGCGAGCACTGCTTACATATAATAATTACCAGTGCACCATCTTTGCAACGACAGTGTAGTGTAGTTGCAACTGTTTGTTCCATTCACTTGAATGGGAAGAGCAGTTATAATTACACTGCGCCACCTCTACAAAGGAGATGAAGCAGAACTCCCAACACATTGTCACCTTCTTCAAACAGCTGATTGGCATGGGAGTTGGGCCCCAACCTATTAAATATTGATGACTTATTCTGAGGATAGGTAATCAGTTTTGCAGCACTGCGCAAGTGCAAAAACCTTTATGTCTATGGTCACCTCTAGGCAGTCACAACAATTATGGAGGTGGTCCGACCTGTCTACAACATAGAAAACTAAACCGAGAATATACTGTGAGTGGCTTGAACCAGAAGGAAGAAATGGTTGTCTGAAGGATCACTGACCCTTTGGAAGCTGCATATTTAATTAGATCAATGTACCATGGATAAACTAAATGTTTTCCAATCTACATAGAATAGAGGGGCCATTTCAGAGAGGACCTATTATGACCACCCAGAGCACAAAGGACTGATGTTTTCTATCATTTCCACTCCCTCTGGCCAATATCTAACCAACCTTGTCTGGAGGAACATGGTATCAAAGAGGATGGGATGAGCCAGGGCTGGGTTCCTACATTTAACGGGCCCCATACAAACTGCATGGTCTGCCTTTATCACTTGTATGCCCTTGCTCTGCAGGTACCCAATAGGTCAGAAGGTGTTATCAGCTACTATCAAGAATATTCTTAGTGTAGCACATAGGACATATCTTGTACACATCCCACACCTGTACTGTAGCCTAAAGCTGCATTTACAACTCTTCAGGCTCCAGGGCTAAAATATTCCAGCATTCGCTGCTGTCTCAATGTCTGCATAAAGCTTGCTTTCTCAGAATTGTGATTCTTTTACCAAGTCCTGTACAGTAATCTGATGTGGGAGCATTCTCATTGCAATATAAAGCTTACAATGCTTTTTAAACACTTCAGAGTTACAAACAGCAGAACTGTGAATACAGCTCTGGACTATAAGAAAGCCTGTAACTCGGAAGAAGAGCAAGATACAGTAAGTTATAATGACTGCAGTGTAACCTACTGAAGAGAAGGTAGCTACTGGAGCGTTGGCTTCTGGGGAGTCAACCAGAAGTGCAGGGAAGTGGAAGAGAAGCATGGGTCAGCCAGAGCGTATTCACTGGAGCAGGTTCAGAACAGAACCAGATCCACCAGGGAGATTAAGACGGCAGTATGACTATAAGGTAAAGTGCCCGCAGAAAAAACATCACCAACAGATTAGTTGCTCCCACAACCAATTGGATCCTGGCATACCCAGATTCAAGCAAAGCCAGCCCAAGTCTATAATAGCTACAGCAGAGACACATCTGAGCAACCTAGAGAAGCTCCAATAGAAAATGGCATCTAGTTTAAACCGAGTGCAAGTGGAGGTAAAAAGGGCAGGATGCCTAAGGCATTGTGGTGGATTGTAAAAGAGACTGTTCAGGATAGTTCCTCGAAAATTCAGTTCTAACCACCTTAGGGCACTGTTATCATTGACTGTAAAAAGTGGCCCATGGCCCAGTCAAGTTACTGCCACAATAGAGAGAGAGTCTCTTGCTAGTGTTTGTTATGTATCAGTTTGTGAACTCTTATCACTGTTGAAACATACAGTATCTGCCTACCATCTCCAGTTAATAGGGAGTTAAAAGAGTTCTCTGGGATTTTCATATTGATGACCTATCCTCAAGACAGGTCATCATTATGAGATTGTGAGGGTTTGATTCCCGGCACCCGTGTCGATCAGCTGTTTGATTCATCCTCGCAGCTTACCAAGGGCAGCGCCATACATTGTATAGCAGCTGTGCTTGGTATTGCAGCTTAGACCCACTCACTGGAATGAAGCTAAGTTGCACCTAGGCCATGTGGCAGTTGAATGTGATGTCACATGGTTTAGGAAGAGGCACTTGCGGAGTGCTGCGGCCTCTTGGTACGGCTGATCAATGGGAGTCCTGGAAGTTGGACCCCCAATCTCATATTGATGATGAATCCTGAGGATAGGTCATCAATATGTAAATCCCGGAGAACCCCTTTAATCAGTGCGTCCATTTGCTGCCTGTCCACCTGCACCTTACAGTGACACAATGCTTTGTTCTGTGAGGCATGGAAATGATTTTGGTCAAAGTACTCTATGGACATAAATAAAGCCAATGGGGGAGATTTATCAAACTGGTGTAAAGTAGAACTGGCTTAGTTGCCCATAGCAACCAATCAGATCCCACCTTTCATTTCGGACAGCTCTTTTGGAAAATAAAAAGTGGAATCTGATTGGTTGCTATGTACAACCAGTTTGATAAATGACCCCCAATGTCTATTAAAGGGGTTGTCTCCTTTCAGACTCCTCCTTTCATTTTCCAAAAGAGCTGTCCAATATGAAAAGTGAAATCTGATTGGTTGCTATGGGCAACTAAGCCAGTTCTACTTTACACCAGGTCCAGAATGTGCTGACATTTTATACATTACAGATAATTAATGAAAAAACAAAGGGGGTCATTTATTAAGACCAGCGATTTAGATGCTGGTTTTAATCCTTCCTACGCTAATGAATGAAATGGGCCGGCCGTCCATCTTCCCCGTCCACGCTAGGCCCCTAGTTTCCACCACCTAGGAAAAGTGAAGTGAGCGGGGAAAAGTCGGGGAAAAGCCCCTTTGTGACCAAATCTACAACAAAATTACTCTAAAAAAAGGGTGTACTATGAATAATAAATGACCCCCTAAATTTTCCTAATCATTGGGCTATGACCTATTCCTGTTCAAGCTAGGAAAATGTCTTTATAAACAGCTTTGCTCAGAGAGGCAATTTTTCAGGTGGAATAATGGCCAAGCACCGATGCTTCATGATTAAATGACTATTATTACTATTTTGTGCTTCTTTTTTAACAGCAGAGAGGATTATGGCTTATGTTTGATAACCCCCTATTAGCATATACTGTATGTACATATAAACTGTGTCTGCTAATACAGGAATTACATTGTGCCGTGTCCCAAACCTGAACCTTGACGCATATGTAGAAATCACACAAGTTTAGACATGAGCCCTTGTGTTTTGAATTCTTTCCTTACACAGATGTGTACAAAGTGAGTGAGTGCCTAGGAAGATGAAGGGAACAATGGACCACTGGAGAGCACTGGTGGCCATATACCCCGGAGGGAGCCTATTGATACTCTACATGTACTAAACAGCAATCTTCCATTATCATCAAAGTATTTTACATTCCACAGGTTAACATCTCCATATCACACTGGAAGTGAGTTAGGGTTGTTCCTCAAAATACTTTGCTAGATATATTTCCTTCAAGAAAATTATCTATCTATCTATCTATCTATCTATCTATCTATCTCTATATCATATGTGAAACCTCTTTGAGGTGATCACCCAAAATCTCAAAGAAGGAGCCCAGTATGCATAATATAATGTAAAAAATGAAAACCTGTCATAGGAAACTTGGTCTGGATAAGGGGTGAATTTCTCTTATGCATTTTTCGGTGTATAACATTATAATACTAATAGCCTAATAAATCAACCTTTAGGGTATATTCATGTGATGCAGATTTGTGGCAGAATTTATGAAACTGACCCATTCATCTAATTGAGGTTTGCAGAAATTCAAGTACATGCTGCAGAGAAAAAAAACATTCAACTGTAAGGAATGGGTTCTGCAATGAATCTGAAGTGTGTGGTCATCCCCTATAGAATATGGATACTCAAATGGAGGCTGCCAGCCATCCAGACACCAGCATGTCCTGAGTTCAACTGTATTTGTGTCCTCAGTTGAAGATAATGGTGAAGCAAGGAGCTGTTAGCTTTCTTTTTCACCATTTCCCTGCCATTAGTGGTTCATCATAGGCAGGCGCAATGCAGTGATGTAGTAGAACTGATGAGTATTAAAATTGTATGCAATAAAGGGCATCACTCTGTGTGGGAGGCACTTCAGTCTGAAACTGGTTTTCTCAGAATCGACATTTATCACGTTTCCATCGGATAGCTTATAAATGTATGATTTCTGGCTTCACTGCAGTGACCCCCCCCCACTATGTACTAGAGTGGGTGTCCCAAGTTCCCATTCCTCCTCACTGTACGACCGCAGTGAGCTCTTATAAAAGTTAAATGACAAAATTCTGGCTGCCTTCAGTCACCACTAGAGGGAGCTCTATTAGAGGGAGATTATTGAATATTACCTTATTATTGAGGCCAGTGTGTAGACAATATGAAGACAGATCCCAAGCGTCCCCTAAAAGAGGCTGCAGGTGGCCAGAATTTCATAATATAACTTTATGTCTATACATGGTAGTAGTTTTATTAATCTTGAATAATAATTTCCTGGAAAGATATTAGGATCTTATCTAGACAAGTGGTTACAATACTGTATGGTCAAATGTGTATGGAAGATGACCACACACAGAGTATAATAGTAGTCATCGGCTATGCACCTACATGGTCCAAAAACACAAATTTAACACATATCTCTTCTAACAACACAGTCTTTCTAAGGCTATAGACAGTGTGATAACTGACAACTGACCCATACTGCAGCAATTATCACAAACTACGCTGACTTCCAGGTTAAACAGGCAAAATTAAAAAAGAAGTAAAACAATGATAAAATAAGATTTTTATGACATTATAACTCGCCACAGCAACATCATTTATAATCATTACAAATAATTTAATAACTCACAGGCATCAACACAGCAGAGGATCCAGGCATGGTGGGGTTGGGCAGCGTGCCAGGCATAGAGGCAGGCATGGGTTGTCGTTGTCTGTTGTGGAGATGCAGTAGTGAGGAAAGAGAGCCCGGGACAGGCCTAGACAGAACAGAAAGAAAACAGGCTAAGTATCACCGACAATGTATGCAAGTGCTGTGTATTGTATCACATGTCAACCTCCCTCTTGAGATACCTGATATTTTGACCTAGGTTTCATGCCATAGCGCTCCCTATACACACTCCATTCATTGCACTTGTATTATCACAGGACTGTGGGTTATAATAATAGAGAACAGTTCTTCTAAGGCAGTCAGTGGCCAATGACTTATACGTGTTACATTTTCCAGACTGCAGAGAACACAAGCCAAAAAGCTGTAACATCTGATTTGTATCCATCTCTACTGTTTGGTAACATTGCATTTTCTTCAGTTGAACAATATAGTAAAATACATTTATTCTGCAAGAGTGAAACCATCTAACATCATATCATATAGTGAAATAGTATAATAACATAAGTCTAATTTACAAAAAAAATTAATTTCAATTCTTTGGAATTCCATTTACAGAAATTCTCCTAGTTTTCAGAATTACTCCATTACTCCATACTCAGTTTACAGTAGTCTACATTCTGCTTATGGAAATGCAGTACAATGTGTTAAAGCAACCTCTGTTGGCTCAATGGAAAGCCAGGTGATAGCTGATTCCACACTTCAAAGGGGTTTTCTGGGAGTAAAATTTTGATGACCCATCCTCATGATGGGTCATTAATATTTGATTGGAGGAGGTCCGACTCCTGGCACCCCTGGCCATCAGCTGTTTGAAGAGGCTGCTGAACTGGGAGCACTGCTGACTTCCTAGGCCATGGTGATATCACATTAATTGGCCACATGTATGAGGCGCAATGTAATCAAAGTATGGCGCTATGCTTGATATGGTATGAGGAGGCCTCAGCGACTCTGCACTCACCTGAGCTTTGCAGCTTCTTCAAACGCCTGATCAGCGGGGATGTCAGGAGTCAAATCCACACTGATCAGATATTGATGACCTATCCTGAGGAAAACCCCTTCAACTTTTCTGTTTTAGAATACATATATATCAGAAGTGTTATATAGAGCAATTGCACTACCTCTGCAGCAATGATTCTCATCCTCAGCACTTGGAAACTCATTTTTAATATAGTCTATTGAAAAAGCACTACATGTAGATAGAAGCCAGGAACATGTTAGGCTACTTTCATATTTGCAACACAGCTCTCTGGCAGGCTCTTCTGGCATAGAATGAACCGGACAAAAAATGCCATTTTTGTGACATAGCGGCCGGGTCTCTGCCGGACCCCATTATAGTCAGTGGGCCCAGTGGGCATTCCTGTATCACCTGGCATTGCCAGTTCTGGAGAACTCTGTGCTACAAATGTGAAAGCAGCCTTAGATGGAATAGACAGAACATGGAATATTCAATTCAACTTATATCCTAAAATATAATTTCCTTTTCTGATAAAGGATTACATTGTAATCTTTCTGCAAGTATACACAATCTCTTAACCAAACTAATAAAAGGAGAAATAGATACAAGCCTTAGGGTTTCATCCATCTGTAAACATTTGATACTTGTGATGACAGGACGCCTAGCATACCATGGTACACAGTTCCCATTCTATGATATATTAGATGCAAAGGACAATATGGCTTATTCACATTTTGTTTTTTTTTGAGATTTCTATAAAATAACTTATTGACACTGTAATCTATTAGCAACATTTCCATATCTTGGCAACAGCTATTAACCTACATGGAGAACCATGTGCAATTGACTATACCAATGACTTTATGGCCACCTTTTCAATGTGCAGATTTGTGGTGTGGATTCTGCATCCATGACAATGTCCAGTACAATATATATGGTTGAGTTTTTCAAAAACATAGTAAAATAATTCTGCATAGAAACCAGGCTTTCAGGTTTTTGGGCAGAGGAATTAATTTTACTCTTTCAATTTGTAGGTGAGAAGTTAAAAGACAATCCAAATCCTGTTGTAATGCATTTGCAGATTTCCACAGTGGGAAAAAAAATGCTATGTGTGGAAGTGACAAGAACCATAACCCGGTCATGCTTAAACATACTATACAGCCTACACAAAGCTCTCCCTTAAAGGAACAAAGGCAACACCCATACAATATCCAATAAAATACAACATTTATTGATGGATAAAATAGTGACACATAAAAAAAGTGATGGGAAAGTAATGGGACAATGGAAATCGTATCCATAAATTGCTGTACCAAGTAACCGGCCCCCCAAAAAGATGTAGACACGTCCTAAAGTATTAGTGGGAACAATCCTCTAGTGGAAACAAGCTCATCTAGCGAAATGTGCATCAAGGTGTTTTCTGGTTCCCTCAGATCCAAGCTCCCTCATCATGTCTGGGATGGGTAACTCTCCTTGATATCTTGATATGATGTATATTTTGGGTCTTGATTATCATGATTTTTCTAAGCGGGATTATGATGTAAGGACGTCCTCCTCTGTTTGGCTAGTCAGTTATGATCCACCATCCAATCGTTATTTATAATATTATATTATATATAGAAATTATATAATTCATTATAGGATTGTTCCTACGGATACTTCAGGACGTGTGTCTACATCTTTTTGAGGGAAGGTTGTGAAGCGGGGGCCAGTTATTTGGTACAGCAAATTATGGATACACTTTCCATTGTCTGATGTTTTTGTTCCATTACTTTCTGCATTTTATCCATCAATAAATTTTGCATTTTATTGGATATTGAATGAGTGTTTATTTTGTTCCTTTTTGGGAGCACTGTCTGTAAGCTGTATACATGTGTGGAAGTAGCCTAAAAGTGGAATTATGATACATAATTTACCAAATCTTTTCAATTTACACCTCCATCTATGGCCTCTATGGTCTCTATGGCCTCATGCACATGACCGCCATCCACATTAGGACACAAACCCATTCATTTCTATGGGTCTGGAAAAAAAACGCACAGCAAATGGATGTCTACATCCATACGTCCATTCCACAAACTATACTACATGTCCTATGCTTGTTTGTACTGTGTACAAGAATAGTAATTTCTACTGATGGTTGTTAGAAAAATGTGGAATCCACACGGAAGGTATCCATATTTTCTGGATCCATGGTCTGGGGACAGCAATACGGACATGGTCATGTAGCCTAAAGCATATTTATCCAAATCTTCAACCTATCACCAAAAGGACCTGCATCAGAGGACAACAAAATTTGCCCTGTACTATAAACGGCTTGTCATCTTGGAGATTTACAGACTGTACTGACGGCTCACGTGTGTTTCCATACAATGAATACAGAACACAATGAAGAATACAAGTATAATTTCCAAGCATTCATAGCTAACATGCAGATATTACAGAGCAAAGAATAATAAGTCCTGAAGCCAACTATAGACAGCATGAGCTATTTCCATGAAGGATATTCTTAATCTCTTAATAAAACCATTATGTGTGATGGCACAAAGGGATATAATGATCTGTGGATATTTAAAATAGCTTCAAGTATTGATGAATAAGATGAGGAGCAGATTAGGGCCCTGGGGGTACAGCCTGTATAATAAAATAAATGCATGTAATAGTTTTAGAGGAAGTTCAAATTATTTCAATATGATCTTGTTTTTGCCCACACATAGAAGAACATTATATGGTACATTAACCCTCCAAGCACTACACAGACCTGAACGTGTACATAGAATACACTGCTTACAAATTGAATCCAATTCCAATCAATACCTAAAATCTGACTGGTGATCTCATTCCTGAATATACATTCGAAAGCTGGGAATACACACAAGATAACTGTTGGCTGAAAGATGATTTGGCCAACAGTAATCTCTCCTGATCCTCCCATACAATGCACGCTCAGCTCGGCATATGTAGAGAAAGGGAGAGGGGAGAAAGACACTGCCCAAAAGGTACAGCATTTGAAATTGAATAGGCCCAATCCTCATCTCCAGGGACATCAGCTGTGGGTGGAGGGTCAAAAGCTGAGCATAAACATTAGAAGGACAAACCCTTTCAAAATTTGTGGGCTCAGGCAACATAGATCTAATTTGTTTTGCCAGCTTAAAAAGTCACTGTACTTTCAGACAATTTCATTTCATTTAAAAGAAAATGTTGTAAATAGCTCATTTCTACATCACTTCATTTGAAAAATATGCCTGCATCCACCTGTAGAAAAGCTGCAAAGTCATGGCCACTAGGGGTCTCCACCTAATTTGCAGTCCAGGGCCTATTGTCAGGCGAGATCCATCCCTAGTAACAGAGATAGAGATGATGGCTGAGAGGAAGTGAGGGTGTGTCAGAGCTAGCAGAGATAAAAGAACTGCTTCTACACAGCTTTGGAAGATTATAGGAGCCTCCAGTGTGTCTGTAAATGGGATCTACTTATCTTTATATGTAACTAGCTGAAGGACCCGGCTTCGCCCGAGTATATTTAATTTATTTCTTTTACTGTTTGTGTGTGTCGTTAAAAGATATCGAGAGTGCCTGCCCCTTTAACAGTGACCTCTACAGCGGCCCGCCCCTTTAACAGTGACCTCTACAGCGGCCAGCCCCTTTAACAGTGACCTCTACAGCGACCTGCCCCTTTAACAGAGACCTCTACAGCGGCCCGCCCCTTTAACAGTGACCTCTACAGCGGCCAGCCCCTTTAACAGTGACCTCTACAGCTGCCCGCCCCTTAAACAGTGACCTCTACAGCAGCCCGCCCCTTTAACAGTGACCTCTACAGCAGCCCGCCCCTTTAACAGTGATCTCTACAGCAGCCTGCCCCTTCAACAGTGACCTCTACAGCAGCCTGCCCCTTTAACAGTGACCTCTACAGCTGCCCACCCCTTTAACAGTGACCTCTACAGAAGTCCGCCCTTTAACTGTGACCTCCACAGCAGCTAGAGTGGCCACTGTCTTCACCCCAGAAAGCCAGACCTCACCGGCCATTCCCCCAAACGTGAAACAGCGCCCCCAGTTCCCATGAAGACACATCACTAAACATGAGGCCACGCCCCCCCTCGCTCCGTGAAGACATGGAGGAGAAGCTGTCTGAGTGTGAGCTACTGAAAGGGTGGACATCCCTGTGTCTGTCCAGGCACCGCGTCGGACGGAGAACAGGTAGCCAGAAAACTGGACTGTCCAGCCTGAAGCCGGACATCTGGCCACCCTAACATCAGCCTGCCCCTAGGGTGGCCAGAGGTCTTGTTTTAGGCTGGACGGTCTGGCTTTCAGGCCTGTCCTCTGTCATGCGCAGGGCCTGGATGGACACAGCAGCAGCACTCTCAGCAGCAGCACTGTGCAGTCTGAGCAATGAGCTGCAGGGAGAAAGTCACCCTCCCCCCACCCCTGCAGCTGACAGAAGGTGATTTTTACCAATATTTTTAATCCCGTTCAAATGCAGCATGGAAGGGGTGTGGCCTGACTGAGTCAGGGGCGTGACTTAGTGGGATCTGGGGGTGGTGCTTTTAAGTCCTTTATTTTGACGGTGGCCGGAATTACAGGTCGATGCCATAGTAATTTAGGAGGAAGGTGGGTAGCAGTGGAAGAAAACATCTTTTATTACTACTGAACAGTAAATATGTAAAATTTACATTATATGAGGTAATGATTGATGATGAGTTAGTCTAAAACATAAGTTATAGTTATGGTAACCGGGAATACCCATTTACCATTGTCATCCACAGTGCTCTGCCTCTTAAATGCATACCTAAAGCATTGAACTGGCTAGGTTGTCATAGAAACCTGATGTGTGCCTGTGAGCTTCTATTGGCTGATAAGGGTCATGTGACCAGGCTACTATTGGCTAATGCATTTTTTGGGAATATCTCAGGAACGGTACGTCCTGGAGAGTTGAAAACTGTTCTAAAATCTTCCCGGACACCTGATGTACATGTGTGCCAAATTTTGTGATTGTAGCTGCAGCGGTGCGGATTCCTTTAGCGGACATACACACACACACATACACTCAGCTTTATATATTAGATGTGTGCCCTGTAGTTGACAAGAAAAATAGTGGAAATAAGGGAAAGGACGCCACAGCAGTACAGTGCTGGCAGATTCCATAGACGGGAGAAATTAGGCTGAAAAAAACATTAGGGAAGTCCCAGAAAACCAATTCCTTCACAGTTATGATTGTACAAAGAAGCACATCCATTGTGCAAACTTTTTTTGAAAACTCAGGTACACTTTAAAAGGAATCTGTCACCATGATTCTGGACCTATCTACATGAATACATGATTAGTGCTGCACATACAGTAAGAAGTCCATATTCTCTTTTTTTCCCTACTGCTTCCTATTCTCTGTTGTCAGTGCTTAACGCTGCACTGAAAGACACAGTATGGACTGCGGAGCCGCACAAACATAATGTTGATGACTCTATGCGCATGCACAGCAGTCCTGACAATGTATTTCAGTGCAGCTTTAATGCCTGGTCGGTGGTGTTTAGTTGAAGAGGCATAACCTCTTGTGGGCCTGCAGATTTACTATAAATTACACCAGAAACAGGTTAAATAATAGCACAAATCATACAACAGACTATTGCATTTCGGGCACACGTATAGGCAAAGACGTGACAAATATATTCAGCAGCCTGTGCCTCTTGATAAATTTGTTGCATCTTACTCCAACACACTTTGGATTAAGATCAGCTTTTCATATTCATAAAATCCCCACTATGGGTGTAAATCATATTCGCAAATTATAGTCAGTAATCTACAGTCCTACAGAGACTTGAAAGAGAAGTAAGGCTACTTTCACACTAGCGGCAGCACGGATCCGGCACCTAAAGGGTGCCGACGGACACGTACTGCCGCTGACACATACACAGAGAACATACATACACACAAACACATACATACTTACAAACTCCAGCCCAGGACGCCGGCAGCACGTCTTCATGCGCCTCCTGCGCGCAGTGATGACGATTCCCCACAGCGCCCTCTGCTGGGCGCAGTGGGGAAACGTCATAGCTGCGCGCAGGTGGCGCGTGAAGACATGCTGCCAGCGTCCCTGGCTGGAGTATGTGAGTATGTATATGTATGTATGTATGTATGTCTGTATGTTTCTCTGTAGCCGGATCCGGAATGACCCCCCCCATTGCAAGTCAATGGAGGACAGATCCGGATTACTGGTGTGTCACACCAAACGGATCCGTCCCCATTGACTTGCATTGGGGGTCATTCCGGATCCGTCTTGGTGCGGATGCCTGGACCGGAGAGCAAACTGCAGCATGCTTTCAGGAGCATTCCGCTGTCTTCAGTTCAGTTTTGTCCCCATTGACAATGAATGGGGACAAAACTGAAGCGTTTTTTTCCGGTATTGAGCCCCTATGACGGAACTCAATACCGGAATTTAAAAATGCTAGTGTGAAAGTAGCCTTACTCTCAACTTTTGCTGATAAAAAGATTATTTAGAGCAAAGACCCTTGCTCCATTACTTAAATCACACCCTAATGCCAGAACCCTAGTGCATAATACGTGCCTAGCAGAATACGTAAATCAAACTTCTACACAACAGAATACTGTATGCCACAAAAATCCAGTAGTTTCAGGGTTGGAGTGACACATTAGCAACAAAGAATCCTACAATGTGCACATGGTTGTAGGGTCAAAGATTCAGGAGAAGACAACTACAACCTGAATATCTGATTAAGGCTGGTTTCACACGAACGTTGTGTTTTGCGGTCCGCAAATTGCGGATCCGCAAAAAAAACGGATGCCGTCCGTATGGCATCCGTTTGTTTTGCGGATCCATTGTAACAATGCCTATCCATGTCCGTTTTGCGGACAAGAATAGGACAGGTTCTATCTTTTTTGCGGGGCTACGGAACGGGCATACGGGTACGGGTCAGTTTTAAATCTGTCATTGAAGTGTTGCTCGGTTGTATTAAGGTAGATTTTGGCACTGTCAATGAAAGTACACCAGGGGGTTGCCTGGCTTGGAGATACAACATTTTTTTGTGATATTTGAAAAAGTTGCACATCATAAATGAGACATAACCCTATTCTATGCTGTAATCCCAACCATTTTTTCATTCCCCTTTTTGAGGCTCATCAAATGTCGCAAAATTTCACAAAAAGTCGCAAAAGTGCACAAAATGTTGCACAGTTGCAACATTTTTATGCCACAAAACTGGCATAGCAGATTTGATAAATGTCCCCCATTATCTTTAAATTGTCTAGCCTACACAAAGTGTAGGTTCCAGGTTCTCTCTTACGCTCTTACACCTGCAGTTTTGCAAGTTTTTTCTTTTATTATTTTGAATTAATACTAATCCCCCATGACTGCATCTAATTTAATGCAAAATACATAAATCAATACTGAAATTCCATTTTATACTGGATGCAAACAAGAAATACATTTACCATCCATTAACAATTCAGTACTCACTTTTAGTTAATATTTAACCGCTTTTCTCTAGAAGTCCTACCCTTGTAAATAATTGGCCCTACAAGGAGTGGTAAAGTAATGTAAGCTATTTTGTTACATAAGGTGGGTTTATTTTGTGTTGCATATATAGCACCAATGTATTCCATAACTATGTACAGAAATTGTCACCATTCATGTCACTCCTTTTTCCAACAAGGTTCACAGCCTAAATATTTTGATTAATCAGATTGTAATTTAATCTGAATTAACATGTTCACCAGCTCCAGCACTCTGGTCCCTGGCAGCGCTCACTCGCCTCACGTCTTTCACTCCTCCCCGGTGAGCCCGGCTGCCAGGGTAGCTCTGTCCCAACATGTAGGCTATGGCTTTTCTGCTGGGTAGGCCTCTGTTGTTTTTCCTGTAGGGCGCACATGCACTCCCTCCACTCTTAAAGGGCCTGTGAAGATAGCCCAAGGTACTTAAGCAATAGCTTTTAATCCACTAGTATCCTGCAAAGGTTTGCTGTTCTTTGTTTGTTTGCCTGTATAACAACTTCTGTCTGTATTGTGGATTTAACTCTTTACTGCTTGACCTCTGTTCTGACCCTTTGCTGCCTGTTTGGACCTCTGCTTGATCTCTGTTCTGACCCTGAGCTGCCTGCCCTGACCTTGGAATGTTTATCGGATTACACATACTCTGCCTACCCTGACCTTGGCCTGTCCCTGACTATGGTTTTGCCTGATTCGCACTGGTGTCTTTTAACCTCCCATGGATCAGCATTCACTGGTGGTTCTCCTACAGCGAAGTCCAGATCCTTGTATAGTGATCAAAGGGTGACTACCTGGGGGCTACTTAGGTAACACCCTTAGAAGTAGCCCCAAGCCAAATCTGTTCAAGTTGCACAGCTGATCTACGTTTGCTTTGTAACAATAACATCCATCGTTATGACTATATATAACAACTTTTTTTTGAAAATAGTATGCAATTTATCAAAAACGACTTTATCTTCATGTGCACTTCATACAGTATTTTTGCATACACAGATATTGACTGTTGACTGTCTTATGCAGTTTTACGTGTACTAACTTGTTTTTATAAAAGATGGTGAGACCTTTTGTGGCATCCATATATCCTGCATCCTCATAGGCTAAGCTACAGAGGTTCACCATTTATGTCCATCTTGTCTCCAACGAGGTTCACAATCTAACTTCCCAATGTCAGACACAGACATTCTCCGGGGACCGGGTATATTTTAGTTAACCTATTAGTATGTTTTGGGGTATGGTCGGAAACTGTAGTACCCAGAAGAACATACAAACTCTATACAGAGGTTGTCCTTGGCCGCATTTGAATCCTGCAAGACAACTATTCTGCCCTATAGTGGTCATTTTTTTCTCATGAAAGGTGAGGTGTTCATAACTAATAAAGACAAACCACTTAGGACTGTGGTCAGTGAAGCCAATGCCGCCCCTTAATTAGAAACATTACTGTTGCCCCCTCCCTTTCCCACAGAATCAGACAATGCTACAGTGCAGTGTAAGAATATAAATATTTATTTTAGAAATAAGCACTCAGATATTTTATATCAGCGCCATTGACCATAGATACATATATTTGCAGTACAATTTACAGGGCTGGATTTTATTTGGACCCGGTTCTCACAGGATCAAATTTAGTAAACTAATAAAGTAGGGTATGCATTAAAAATCAATGTTCACGTACATATAAATAAACTATGCAGTTCACCACCAGACCAGATTAACTTGCCATGATCCTAGTACTTTCCAAATAAACACGCTCTCCCAGAGGTCACCGTGCAGCCATGTCAATGACAAAACAAAGCTAGCTTTTCACAATGCCTGAGATTTAGCTGCAGTCTATAAAGAATCGAAAGATATCACCTGGTTCTACAGCATATGGAGAATTCTTAAATATATCTTACACCCATTTAAGATGATCTCAGGAAAAAAATGAAAGGAGGCATTTAACTTTCTAATAACAATATAAGTATTTAAGGGAATAACATTTACTTAAGATAAGGAACCAGTTAATGCTACAATTTTCTACATTTGCCAGTAGCCTTGGAACCATTGACACCCCTTCATGATTACTGTAATAAGAGATATGCATGTATTAGCTGAAGGAACCAATCAGTATGGGAGCCTTAGCCCAATTACCTGTTTTTTGGAGCTGGAATGACCTCAGTGTTAAGAAAGGGACAATTATCAGTCCTGCTTAAACTTCGTCCCTGACCCATGCACGTTTTTACTGAAAAGTGTAATAACACTGTAACATAAATTCTACGTGTTCAGTGTTCAAATCATGGGTGCTCCGAGTGGTATGGGCTGCCCGCTCTGCCCGTTCTTGTGATCAGTGGGGGTCCTAGCGGGACCCCCAACAAACTAATAGTTATTCCCTAACCTGTAGATAGGGGATAACTTGGAACAACCAAAATACCTCTTTAAAGTACATAAAAAGCACAAAAACATAATTACAGAAGTGAAAAAAGAGTGTGCTTTACACAAAAGATAAATACAAAGGCTATGTACTAAAAAAATAGAAAAAAAAGCATTGTCATTGAAAAGTTAATTTCCTTACAATGTAGAGGGGCAAAAATGAAAACATAAGATGTGCTTCAAATGCTAAAATAAGTCAAGAGGTTAAAGCTATGTTCCGATGCTCCGATGTCTCAGCAGTGGAAATCCCAGGTGAACAGTTGGATTCCTGTTGCAGATGTGTTGCGAGTGTGTGCAGCAGATCTGTAGCAGATTGCTATGAAGATTAGCCCCATTGTCATTCAATGGGGCTAGTCTTCGAAGTTTCTACCTGAAATATGTGACTGTAGCAGATTTTTTTTCTGTAGAAGATTTTTTTCCAGTGCATGGACAAAAAGCTGTGAGGAAATTTTCAAAGCCCATGAACAGGGTTGTAGAAACCCCATTCATATGCAATGGTTGAACAATTCTTACTTTTCAAATAATGATATGTTTAGGTTCTGATTTTCTTCCCACAGTTTTTTCAGTGGTAAAAAAACTATTCCAGGCCTATCCCGTGGTGAGCACCTGATATGATCCTCCATGGCACATGGTGTGAGTTGCCTTCACTGATAAGTGAACAGAGGGAGCGGAACACTTTGCTGGGTTAGTAATTCTATATGTCGGAATAAGTTGCTATTATTACATTTTGACTGAGGGCCTCATATCCATGTTGTCAAAAGTGCAATTCATTCTGAAAATGAAAACAAAGCTCGATCACGCTCAGACTTGCTTGCAGGAGCTTCAGATTTTCAAAACACAATAATTCTCATTTTTATTACAATTTCCCTAAGGGAAAGTATTTTATTACAAAAAGAAAAGAAAAAAAATCTTGAGCAAACTATGGGATATGTATCGATGCATTGTTCTATCACTAATCTAGTTCCTGCAGACAGATTACTTTTACCTGTGTACTTGTATAAACAGCATTCATGGAGTCACAGACTAGATAAGCCTTTCTTTCAATTAACATGTCAGCGGTGACAGGCAGAAATTTCAGGCTCCTGCCTACAGTGATAAATACTGCCATGCCCTGGACCGTGGCCTGCTGTTGTCACATCAGATGATCATAATGAAATGTCCAGGATAAATTATGGACTTGGCTTTTTGAGGTATAGCTAGGAAAGATACGCTCAATGCTGTTTAGTAGTATTTCCTCCAACAATGATGCCTCACAAAGCCTAGAATTTAACAAGGTTACAAAGTGAGGTAGAAATCACCGTAAAACATAAATGACTGCCAAGTACATAGATCATTTCTTTTCTATACATATTTTAACATATTGGTTTATTTTACAACATACCAATAATAACAAATATGTAGCCAAGATCACAAAATATTGCCAAACACATACATAGTCAATTTCTCTTTCCATCCATCCATACAATCTCAAGGGAAACATACTACATGGCTAATACTGGAAGATTGGAAAAGTTATATATGCTTAAGATAGCGGTAAAGAAGATTGAGGAATTAAGAGTCTTGAACGGGGTGTCATGGTGAAGCCTAAGGGGCAGGATGGTGATAAAAAAATAAGCAAAGGAGATATGGTAAGCACTTTAGGCTAGTTAAAGAGCATCTCTGATATAAAGAGGACCTATCCACTGAGTCATGTATTAGTGAAGATAAAGGCGTTTACAAAAGATAGCCTATTCTTGAGATGTCAGTACTATCTGATTGGTGGAGGCCCCCCCCTCCGTTCATTATGCAGTGAAGGGAGATGGTTAAGGCAGTACTAATCGCATTGAGGTGAATGAGAATGGCACTGAAGTAATCAGCTCCAACCACTACAAAACGAACTGAGCTGTGTAGGTCTGGCACCAAGTTCCACCACTGAAGCTACAGCAGAACAGCTGATCAGCTGGGATGCTGACCGTCAGACCCACGCTGGTCAGATAGTGACGACCTGTCCCCAGGACAGGCCATCACTTGTAAAGGGTTAGACAACCCCTTAACTGAAGCTGTTGGAATCTTCATAATGCTATAAATGTCTTTCAGAAGCACCTATTATGGTTAGTGGGACCCAACATCTCTTTACAGCTTAACTACATGATCTTGAAGGGTTTGATCTTGACAGCAGTCAAATGGGTTTCTTTGACTAGCCTCTTTCCTCATTGTCAAATTAGTAATTTTTCATATAGTATTATTAAAGGTGTTACCCAGTATTAGAAATATAAGGCTGCCTTCATCCAAAAACAGCAATGTGTTACTGCACTATATGGCATCCTTGTCCATGTCAGTAGCACCCATGTAGATAGTGGAGGCCTTCTGCACTACATCCCAGAACAGTTCCTTTCCATAGTCACTTTTTAACTGAGCATTTGGAAGTGATAGCTGATATTTAAAGCTAGGAAATAAATTCTACAGATTGAATGGTGTCCTTATTTATTACATTTCTGAGTAAATTTCTTAATTATTATCTGAAATGTACAGTATAAATAAGTAAAAATACAGATGAGTATTAATATGCAATATTAGCATTGAATCTCCAAACATACTAAGGTGCACCCATACCCATATCCCTGGTGTTTTGATAAACTACACTAGGCATCTTTGGAAAATAAAGGCCGAGTGGTTTTTCGACAGCAGCGGGATACTAAACTTTTTGTAGATTACAATCTCTTTAACAGTAAAAGACATTTTAGGATAGATACATTAGGGGCACCATAAGTTCATGACAAAGGAACCATAAAGCTTTTTTCACAGTATCAGATAATCTTCATGAAACAATCTAGGAGCTTTAGAAGATAACATCACTAGCTCTTCACCGCTCTAGGGGTGTGTTGATGGAATTATTATTTCAGTCAGAACAGTCCCGCCAGAACAAGCAGATGTTTACGTGAAAGTTTAGTTTTCTGTCTTCAGTAATTATCCAAAGGCCAACATCAAATCACCAACCATATAAAAACCTACTGGAGTAGATGACTAGAAGAACGTCTAATAGCTTCTCCAAGCATTTGAAGTGACAGCTATGAAACTTCAATTGGACATGGTTTTCAGAACAACTCTGAGAGTTTTATACAGTCACTTTTGTATTCTTTATATAAGCAACAATATATTTGACATATCTTGTTAAAAGGGGCTATTGAACAAAAACATTTATCACTAGACATGAGTGAATCAATTCCAAACTAATAAAATTCAACATAAAGGGGCACATTTATTAAGACTGGCGTTTTAGACACTGGTCTTAATAAAGGCCCATAACTGGCGGTAAAGAGACGCTCTCTATAACTTCAGCACATCCAGCGCCAGTTCTAAATGTGACAGTTTCCGAGCAGTCTTACATTTAGACCAATATAGGCATATTTCAGTATAATAAATGACCCCCAAAGTTTCCAAAAATTCAAGTCAAATCCAAATCCAACTTTTTGGGCAATTTGATTTGGCTTGTGTATAGGCGCCGTCTGGGGTGAATGAAACGGATGCACACAGTTGTATTATCAGTAACGGAAGCATTATTGCTGAACCCTGCCGGATCCAGCAATAACGCTAATGTGAAAGCAGCCTTACCCATGTAGTCTACCAGGGGTGGACTGGGAACTTAAAGTGGCCCTGGAAAAAATACTAAAAGTGGCCCCCTTTTGTAGTTGAGTCCAAACTGATGGAAGGCAGGTCCGGCAATACCATATTGTGGTACATTATACCACCCCAACAGAACCAAATACCACAGTCCATCACAAAATACTGCCATCAGCACAAAATACATCACCAAAAACTTCCACTGGCCAGGCATGAGGAGGACTCAGGCAGCACCCAGGGCATCGGCCCACTGGGAAATTTCCCTGTAAGGTCTATGGCCAATCCGCCCCTGTAGTCTACATATTAGGGCACAGAACTAAAACAACACTATCATTTCTTAAAGAGAACCTGTCACCACAAAATGAAGTGTGATCTGCACGCAACATGATATAGAGCAGGAGGAGCTGATTAGATATATATATACATACATACATACATTTATATATATTTTTTTCTGAACTTAAGTCTGTCCCCGTTTACAGCAATGAGTGACTGATCCACACTTAAAGGGGTTATCCCATGAATAATGTAAAAAATGAAAATCAGACATCATAGTACATGACAATCCATTTCTAACAAAGCTAAAACCAGTCCTGTACCTCACATGGATACAGAGATCTCCACATTCATTGCTCTGCCAAATTTATAACAAGCTGAAAGCTCAAGGGAGTGTCTTTTTTGCTGCAGCCACAGACGACATGTCCATGCTCTCCCTATCACAGCTCAGAAGGCAGCTGAAAGGTGAAACTGAGCATGTGCGGCCATCTCAGTGAACAAGACAAAGAAATAAGAAATTAAGTGCCACTATACAGATACATTTTATTGAATAACTTAGTAACTATACAAAATGTTTAATTAAATGCAATTACAAAAGAATTCAGATCCAGAGCTGGTTTGAAAACTGTAAAATATTTTTCGTGGGACAACCCCTTTAAATGCCATTTACACAGGCTGAGAATTCCAAAGATAATTGCTAACAAGCGCTCATAGGCACGCTCGTTAGCAATTATCTGGCAGTGTAAACTTACTTATAACACCTCCCCCGTGTACAACTATCAGTGACTGACAGCTATATATGTATACACACTAAAGGTCCCTTTACATAGGAAGACACAGCAGCAGATTGTCTGGAAGGAAGCGGTCCTTCCTGACAATCTGCTGCTCGCTGGTGGAAGAGGCCTATGAAAGCTCATTAGTGGTTATCTTTAGGATTCTTGGCCCGTGTAAAGGGCCCTTACACAGATAATGCAATCATTGATAACACCTCCCAGTGTACAGATGAAGTCAGAAACAGCAGAGATTGAAATTTAAAAATTATACTGAATATTTTCCCATAAAACTCCAGTATATATTAATGTGCTCAGCTCCTCCTGTTCTATAACATGCTGCCTGCAGATTGTGCTGCATCATGTAATGACAGGTCTTCTTTGGTATAATATATTGGAAAATTTGGAAGCATTCCCTTTATATTTATTGTGTTATATGGGTAACCATGTATGCTGAAGAGCATAAGGCAATGAGGGGGTAAGACTAAAGGATTTAGAAGCAAAAAACTTGATCCAATTTAATTATGACTCAATTTTTCGAAGCCAAAAACAGAAGTGATTTATAAAGTTGCATAATCATACAATAAAATATAAGTGCTGGCTTTAAACCATCTGCATATTAATCCAGTATGACAGTACCTCTTGGTTCCATCTGCGTAGCACAACGTGACCATACAATAGAATTGCAATTGCTTTTTTAACTAAAACAATGTGAATTTTGTGGAATCTCTTAAAAAGAGACCTGAGAAGGATTAATGTTAAGGTTAATGCTTCTCTTAAAATTATATCAGTCACCTGGGAAAACCCATAAGACATTGTGTGAGTGCTTAAAATGTCCCAGCATGTAATGAAAAAAGAGTTACTCTGTTTAACGTGACTCCGCTTCTTGCAAGTGACTATAGAGAATGTGTTAATGACCACAGCAAGCCATGCCCAACGTATCTGACGTCAAAAAGAAACACAATAATGAATTATTACTCTTCATTCACATATAGCAGTGCATTCTGGCTTCCAACTTGTATTTTTTCTTTTGGAAATTATAGAGAAATTATGAAGAAAATACGTTTTCTCTAAAAAAAATAAAAATAAATAAATCCTATGGGGCAAGTCAACGACTACTCCCCACCTGTATTGAGACATTGCTTTGTTCACTATGTACAGACTGATTTTTTAATTCATTTTACATGTAGATCTCTTTCTAATATGTCTTTGGACATTTTAACATCAGAGTGAGGGTTTAGCCATATATTGTCAACTGCATTTTCCGCTGTAGTGCACCATTTTCCGTGAATTGTTTTTCTATGTAGATTGTCACATCCGCACATTTGTGTACCCTGTGTAGGATGTCTTTGTGGTACATGTGGTCCGCTGCAGGCATCCTCCATTGTATGCATTTTTTGCTGGGGATTACGTTCGGCAGCGGACCACATGTGCGGGATTTGCTCCCCCGGTTATATATGCGCTACAGCATTGGGGTTTTTGAGCATGTTCTGCCATTTGAGACCACCTTTTTTCTGTGAGTTTGTTTGTACGTTTATTCCTGGAGGCGTGGCAACTCCAGGTTGAATGTGCCTTGATTATTACTAATGGGTAACATTCAGGTGCACCTGTGCAGTCTGGGTCACATGACGTCAGGGCAATGTGGGAAATACAGCCTCCGCCCCCCCTCCCATTGTATGTGTGATTTCACGCTGGAGGTAACTGGGAGCTGGTCGCTGTGTCTCGGACCTCATGCACCTATCTGTCATTACCTATACCATAGTAGGGATAGCGTTAGGTCCGTGCCAACTGAGATACCTTGACGCGGTGCTCGGGCTCCGGTATGTCTTTGATATAAGGATATACTGGCGTAAGTTTCATTTTAACATCAGAGTGAGGGTTTAGCCATATATTGTCAACTGCATTTTCCGCTGTAGTGCACCATTTTCCGTGAATTGTTTTTCTAATATGTCTTTGGACCTCTGCAAAATTCTGATCTTTGCACCCATGTGTCTGAAATATTAATAAAACGCTTTGGGAATATGCGGGACTCCAGCCTGTGTCACTTGAAGTAAGTCAAACAACAGTTATCAGCATCTTGAAGGACTAAACCTCAGCTCTGCTGAAACAATAAACCTCTCACCCCGAAGCTTTATCTCGCTGTCTGCCAACTCTCTGTTGACTTATGTTTAAGGATACCGGCATATGTTTTAGGAAGAGATAGAAGAAATAAGGGAAATATGCCGGGATTACTGTAAACTGCAAACTGCTGGCAAAATGTTTAGGTTTCTTTTGGTCTGGAGCCAGAGTTTTTTTTCTGGAAATGAACACCACATTTTTATTAAGTTACACCTATCTCTTTTATTTGAAACATACTTTACATACTTGGCTTGGCGCTAGGAAGAAATATGATAATGCATTTTATAAGCCGGGTAAATAAACAAGGGGAACGATGAAAAGACGCAGGTTGATGCATTGGGAATTCGGTCTCTACGTGTGTCTCCTTACATTTTTTAATTACTGATGAGGCTGGACACAGAACATTGAGTGAATTCATTGAGTGAACATTAAGTGTTAAACAAATTGACTTTCATCCGAATTTGAGGAAAAATTTTATTCGCCATAAATCTGAATTTCATTGCACTTTGTGGTAAAAAATCAAAAACATACTCACCTCATCCATTTGCTCGCGGAGAGGCCATTGTAGCCATCTTGGTTGAAGAAAACGCGCGATAAATGGCGCATGTGCTGATGTGTGAGGTCACCGCGTCATCACACTGGCCAATCAGTGATGACGTCACGTCCATCCAGCGTGATAACGTCATCACATGAACACGAGAGACATTTGGTGCCTTTTCTTCAATCAAGCTGACTGCGATGGCCTCACCAAGAGCAAATGGATGAGCTGAGTATGTCTTTTTTTAACCCTGGAATAACCCCTAAAGGGCCTCAATGTGACTGTCAGATGCTGAGATCTGCATTGCGTGCGGCATCTGAGGGGTTCAGTGATGGTGGGCGGCACAATCGCCGTTCCCCGCCTTTATGCCTGCTACATCCTATGGTATGCGATTTGTGACTAAATAATTAGTAACAAATCGAATTTCTTTGTGAACTTCAGCGACGCAGGCGAATTGAATTTTTGATAACTTCTCTCATCTCTAGTCAGCAGGATTGACCTTTCAAAAGTGGTGACACAGACACAGTAGCATAGGTGAGGGGTAAAGCTATTTATACATGTCTCGGTGGGTGCTCATGTGTCCTGCATGACCAAGGAAGATGGAATTAATGCCCCTGATGCTGCCAAGTCCAAAAACAAAGTTAGACCAGCGCCCCCAAACAATAGGAAATAAAGTACAGATGCATGCCATCACAAGTGTCATGGAGGAGGTCCCTTCAGGTGCAGTGTCCTGGGCAGAAGGCTTTCCACCCCCTTCGCTCTGCATTTGAGTGATGGTTCTGGCATCCAACCAAACGACCACTGGAGATATCACTTAGAGTCTAGGGGAGGGCTCAAGATGCTGCATATGAAGAGACTTCTGATTGCATTAAAACTTCTCTTTGGTCATGCAAGAGGCATAAGAATTTCTGGTAACTGGCCCATGACCCGGCAAACAAGAAAAATGCTTGTTTGGGTGATCTGTCGCTCATGGGGCCCATAATATCCTCGTCCTGTGTAAAGATGTGCTGCTAACAAAGAATGAATCTGTATGGGGATGAATGATCGCAGTAGCGATTGTTCATCATCACCATTCAGAGGGGATAAACTGGTGCATGTGAAAAAATGATGCCAAAGGGTTTCCAACCATTGCCCTGTCTATTGGCCTATGTAAATGGGCCTTTATTCACGCTAACTTCAGTTGTAAAACACTTATCTATGCAGTGGAGCACACAGAAGTGAGTAAGGGATGAAGACCTGAATGTGGATAGAGATAGATACATAGATAGATGATAGAGAGAGATAGATAGACTGATAGAATTATAGAACAACGTATATACACCTGGAGACCTTTTCTACACTGACGGATTACAGGAATCCGGTCATCTGTTTGGTGTTAGCAGCTTACAGGTTATCATGGCGCAAATAAAAAGTGACAAGTTCATCTCTGCCACATCTAGTCATAGCCACTTCAATGACCTAGCCTCTGGGTGAATTCCTAGGGGGAATGAGGATGTATAGAGCAGAGAGCATCCTTCCTCTGTGTCACCATCTGCACCTCCTTCACTTACTGTTGCACTTTGCTGCCTTTGAGTCTGGAATTGGCAGTGAAAGTTGCTGGATATAGACGCCCACATCTCACCCTTCAATACAGCATTTACTTTATCCACAGACTTTCAACATTTTTGAACCAGAATCATCATTTAAGGAAAAAATCCTTCCCTTCCGGAGTTGACCTTTAGACTATAGATAGACCAGTTAGTAAACCATTAAACTAATCACTAAATATTTAAGAGAGGATATAAAGGGAACTTGTTCCACACAGAAGCACAGTTCCAGGAGCTACGTGCCTGGCAGGGCAAGGATGTCATTGACTCATTTGATCTCCAGCAGCTATCAGGGGATAGAATTCCACCTCTGCATCAGACAAATGTCCGGTGCATGGTAGGAACACTCACATCTTCTAGGTTAATCATGATGTGGAATAGCTAGGTGTGCCATAAAACACCGGGTGGAAGTCAAATAAAGCTCCAAGATTTGGACTTTACTTGGTATTACGTCTATATGTGGCCAAAGAAGTAAGGTTTCTATAAGTACTGAAGACAGAAATAATTTGGCAGATTAAATCCATTGCATTTTGTTGGGGTCATGTTTGTGGGATCTGAACTAGCCAACTGTATAATCAAAAATTCCTTTCTTGATACTGTACTTATTATTAGACGTCAGGAGACTAAGGTATCAAGTAGGCTTGGTGGGCTTACCGGGAAGAAAATGTAGAAATTCCACGTTTAAGTGATTACAGAAATATGGACGTAGATTTATCAAAGTTGAATTAACATTTTGAAAAAATCTCTACTATTTTATATATCTCCTTAATCCCAACCTCTAGCTCCCATACCATATTAACATAGTACCCACTGTGGCAGCCATAGTCTTCTGTACATTAACTACCACAACTGTATTAGTCTGTATGGTCATATCCACATATGATTTTGAGTATGATGCTCATGTTTTATACTAGATATATATTTATCAATGTGTATGGTCGTGTCCCAACTCTCCTTCAACAGAAGACATTGGGGGAAAGAAGGATCGGGCAGTTGGACTTCAACTAAACTATCTTGTTGCTCTCAAGGGAGTTGCCACCAAAGGTGTCTGGATTTTTTCTGTCTGCTTATAGACAACATATACATGTTTGACCCATGCATGTGAATGGGGGGGGGGGAGATCACAAGAGCTTTCTAAAGTGTATGATTAGGTTTAGTCTACTTATAAAAAGGCCCTGTTCATGTGTGTCATTACAGTCAAATTGCCCAAGAATGTATTATTGATGGCCTATCTTCAGGATAGACCATCAATATCTCATCAGTGGCTTGTGGGTCACTCCTAGAACTACACAACCCCATACACTTTATAGTGGATCAAGCTGGTTACTGCAGTGCCTGGTAGCAACCAGAGGAGGACTAGCCATAGAACCTTCTGGGAAATTTCCCTGGGGGGATGGGGTGATGCCCAGAGGGCCACCGAAGCCCTCCTCTTGGCCAGCAGCCAGGTATATAAAGATGTGATGCTCTCAGCATTAATTAATGTAGGAGCATCAGGCACTTATGCACCTGGCCAGCGGCTGAAGGTGCCCTCTTGAATTCAACTGTATTGCCATCCTCAGGATGAGTATACAGTTTCATATTGGTATTTGGTTCTGCTGGGGCGGTATTTTGTTCCCCACTACAGTATTGCTGTCACCGCCTACTTCTGTTGTCCCTGCCTACATGTGTTGGTCCTATTTACGTACTTGTGTTTCCCCAGTTTCTGTCAGTTTGGACCCACCTACAGTCATGGCCAAAAGTTTTGAGAATGACACAAATATTATATTTTCACATGATCTGCTGCCCTCTGGTTTTTATGTGTGTTTGTCAGATGTTTTTATCACATACAGAAATATAATTGCAATCATATTATGAGTAACAAAAGCTTATATTGACAGTTAGAATGAGTTAATGCAGCAAGTCAATATTTGCAGTGTTGACCCTTATTCTTCAGGACCTCTGCAATTCTCCCTGGCATGCTCTCAATCAACTTCTGGACCAAATCCTGACTGATAGCAGTCCATTCTTGCACAATCAATGCTTGCATTTTGTCAGAATTTGTAGGTTTTTGTTTGTCCACCCGTCTCTTGATGATTGACCACAAGTTCTCAATGGGATTAAGATCTGGGGAGTTTCCAGGCCATGGACCCAAAATCTCTATGTTTTGTTCCCTGAGCCATTTAGTTATCACCTTTGCTTTATGGCAAGGTGCTCCATCATGCTGGAAAAGGCATTGTTGATCGCCAAACTGCTCTTGGACGGTTGGGAGAAGTTGCTCTCGGAGGACATTCTGGTACCATTCTTTATTCATGGCTGTGTTTTTAGGCAAGACTGTGAGAGAGCTGATTCCCTTGGCTGAGAAGCAACCCCAAACATGAATGGTTTCAGGATGCTTTACAGTTGGCATGAGACAAGACTGGTGGTAGCGCTCACCTCGTCTTCTCCGAATAAGCTGTTTTCCAGATGTCCCAAACAATTGAAAAGGGGATTCATCAGAGAAAATGACTTTACCCCAGTCCTCAGCAGTCCACTCCCTGTACCTTTTGCAGAATATCAGTCTGTCCCTGATGTTTTTTCTGGAGAGAAGTGGCTTCTTTGCTGCCCTCGTTGAGACCAAGCCTTGCTCCAAGAGTCTCCGCCTCACAGTGCGTGCAGATGCACTCACACCTGCCTGCTGCCATTCCTGAGCAAGCTCTGCACTGCTGGTAGCCCGATCCCGCAGCTGAAACACTTTTAAGAGACGGTCCTGGCACTTGCTGGTCTTTCTTGGGCGCCCTGGAGCCTTTTTGGCAACAATGGAACCTCTCTCCTTGAAGTTCTTGATGATGCGATAGATTGTTGACTGAGGTGCAATCTTTCTAGATGCGATACTCTTCCCTGTTAGGCCATTTTTGTGCAGTGCAATGATGACTGCACGTGTTTCTTTAGAGATAACCATGGTTAACAGAAGAGAAACAATGATGCCAAGCACCAGCCTCCTTTTAAAGTGTCCAGTGGTGTCATTCTTACTTAATCATGACAGATTGATCTCCAGCCCTGTCCTCATCAACACCCACACCTGTGTTAATGGAGCAATCACTGAAATGATGTTAGCTGGTCCTTTTAAGGCAGGGCTGCAATGATGTTGAAATGTGTTTTGGGGGATAAAGTTCATTTTCTAGGCAAATATTGACTTTGCAAGTAATTGCTGTTAAGCTGATCACTCTTTATAACATTCTGGAGTATATGCAAATTGCCATTATAAAAACTGAAGCAGTAGACTTTGTAAAAATTAATATTTGTATCATTCTCAAAACTTTTGGCCATGATTGTACAACATGGTGCCACTTTTAGGCTTTTTCCAGGGTCCCTGGGAGCAGCGCTGCAATAACCAGCTCTTTCCACTACACAATGGATGGATCTGTTTATTTCTGGTGCTGACTTCCAGCAGCTGATTGGCAGTGCTGCTCACCCCTTCCATAGCGATCAGATATTGATGGCCTATGCTGAGTATAGGGTATCAATACTAAGACCATGGACAAATCCTTTATAGATACTTGCATTTCCTAACTATTGGCAAGATGTACTGCATTATCTTCTGACAGCATTTTACATTCCAGGCATACAGTATGTATATGCGAGACCAAGAAGAATGTTTTAGACTCAACCCAACAGATGAGGCTTCAGCTTTATATCACAGACATCATACAAAAAAGGTGAACACAATGAAGAATTACACCTCTAGTAAAAAGCATAATGTGTTCAACATGTTCTTCATATATCATGTGCATATTATTGGCCCTAAGTGTAGATCCACATAAGTGAATTTTACATAGCTGTCTCAAAGGCACATCCATAACCAGCCAAAAAAACAATAGGCCGTAAATCATTTGATGCACGGCTAGAAAGTGTCAGTCGGCCACAGAACCTGCGCACATCAGCAGTTTATTTCCTCTGTTTTCAGCTGCCTGTGAGTGGATGTTGAAAGGCTTTGGATTACACAACTTCTGTGACGAATACTTGTTAATGATCTAATGGAGCAGTAATAGACATTACTACCATTGTTTCCACTGGTACAACAACAACCTTTGACTTGAGGGCACTATACCACTATGGTACTCTGACTGGTATGAATAGACTAGTGAGGTGCCCGATCATACCAAGCTCCTCACAGACCTGGCATAATGTAATGGCATACATTCAGTCAGAAAATATGGGACCCCCGTGGACCACTCTTAGAGACTATCATGGTCCCCTCTGATACTACAAAAGTGAAGGTATTGTCTAATTACAGATGTCTCACCATCATCTAAGGCCCTCAGCAGTTTGCTGGAGAAGATGGCTGCTGGCAAGGGTGAAGCAAGAACTAATATGACTATGGCACCCATTATCTAAATGGGTCCATCTTCACTCTCACATGGTGAAGGGTTACCCAATTACACTGTGAAAAGAGCCTTTGAGGTATGACGATGTTTCTGTAGGTAAAGAAGAGGAAGCGGAAAGACTGTGAAAAAGACAAGAAAAAGTCAAAAGATCAAAAGGACATAGAGATAAATACAGGGATCACATTTCCTCACTCAATGCTAAAGGTAGCCAGCAACAAAAAATCTCCAAGGTCACGACAAAAGTGGCCTTTTCATTGTAGTGGGCAACATGTAATATTATATTTGCCCTGTGGTATTGCAGCAGAGCAGGAAACCTGTTATTGGATAATTTTAGGGGGATACTTTTTACAAGAAGTGATTGTTCACAGCACACAAGGACATGTATCTTAGGACCAGATGTGATATGACGGTGATGTGGGTTACAGCAGTTTTTTAAAGATTGGTAAAAATTGATTGCTTATTATTGATGGCTTTCCAATGCATCTTGACCACATCTTGGCCACACGAGCAAGGCTAATTGCTAATATTATACAAGTGTGTTCAGTCTGGGAAACATGGGTGCCTGACCTGCCCCGAGCACAGTACAGTAGATCCATGGTCAAGCAGGAACTCACAGCATTATAAATCATATTTATGCTGTGAGTTCTGGTCAGAGGAGCAATGTTCAGTCTGGGAAGTTTTTTTTGCGGACCGTATGCATGAGCCCTTACTCCACTTGCATTCTGTTTCCGCATTACAGACAAGGATAGGACTGTTCTATTAGGGGCCAGCTGTTCTGTTCCGCAAAATACGGAATGCACACGGACGTCAGCCGTATTTTTTGCGGATCCGTTTTTTGCAGACCTCAAAATACATATGGTCGTGTGCATGAGCCCTAAGACTGGTGTAACGTGACTGTATATCACTTCATCTACAATATGTATGGATTGGAGACCGGGGAATTGCCAAGGCTGATGGCATGGTACATTTTGGTACATTTTGAGCACGTGCATACATGACAGTGTAACTCACTAATAATATACAGTGACGTTTAAACTTGATTCAGGAGTCTGGAAAAGTTGTATGGGACGAGAAGAATGATTGGCAGCCATATTGGTGGGAAAGTTATCAAACTGTCTAAAAGAAAAGTTGTCTTTGTTGCCATAGCAACCAATCACAGCACACCTCTCGTTTCATAACAGAGATACAAAAGGTATGGTATCAACTTCTATAAAATAAAAAAGGAAACACATAAAGAAATGTAAGAAAAAGAAAGACAAGCGTTCATACATGATTATGTTCAGAGCGGCTTGTGTCCTCAGCTGACTGGCCTACTATGTATAGTGTGTACAGTGCGCATTACACACATACCTTCAATGTTTTTATGTATTGCTTGAATGCAACCAAGTATTTTACTACTGGAAATCCTGGATAAAGTATCCAAACAAAAGCTTGGTTTTACAGTAACACTTGAAATAACGTCTGTGGTGTTTCAGTATTAATAAACATAATCCACATCTTCTGTATAGTGAATTGAAAAGTGCTGATCATAAAGTGGTTGAGCAACAACATGTTTTATATAAGAACATTTCCAGTATACTAAATACAAAGTACTAATAAAAAATTAATGTAAGGTGTATGGAAATACCTAAATGTAAAATTTTGCAAATGTATATAATGTTAAGCCAAAGTAAAGAGAAAAAAAGAATGCACAATTAAAAGGGAAATTTAACAGTATAATTACATACAAACAATAAAGTCTAAATTAAATAAAAACAGATGTAGCAGAGCTGACTTTATCATTTTACTCATTAGGCCTGCACTTTTACAGTAAGACGATTTGATAGCATTAGGGTTATGACAAACCTGGCTCCAGGACGTATGACTAATTATACTCTGCTACATCAGTACTGTATATGAGACTTTGTAACGGTTTTGTAACTTTTTGAAAAAAAGTTTTCGGCCAATCAGCCTTTAACACAATATACCAGCAGGTATTCCCTTTGCTTGGCTACTTTTGAAACATCCATAGAAGTGAATAGAGGGAGCCACACATGCATAGCCATCTCTCTATTCAAGAGACTGCAATTTTTGAGATATGGGTACCACAGGTTATCCCGTGGATATGTCGTGAATGTAATAAACTAGCATCTAGTTTCACGCTACATTCACTGCAATAGATACACTGAGTGTACAGTATTGGAAGTGGTTTAGGGTACAATCACACCATGCGCTCAAAGAAAATGCTGCCGCATTTCTGCATGAGGCTGCAACATTTTCCCCTGATGGTAATCACGGTAATCACGGCAAGAAAAAAGCATGGTCTGACCGCACTGTGTGAATGTACCTTTAGGCTACCTGCGAGTGTTGTGGCTTATGCACGGTTTTCCCGCATAGATTCTCACTGCGTTATACCATACCAGCAAAGTGTATGAGATTAGACAAATCTCGTGTACACTTTAGTTTTTCGTTCTGTGCAGAAATTGACCTGCCATGTAGATTTTGATGTCCCCAGCATGTCTATTCTTTCTGAGCAGATTTCACCCTTTTCAATGCAAGGGTGAGATCTGAGGCGAACCGCATGAAATCAGCGCCGAAAACCACAAGTCGGATGCGGATTTGGGCTGGGAACAGACAGAAATGTTCTGTTTGTAAAGCTGCACCTGTGTGCTGGTAGGCTTATCTTAGTTGCATTTGTTCTGTTCTTTGACAGGTCCATATGCGGAACCGTTCACTTCAATGGGTCCTCAAAAAAACGGAAATTAATCTCTGTGCATTCCTTTTCCATATGTCCACATGTCAGTGCTGAAAAAAATATCACATGTCCTATTCTTGTCCGTTTTGTGGACAAGGGCAGGCATTGTTAGGCTCCATTCACACGTCCTGTTTTTCTTTCCTGATTCAATCCTGATTTTTTCAGGACCCATTGAAATGAATGGATCCAGATCAGGATCAGGATCGAATCAGGAAAGAAAAACAGGACGTGTGAATGGAGCCTTAGAATGGATCCGCAAACAAAACGGATGCAATACGGATGTCATCTATTTTTTTTGAGGATCCGTGTTTTGCGGACCGCAAAATACATATGGTCGTGTGCATAAGGCCTTAAGGTTATATGCACACAGCAGTTAAGTTTACCTGGATTTTTTTGGGTGAGCATTTCGAATTACATGCAAATTTTGTTGCAGATTTTGAGGTAGATTTGGCCCAGATTTCACTCTTTTCATTGCAAATGGCAAAATTTGCACTGAAAATCTGCACAAAAATTGATATGCTGTGGATTTTAAAAGCAGGACAATGTATGTGCTTAAACAGATCGCACTCTGTACATGAGATTTGGAAAATTTCATTATTTACTGGTACTGTATTACACTGTGGATTTTCCACACAAAAATCAGTGCATGTTACTCGCACTGTGTGCATATGGCCTTACACTGATTGCTTGTACAATTTTCCAGAAGTTATGATTTTAGCAGAACTTATTATTAATTTAAATTTTTGAGTGACTGCATATTTTAACTATAGTACGGACATGAAGGATCAGGCTTTATTGCAGCATAGAATACAAAAGTAAATGTACAGGGGGGGGGTCTCTTCTGCTCCCACAATACACCATTTTTATGAACATAAGTTGAATCAATGGAAGGTGTCAGGGTTTACCAGTGTATGTTAGCACTTTAGCAACTACTGCACGTACATTATTCTGTAATTCTTTAATTTACCCCTTTTACAAACTGTTTTTTTTTTTTTAGATGGATAAAAATGTTTGAAAAACTGAGGGAAGCAAAGTCCCAAATGTTATGTTTCCTACATACAAACGCAGATTTGTATTATAATATGCCAATATGGCACAACTTTTAAATTAATTTTATTACCATCCTACCATGCAGCGTGTTGTCTGGTAGGAATATTAAAGAGAACATGTAGTGTAGAAGATATTCAATGCAAAACAGAGTGTCGGTTATACACCAGGAATAGTCTATACTATAATAATAATATTAATAATATTATTAGTATTATTATATTGACATTTCCTCTTATATAAACTACATCTATCACACAGTCCATGTAGGGGTATAGTCACACGTGGCAGATGTGCTTCAGTGATGGAGAACACATTCAGTACACCTTAATAAGGTTGTTCCTCTAGCATGTGAATGGACTTTGGCAAGACCCATTCAGATAAGAGGGACAATCACAGAAATTTCTGCAAACAAATCTCCCATGTATAAGAACATGCAAACAATCATCCAGCAATAACGTCTTTATAACAAATAGAATATATACTTATAGAATATACTTATTTTTTCCGTGGTCTGTTTGTCAAGGGAATGAATATGTTAAACCTACATTTTTTTTAGTGTTTTTAGTAAAATTTTATATATTCTAATATTCATTTCTTGATCTGTTTTAGATACAATCAATTTTTATCGGTATTAGATGCAATAAACTAAACAATCTACAGTCATTCTACACTTTATGTTCCGTAGGTTATAAGTATAAGTTTGCATTGACGTATATATTTTTAAATTCTTTTACATTTTTTTATGTTTTTAGGTGGCATGATATTTATTGTAAAGAACACCACTGTACAACATGCCGTACATGTTTCTTGCATTAAGAGAGGCCAGTTTCTAATTAACAGCTGTATTACAAAAACTGAATATTCACAAAAATTGAAAGTACATTTATTCCAGAAGTACTGTGAGCGAGACGAGCAGCACAAGAATGAAAAGTTTGATTTAACAAGTCTTGATTCTGTTGTATCTGATCTTTAGAATCATATGCACTTACAATTTCCAGCCCCTAAGGCATATCTATTCGTGTACTATGATTTACTTAAGTGCACTGGTCCACGGTCTTTACACTTTACACCTCTGCTGTTTCCAATGGGTCTGAACAAGTTACTTTTAGCAGATGGTGTCATGACACGGACCCTGGCTGCAGATTCATGAGCAATGAATGGGGTTCTTGCCTATCTGTCAATACACTTCCTTCTCTACAGGCTGTGCTCTTGTCAGGCCAGCAAGACAGCTCACAGATGAGCTTCGAGGAATTCAGCCACTGTCTGCAGAAACCACTTCATTGTGTTTACAACAAACCCCAGCTTTATCCTGATTTGCTGCAAGTCAATGTGAGTGACATTTTTACACTCATTTCCTTCTATCAAACTGCTGAAAAGTACAGAAAAAAAAAGCAGGAACCTGATCGACGGGAAAGAAGCAAGATGCTGGGTTGTCCTCCTGCCAGTTACAACAGGTTTTATGTAGCACTGATTAACCTGCTGAGTTCCATACATCTACCAGGGCTAAATTTCTAAATTATTTTTGGAGCTTCATTATAGATAATAACATCTAAATTTAGATAATCTAGTGGGTAATGTCCCAACAAGTTGTTCCTACTGACAAACTCAACTAAGAATGCCAAACAACTTCCCTGTTCTCGATACAAAGCTAATCATTTCTAGCATTTCCAATCATGGGATGGATGGCGTTAGCAGCGATAATTGATTCCATCGTCAGATTGGGATTACGACAAATTACGTCTGTATACATTAAGCACCAGCCACCAAATTAGCACCAAGACTGAGACAGTGATTGAGGTATGCAGAGCGTACTGCTGGCTGCTGCTTACTACTCAGGTGAGTCATTGTTTAGCTGAAGAAAAGTTTCTCCTCGGTGAAAAACTGAATTCCAGGATTAGAACGGAGAACTAAAAGCAGTCTGAGAGTGGAAACCCGAGACCACATTGTCACTGTGAGATCAGCGCACTCTCTCGATGTCTCCGGTGAATCGAGGCTCCTTCCAATAACTACAAATGATGGCTAAATCTTTTGCAGGAAGGTCATTTTCTAATTAACTAGTTAAACTTTCGCCTTCACCCCTCCTTGACGTTCCGATAAGGTGTGCGGCTTTCTCAACTATTTCGTATTGGTTGCAGAAAATAATTTGCAGCTGTGATAACATCCCCAATCTTTTGCCCTTTTTTCGCCCCCAAAACAACAATATAACATGGCTTTTCCTAATAACAGATAAAAAGAAGGCGTCTGCAAATAATTAGTGATGGCAACCTAAAGCCAGTTCATGTTCATGATCCTGATAATAAACTATGGCCCCCAGGAGGACAGGTAACTACTTTGTAGCTCTGACCCTTTTCACTCTCACATTACTTAACTGGGCTACGGAGCCAACATTACATCACTTATGTAGCATTGGTCCCTTCTCATTAACCCATTAATGACTACTCATCTCTTGGTTTGGAATGCACAAGGTCTCCACTGCCGCTCAGTCAGGGCTCTACCTCCTCCTCCTGCTGCTCCTCATCTTCAACAACAATAAAGAAACTCCTAGCAAAGTGCCCACAGAAATGTCACTTGAGGCATACATCGCACACCTAGGCATATTCTCAAACAGACAAGAAAAATATTCATAACTTGAAAAAAAATTCTGAAAAACGAGCAACTAACCTCATGGACATCACTGATTCTGTATTCCCTGCTGAGGAGCAGAACACGAGAGCCCTGGAATGAGTGTATGTAGAACCAGAGCCAAAGCTTAACTAGCCTGTGTGAGTCATATCCTTCCCATTTGATTCCCCTCCAGATGGTGATGTAATGCTCTGGCCCTCTCAGCTCACTCTCTCTCTCCGTGCACACACCAACCCCTCCTTCTCATTTTAGCTCAGTGCTGGTGAAGTCACCATTTAATTCTGGCAGGGCTGCAACGAAAAAAACTTTAACGTAACCAAAACAGCCCAAGGCGAAGTTCCAAACTTGGTGGTGCAATTGCCATTGACAACAGGATAAACATTAAGGGAAACAGTGCCACAAAAGCCAAGCAGTTGTCAAAAGCATCACACTGAAAAGGTCTTCAAAATGATCACTGGTCGAGAAGGAGGACGTAGAGCAGGCACCTGATGAAGACTACTGTAGTCAATGTCATAGATAGGCTTGCTTACTTTTCAGTGAAGTATTTGGGTATGAATTATACAAACGATGGCTGTAAGACTGTAGGTCTGTAGACACCTATGTATCAGTTTGAAATGTAGTGGCGAATGAGCTTAAATGGGTTCTCCAAGTTGTAGGCAAAGAATATGTATTAGAGATAAATAAATTGATTCCACAGATTTGGAATTTGTCCCAAATCTCCGCAAAAATTTTCATTATAAGTTTTTCACTTTGCTTCTCTGGATTTATATTTTTTTACTCTGTTTTTTGAGAGAGGTCCTGGGAGACCTTAGAGTGTTATGTACCAATTTTGAGGGCAATTGGAGCATATTTGATTCATCCTGATCATCTCTTAAGTTTGTCCAGCGCCGCACAGCAAGTCCTTTTTTTGTTTTTTCATTATTTATCTTCTTCATAATACTGACATCACTTGGAGTACACCCAGTTTAAGTCCACTTACAAGCTGCATAAGGTGTTGTGACTTTATTACAAACCCTAAAAGGTCAGCACCTTTTGTTCATCATGATGAGTGAGTCACAACAGCAGCGGTGAGCAGGTGTAGCTACAAGAAACCATCCCATTCACTTCAATGGGACAGCTTAGTTGTTATTACACCTGCTCACCAGTGTTCCCTTTAAGCTGCGTGGCCGTGCAGCTTCTATAGTGCCCTCGCTCAGGGCTTCTGCAGGCCCGCTCACCACCACAGCCCCCGACCTGGAATTCTAGGGCAGTTTACCCCAGCAATGCAATTTTCGCTGTGTGCACTGCTGGGGATGGCGGCCCCAGGACTCAAAACAGGTGTGTCCCTGTGAGTATGTGTGTCCCTATGTGTGCCTGTTTGTGTATATGTGTCACCATCACCATGCTCACAGTGTTCCTATGTCCTGACGCAGCTGCATCAGGATGTTCTGTGCGGGGAAAGAAGAAGAAGAAGTAAGAGGAGGTAGTGCCACCAGGATGGAGTCCCGTGGGAGAGGCACACTAAAGACGTAGGTAACACAACCACATTATCAGCACAAGCGTTATGTGTGGTTTTGCATAGGACTGCAGGTAACACTACTACATTTTCTGTAATCAGAGAGCCATGACTGTGTTATCTGTGCTGTTATATAGAACCGCAAGGGACATCTACTATGTTGCCTGTACTCAGAGATTTATCACTGTGTTACTTGTGGTGTAAGATACAGTAGGACTGCAGGTGATATCGACAACATTATCTGTACTCGTACTGCCCCAGATCTGGCAGGACAGCTTCGGAGTTCAGTGGCTGTCCTGCCTTCCTGGGCTGGCATGTCTTGATCTTACCTGTCTCTGCATTTTTAGGGCCTTTTCACACGACCGTATGCCCTCCGAGACATACGGTCCGTGAGCGGGCCATATGTCCCGGAGCGGCATCGATCATGCACACGGGAGCACACAGAATAATTGATTACAATAATGCTGTGCACGCCGGGCCGCTAATTACCAGTCCATTACCACCAGTTCTGCCAGAAGACCTTTATGTTCTGCTTTTCTCCTTCCACCCACTGAAATGAGCATGTTTTTGGTGCTGGTCACACTCTACAGAAAGTTATCTTAGGGCTAATGCACGCGAACGTGTGCCACCCGTTCCGTGCACTGCAAATTGCAGTCCCCAATGTATGGGCACCATCCGTGTGGCTGCTGCAGACAGAAACAGACCTGTTCAACATGTTATATTTTTTTGCAGTGCGGAGTCACGGACAAAAAACCACGGAAGCACTCCGTAGTATTTCCGTGGGGTTCTATGCCTCTGTTCCACACCGCACTGTTCGGATTGCGGACCTATTCAAGTCAATAGGTCCGCATCCAAGATGCGGTGCACAAATGGCCGGTGACTGTGTATTGAGACCAGCTGTTTGCGGGCCGCAATATGGGCAATGGACAAAAATGGTTATGTGCATGAGCCCTAATGTGTATGGCTGGCTTCAAAGACTTGTTTTACCATAGATAACAGCTTTCAAATGAGGGCCACCGCAGTAAGAAATAGACGTGGTTGGCTGCTCATTTCCCCTGAAGTGCCCGCTGCTGAGTAAATGTAGTTTCAAATTACGACCATTCAAATCCATGGACTGTCTGCATCTGCCAGAGCATGCATTGCTGCTTGTTAGTGACTCTGGCTTATCAAGGGCAGTACCTGGGGGATCCATTTGCGCTAACAGGAAAAAATGAACAAAATTGAAAAATTGAGTAAAAATAACAAAAATAAGATTCAGTAAGGGCACACAATATTGAAAAACATCCCCAAACCATATATTAATAAATAACCCCTATCAGTAGCACAACAGTAAGATGGTCAATGGTAGCAGACACAGTGGTTTAATATCATAATTATATTTAGGGACATAGGTTAGCAAGGCAGGCAAGAAAAGCATTTAACCATAGAGTATGTGTCATCACGCTCTTCAGCTGTCGTGCAGGACAATGATAAATCTCCATTTTCTGCTAGTTTATTGATGTGATTAAGTGAGGTCTGTTTATGGTCTAAGGCTCCAATACAGTGACAAGGCCATAAAAAACAGAGAATGAATGGCTGGAGATAATTTCTTCTAGCCCGACATGTAAAATATATATGGGTTTGTCTTCTTACGAGGGCACATTTAATTGAATTAGAAAATTGTAAGAACCTGCTAAAGTCAACTCCACTATATAGAAATGAGTTTTATTGCCAGGTGATGCCCCTTTTGTGAGTATAAGTAGCAGATGCTATTGTCACACAAGTTGATTTAGGTTGGGAGACATATTAATGCAGGGGTGAGCAGCCATAATTATTGCTGGCGCTGCTCTATGTTGTATCTAGGATGACTTAAACACTGTGGAGTAGACCACTTTTTCATCAAGTGATCGGTATTAAATGTAATAATTAACTTCCAATATGTACTTCCTAAGTCTAAGAAAAGAATAACGTCATTATGTGCCCAGATCAGATGATACAGGGCTTGATGAATTCTTTATCTTGTGATCTCTCACCTGTTTTTTTGCAATTTTCATAATTTTTCAATGTATTGTGTACCAATAGGAAAAAATTGGATGCAATAGAGCATAGAAAAGCTGATTCTTTAATGGTGAGCATGTTTCATTGATCTACATCAGGGATGCCCAACCAGTGGCCCTCCAGCTGTTGCCAAACTACAATTCCCAGCATTCCTGGACAGCCTACAACTATTAGCGCATGCTGGGAGTTGTAGTTTGGCAACAGCTGGAGGGCCGCAGATTGAGCATTCCTGATCTACATTGATAAACTTGTGCAAGGGAACATGGACTCCCTTTCCCATACTCTTAACTCTTCACTTCAAGCTTATTAGATAATTCTAAGTTATCCAGAAATTAATAATGATGACATATCCTCAGGACCGGTCATTGGTATTACATTGGCGGGAGTCTGTGTCCCAGCACCCTCTACAATTATCTGTATCAGGGAGCCACTGCAGTCACTGGAGCTCTAGTGAGCACAACCGGCTCCCTGCAGCTTTCCAAGCACAGCACTGTACATAGTATAGTGGCTGTGCTTGGTATTGCAGCCCAGCCCCATTGACTTGAATAAGGTTGAGCTGCAACTAGGCCAAGCAACAGATGACGGTGATGTCACATGGCCTAGGAATAGGCCATGATGCTCATGGAGCACCAGCCTCTTCTAACATCTGATCAGCGGTGGGGTCCTGGGTGTCAGACTGCCACTGATCTGATACTGATGACCTATCTTAAGGATAGGTCAATATAAATTTCTGGATAACCCCTTAAAATAGGGAAGTCTAACATTTAGCACCCTCATTAACCAAAGGAGAGAATTGCTCAAAGATGCTCTGCAGGAATTGCCATGTCCATGTGTTACATGGTAGCCCATTATATTACTTGGAGATTGTACAAGGATTCATTTCCTGGCGGTGGCACCACAGAGGAATTGTACACTTGCCATCATCAGCTCTGTAACATAAAATGGTCATCCAAAGAAGACAATTCCATTACTGGAAGAATCAAGATTTCTATCTCAGCTGTCATCTTTCTCCCCTTGGCTGCTGAGGTACCGAATAACCACACTGGGAACCTCTGGTTCCCCTTTAACATACATTAGTTAAAGTATTAGGGTACATAATACGTAATTTGTCGTGGAAAATCTACCACAGATCTGCAGTGGATTTGTCTCAGACTTCGCCATTTCCACTGCAAAAGTGTGAAATCCATGGTGGCAGTCCACATGCCGCAGATTTAATATCAGCAGGTCAATGTATACTGCAGATTTCTTAAAATCTTTTGCAATTTGCTGCATGGAAATCCTCAACGGAAAATCCTTGGTGTCTTAGCCCCATGTGGAAATACAATTAAAAGAATACAGTATGCAGTAGCAGGAGTACGCTGGTTGGTTGTCCAATAGCAGTTAGCCAATAGGACCCTATTTCACAATATGCAGACAGTGGACCCGGGAAGAAGAGTGGATTACCTCCAGGTCCACTGACTTTAGACAGTCAACTTGTGACTGATGGGTTTTCTCATATTAAGTCATGTTGGACTAATCCTAGCCTGGGGACAATAACCATCTCAGTCTTCTTGGCTGCAAAGAATAGACAACTCCTCATGAGTTAATAAGTATTCTAAGGTATAGATCCAGTGACTATTTCCTTTCCATATGGAATCAATATCCATGATAAGTCAAGCCATAACACTCATCTTCATTGGCTTTATATCTGACATAATAAAATTGTGTTTTTACTGAAAATGTGAATGCTGCTCTGATTCTACAGCTCACAAAGATCCTTCTGCTCACAAGTGGAAACATCTGTTTAGGGGCACTCTCCCCATAAAGAAGTTTCATTAAGTGTTCAACCCGAAAAAGCAGGATCAACGCAAGCTCCCCCCTTTTTTATTGAAATGATAAAATGTTACAGAAACAGAAAAAAAAAAGAAAGCTCTAGCCCTCCACAGGGCAAAATCACTATAAGCGCAGCTTGCAGATCCTAGGGTAAAGTAAGCTCCTATGGACATTCCTAAAAAAAGGCCTAGCTTTGTGCAAATGCTTTTGCCGGATGGACTACCATGTCTTATTATTTTGCCATAAATATTGGCAGTTAAACAGTTAATATCCACAGACGGTCTACTTCGGTCTGGCCCATTTCTACACAGTACAGGTGTTTTCACTGTCAGAATAGTTAATTTCTATCTTCGCTTGCCTGCTGACCTCCTTTAATTTATCAGGAATATAAGTCAACATTGACGTGTTGCTGAATTATACAACAAAGACAAAACTTGGCGCCTTCATTGTGGTTATTAAATGTAATTTATGAAGCCAATATTTCACTCCAAGAAAGCCCCTTTCTTGAGGATTTAGCACTTTAACTCAGTAAAGTACAACTGAAGAGCCACTTTCAGCTTTTATTGCTAGTCAAGTCACTAAAACCAGCAAGATGTATGTGTAACATGTCGTGTGAGATTCCATTCACATTCAGTATTTAGTGTAGAAAAAGTACAGTATAAGTTACATTTGTTAATGTGCATAATTAGGCCTAGAGAACTTCCTCACACTTAGAAAAAACATGTGCTGGGAAAAACTGTGTACTGCAAACATATTTTGTTTTATAAGTCAATTTTTTATTTTTATGTAGGGTATGGATTCTTTTTAACTTTATTATTATTATTAATGTGTTAGGAACATGGAAATAGTAATAATTATAATAAATGCCACAAAAGTCATTAAAAATAATACAACATAAAATGAATGTAGTTGAAAAATAATACACGTACAAATACATTTAGCAAATACTACTTGTAAAATGAGTGTTCTGTTGAGGAAATGGCAATGGTCTTTCCAAAGAAAATGACAACTGCACAGTGACTTGTAGAAAAATTCTTCCAAGGCAATGACAAGTATAGAGGTAGAGATTTATCAAGATGAAAGAGTGAAAATTGTGCCAAATTTACTACAACAGTGTAGGCATATTATGCACATTTCTGAAAATACAGATGGGCATAGTAAGTTCAGAGGGTAAAATGTTGTGGACTAAACTTAAAGGGGTAGTCCAAAGACATACTGATAGGGACCTTAGATTGTGAGCCCCCATTGGGGACAGCCCGTGGATAATGTCTGTAAACGCTGCAGAATATAGTAGCGCTGTATAAGTGCATATAATAAATAAATAAATACTCCCATCTCTGAATTTTATAGTGTATCCAAAGGATGTGCCATAAAAGTCCTATAGATGAAGATCCCACCTCTGGAACCCACATCTATCTTGAGAAAAGGGTTCTTTTTGCAGGTTGAACCGCTGAGCGCAATTGCTCAGTAGTGAATGGAGAGAGCTGTGCATGCAGGGCTACCACTCCATACACTGCAACCGGTGAACGGGGCCCTGCTCTCCAGACTTTTATGGTATATCCAGCGGAAAAATCTTAAAATATTTTCACTTCATACAAGGGCAGGCTGGGAACTTAAAGTGGCCCTGGAAAAAATACCAAAAGTAGCCCTATTTTGAAGTTGGGTCCAAACTGATGGAAGGTAGGGCCAGCAATACCATATTGTGGCACATTATATCACCCCAACAGAGAGAAATACCATAGTCCATCGCAAAATACTGCCAGCAGAACAAAATACATCCCCAAAAACTTCTACTGGCCGGCCCCCTGGGCATCAGCCCACTGGGAACTTTCCCTGTAAGGTCTATGGCCAATCCGCCCCTGTCTTCATAGTCTTAATATTTTTTGTGGGACATACAGGCATGTCTTTGAGGATCACAAGGAAGCCTCTATCTTTTTGATTTAGAGTATAGAGAAAATTGACACAGCATTGGGGAAAAATACAACTTTCCTCAGTTATTACATGAAATTATCCCCTAATTTTCCTGAAAATAACAACTGCATGAAGGCCTTCAAGCCTGATCCCCTTAGCTGACACCTATGTGGAATCTGCACATGGTGGTAAAGCAATAGGGTTCAATGTTTGGGGGGGTTAAGTATAAAATCAGATAGGAGCAGTACAGCAAGTACACAATGAGGACAAGATGTATTGTTCATGGGTTTGGGAAGCCTGCATGATGTAGGCACATTGCGACATGGGGCAGGGGCATTCTGACCGGGCATCTATTTTATTCAAATTACACGAGGAATGCATGCCTGGCGAGTTGCTTCAGCAAGTTTTCTTTATTTTTTTATTTCATAATTTTTACTTTAATAGGAAAGAGAAAAGTATTTACTTTTTGGTTTGGGAACCCGGCACTTATATTTGCTCTAGTTTTGCCATTTAGTAACAAACACATAATTATTCCACTGTGTCTTTGCAGAGTTCTGTCAAAAGTAATCAGTCTGCCAATTTAAAGGGAAGCTGTTACCATGAAATGCAGTGCAATCTGCAGGCAGTGGGTTATAGAGCAGGAGGGGCTGAGCAGATTTATATATAATTGTATGGGAAAAGAATCAGGAAAACCTATAATTTATTACTTAGAATCACTGTTCTTTCTTGGGCTCAGTTGCCAGGTGGGCGGTCTTATCAGTGATTGACAGCCTTCCTGAATTAGCGTGTATACATATATATCAGTCTGCTCAGCTCCTCCTGCTCTATAACATGCTGCCTTCAGATTTCGCTGTATTTCATGGTGACAGGTTCTCTTTAAATATACAGATTGTAGAGTCAAAGGACACATTTATCAATAATTGTTAAGGTTCACTTGTTTACAGGCAATTGCACAGATTATTGTGTATAGTCTAAATATACAAAAGGTTAAAAATGTAATTAAAATTATTCGCACATATATAAAATATACAATAAACAGCAGTTAGCAATACTGGTAACTTTAAATGTCAATATATACAATAAAATATCTGTCACTATGGTCAAACTTGCCTTTTTAAATGGTGGAATATGTACAATGAATTTGCTGATGGCTGTGCTATGTATAAATGCAACTTTTTGGGTTGTAAAATAGGAGTCTACAACAGACTCATAGTCGAGTTACAGACTTGTAAAATGCCACAAAAAATCTTTTGTTGGGTCTTTATCAAGCTACTACTGTTTTTCTAATTTACATAACCATCTATTGACTGCATACTACAATGTAAAATTTGCCAAGCTTAGAAAATTCTCAGCTATGAATAATCTCACAATGTTCTGGGAAGCTGCCAACAGTGTACTATATTGTCCGCATACATCTGCAGATTGCGGCGTTCATCCCATTGCTTGCAGCTTATTTAGGCGAAAAAAAAATGAAACATAACAAAACCAAAACAGATTGTCATAATGATTAAAACATTGGTATTATTATAGGGAATCAAGGTAGTGTATTACACTGAGAATCTAACATAACCCTGACCGTGCGAAATCAAGGCAATGTTTTAAAGAAAATGAAAGACAATAAAAAAGCCCATTCAATGTCAACTCAGGAAGACATACTTTCCCCATCTACTTCCTGTCACCAGCTAATGATAAGCAATATCCTGCATTTAAGGAACTTTTAGTCAATTAAAATGCCTGTTGTGTCTACATGGCACTGTATGGCTGTGATGGTACAATCATGTCAGACAGCACTTCAGTCTACCATTAATACCATGGTCTAGTAAATCAAGAAAATTGGAATATTTTTTAGAGAGAGATTTCCTTAAAGATGAAATATTCCTTTTTTTGTAAGGGAAAATATCACTATAAAATAGCATCATTCAGAGGCACGAACTCAGTAGAACTGATCTGTAGTGCCCCCATATGCACATGACATTCCATGTATTCAGCTCTAGTTGCAGAAGAAAGCTGCAAATATTTGGTCAGAAGTACAAGGGTTCCTTCAAAAAATTCACATTCTCAAGTATCAGATACAGACATCATTTGAATTTACCCAGAAATGTGGCCCAGTAGTTATAAAGATACACAACATATTTCTCCAAAATGTCAGCTCTCTATGTTAGCTAGACATGGTCCAGAACATGAACTGTTTGAGCAACCCTTGCAGATGTCATTCTAAACCTATAATTTATTGCAGAAAATGAACTTCTGATATTGAGTGCCATGTAGCAAACTTTGGGCTTGCTTTGTAAGTGGGCTGTGTATAAGGAGTTAAAAAACCGGAGTTCTGGTACGGAGTGTGAATTTGTGGGAGTGACTGCAAATAACTGTCTAGTTGATTGCAAAGGTCTTTGTTTGTTTAGTGGTTGCATTTGGTTATAACATTTAAACCCATTTTTTTTCTCTGCTGTGTACCTGGTGAAGGGGAGTGGTTAGCAATCCCAGGTGCTATAAATTACATAGCTAAACTCTTATAGAGCTTGCTCTGACTTTGGGCTTGCTTTGTAAGTGGGCTGTGTATAAGTGGAGTTAAAAAACCGGAGTTTAAGACCAGGAGCAAAAAGTAAGGTTGGAGTGATTTTCCTTGTGTGTTAACTTGATTTGTAGTCCTCCAGCTACAGCAAACCCTAATCATATATTTACTGTTTTTCTGTACTGTATATCCCCATCTAGCAGGTGCTCCATGGACAATGCTACTAAGTGTGTGTCCTGTGCAATGTATGCATGCCTTGAAGAACCATTCGAGGGTGAATACATTTGCACTAGATGCAATCACGTTGCATATTTGGAAGCCCAGATCTTGGATCTAAATAAGCAGCTTGGCATACTTAGGGGCATTGAACACCTGGAGAGAGGCTTAGACCTCACAGTGCAGGCACTGGCTGGGGTCAGTGAAGAGGAGGAGGGAGGAGATGGGCAAGAGCAGGACTATCAGGTCAGCAGTTGGGTTAATGTAGTAAGGAGGGGTAGAGGGAAAAGTGCCAGGGAGGCTAGTCCTGAGCTGGAACACCCTAGTAAATATGCCTGTTTGGCTGATATTAGGGATGAAAGCCCAGGACCAGCGACACTGCAGCAGGTCGTTTCTCCTAGAAACCAGGAGGATGACCGCTGCAGGAAGGATGGGAAAAGGAGAGCAGCAAAGGCCAGACAGATACTGGTGGTAGGGGACTCTATTATTAGGAGGACAGACAAGGTCATCTGTCGCCGAGACCGTGAATGCCGAACAGTGTGTTGTCTCCCAGGTGCTCGGGTTTGGCATATCGCGGATCGGATTGACAGATTGCTGGGTGGGGCTGGGGAAGACCCGGCGGTCATGGTACACATTGGCACCAATGACAAAGTCAGGGGGAGATGGAAGGTCCTTAAAATGATTTTAGGGAACTAGGAGAGAAGCTCAAGTCCAGGACCTCCAAGGTAGTGTTTTCAGAAATACTACCAGTGCCACGAGCGTCACTAGAGAGACAACGGGAGATTAGGGAGTTAAATAAGTGGCTCAGAGGCTGGTGCAGGAAGGAAGGGTTTGGGTTCATGGAGAACTGGGCCGACTTCTCTGTCGGCTACAGACTCTACAGTAGGGACGGGCTGCACCTTAATGGGGAGGGTGCAACTGCCCTGGGGGAAAAAATGGTTAGACGGCTGGAGGAGCTTTTAAACTAGGATCTGGGGGGAGGGTGGGGGGTAATACTAATAAGGGGGTAGATAGTGTAGATAGAGAGTGGGTCATAGTCGGGGAGAGTGGGGGGTTAGTGGGGGTTGGGATTAGTGAGGAATGTAGGGAGAATATTGGGCAAAACATCAACCAAAGTAACCCAAAAACCCCGGATATTCACTTCACAGGTAATAGTAATTTAAAAAGGGGGGTAAAAAATATACATAGACCTCTTAAGTGTATGTACACTAATGCCAGAAGCCTGACTAATAAAATTGGTGAACTGGAATTAGTGATGTGTGAGGAGGACTATGACATAGTGGGAATAACTGAGACATGGCTGGATGATACCTATGACTGGGCAGTTAACGTACAGGGTTACAGTCTTTTTAGAAAGGATCGCCAAAACCGGAGAGGGGGAGGGGTCTGCCTTTATGTAAAGTCCTGTCTAAAGCCCACACTGCGGGAAGATATAAGTGAAGATGTGGAGTCACTGTGGGTAGAAATAAATAGAGCCAAAAACAATAATAAAATACTAATAGGAGTTTATTATAAATCCCCTAGTATACCAGAGCCCATAGAAAATCTACTTCTAAACAAAATAGACGAGGTGGCAAATCATAATGAGGTCGTTATTATGGGGGATTTCAACTACCCAGATATAGACTGGAAAACTGAAACCTGTATATCTCATAAAGGAAACAGGTTCTTGGAAATAACCAAAGACAATTACCTTTCCCAAATGGTTCAGGACCCGACTAGAGGGACGGCCATACTGGACTTAGTATTAACCAATAGACCTGACAGAACAACAGATGTGCAGGTCGGGGGACTCCTAGGAAATAGTGACCATAATATAATAACCTTCCAATTGTCATTTAAAAGAGCGATTCTTCAGGGAGGAACAAAAATACCTAACTTCAAAACAGCTAAATTTAGCCAACTAAGAGAGGCCATAGGCCTAACTAACTGGGACAAAGTCCTCAAAAATAAAAATACAGCCACAAAATGGGATATTTTTAAAAGCATCCTAATATCTAATTGTGAGAGGTACATACCTTATGGAAATAAAAGGTTAAGGAACAAGAAAAAACCAATGTGGATAAACAGAACTGTAAAGAAAGCAATAAATGACAAACAGAAAGCATTTAAATCACTAAAACAGGAGGGGAGCGAGGAAGCATTGAAAAACTACAAGGAAAAAAATAGAATATGTAAAAGAAAATAAAAACAGCCAAACTAGAGACCGAGAGATTAATCGCCAAAGAAAGTAAAACTAACCCTAAAATGTTCTTTAATTATATAAATGGTAAAAAGTATAAACCTGAAGGTGTCGGCCCCTTACAGAGTAATGAGGGGGAAGTTGCAGAGAGCGATGAGGAGAAAGCAAAGCTACTAAATATCTTTTTCTCCACTGTATTCACTGAGGAAAATAAACTGTCAGATGAAATGCAGAATATAAAAGTAAATTCCCCATTAAAAGTGCCCTGTCTGACCCAGGAAGAAGTAGAGCTGCGTCTTAAAAAGATTAAAATAGACAAATCGCCAGGACCGGATGGCATACACCCCCGTATCCTAAGAGAATTAAGTAATGTCATCGCCAGACCCTTATTTCTGATATTTAAGGACTCTATACTGACAGGGAGTGTTCCACAGGATTGGCGCATAGCAAATGTGGTGCCAATATTCAAAAAGGGTCCAAAAACAGAGCCCGGGAACTATAGGCCGGTAAGTTTAACATCTGTCGTGGGTAAACTGTTTGAGGGTTTTCTAAGAGATGCTATCTTGGAGTACCTCAATGAAAACAAGCAAATTACTCCATATCAGCATGGCTTCATGAGGGATCGGTCATGTCAAACCAATTTAATCAGTTTCTATGAGGAGGTAAGTTCTAGACTAGACCGCAGCGAATCAATGGATGTCGTATATCTGGACTTCTCCAAAGCATTTGACACTGTACCACATAAAAGGTTAGTATATAAGATGAGAATGCTTGGCCTGGGAGAAAATGTCTGTATGTGGGTAAGTAACTGGCTCAGTGATAGAAAACAGAGGGTGGTTATTAATGGTACATACTCAGATTGGGTCACTGTAACTAGTGGGGTACCACAGGGGTCAGTATTGGGCCCTATTCTCTTCAATATATTTATTAATGATCTTGTAGAAGGCTTGCACAGTAAAATATCAATTTTTGCAGATGACACTAAACCGTGTAAAGTAATTAACACAGAAGAGGACAGTACACTGCTACAGATGGATCTGGATAGACTGGAGGCTTGGGCAGAGAAGTGGCAGATGAGGTTTAACACTGACAAATGTAAAGTTATGCATATGGGAAGGAATAATGCAAGTCACCAGTACATACTAAATGGTAAAATATTGGGTAACTCTGACATAGAAAAGGACCTAGGAATTTTAGTGAACAGAAATCTAAGCTGCAGAAACCAGTGTCAGACAGCTGCTGCCAAGGCCAATAAGATAATGGGCTGCATCAAAAGAGGCATAGATGCCCGTGATGAGAACATAGTCCTGCCACTTTACAAATCACTAGTCAGACCACACATGGAGTACTGTGTACAGTTCTGGGCTCCTGTGAACAAGGCAGACATAGCAGAGCTGGAGAGGGTTCAGAGGAGGGCAACTAAAGTAATAACTGGAATGGGTGGACTACAGTACCCAGAAAGATTATCAAAATTAGGCTTATTCACTTTAGAAAAAAGACGACTGAGGGGAGATCTAATAACTATGTATAAATATATCAGAGGTCAGTACAGAGATCTCTCCCACGATCTATTTATCCCCAGGACTGTGACTGTGACGAGGGGCCATCCTCTGCGTCTGGAGGAAAGAAGGTTTGTACACAAACATAGAAGAGGATTCTTTACGGTAAGAGCAGTGAGACTATGGAACTCTCTGCCTGAGGAGGTGGTGATGGTAAGTTCACTAAAAGAGTTCAAGAGGGGCCTGGATGTATTTTTGGAGGGTAATAATATCACAGGTTATAGTAACTAGAGAGGGGTCGTTGATCCAGGGAGTAATTCTGATTGCCTGATTGGAGTCGGGAAGGAATTTTTTTCCCTAAAGTGGGGAAAACTGGCTTCTACCTCACAGGGTTTTTTTTGCCTTCCTCTGGATCAACTTGTAGGAAAACAGGCCGAACTGGATGGACAGATGTCTTTTTTCGGCCTTATAAACTATGTTACTATGTTACTATGTTATGTCTCATTGGAGATTCCCATTGTAGCTGCGCAAAACATTCTCTTTACTCCAAGGCTCATTGAGAAGTAAATTACTGCCAGTTAACTAAATGTCAATGGGCGAGCAGAACACTCTCAGTGCCAGAGAGTAGGATTCTGAGAGGATTGTGGAGTCCAACAAACATCCCTTAACCCACAACCCCTGTAGTTGCCATTTTTACAGCAGGACTGTCATTAGGTTGCTGATTGTATTGGGTTTACTATATAGTACACTATGCACCGCACAAGTAAAAATATACACAATGTATGTTCTAATGGAACTTGTTCTCATGGGGAGAGAAGTGTGTCCTGCTCACTTCAGGTAGACTTGTATTTTCTATATATGGAAGACAATTATCTGCCTGGAATCAAGCAAACTTAAAATGACTGCTTGACTTCCTTTTATGCCTATGCATTCTGGTCAAGCACACATTTTCTTGGTCTTTTTGGGACATTTCTTCTGCTTGTCTACAAGTGTGAAGATAATGCCTGACAAGGAGTGGGCAATGAGAAACTGTTCTCTCTTTACATTAACTGAAATTCCCAGTATACATAGCACATGCATGTTTCTTAATAGAAACCTTGATTTTGAGAGATGCATTTATAGTCCAACTAATTTTACATACTATTGCATTTACCAATTTGGCGTTATTGGCATTTTTGCCACCCCAGATTTGTACCTCTTGAGGTTGTCTATTAACATTACTCTGCCAGCAGGTGCAGTAAGCTCTGTAGTCACTCACTTGCATCATAAACGTGCCCTTTCAGGACACAAGGAAAAAGAAATCTAACAGCAATACGCCAGGGAGATGATTTCAGGCTTAAATAAACCCTAATCACTCTCACATGCAAAGAAATAAGAGCTCACTATTACATTTTTATTCAAAAAAGAAACATCTCAACCAAATTGACCATCCAGGTGGCTTCTTAAAAACATTTCTGTAAATTGTTTCCATCGAACCCTCTGGTTACAGACCACTGCAACCCCATATGTTTTTATTCAGTTCTCAATCAGCTTGGGTGTCCCATATTTCCAGAGCATAAAGAGAAGAGCAATCCTCCCTTACCTAAAACCTTACCATGATGATTGTTACACATCACAGTTTACACTGCTGCTAAATGATTAGCCAGTAGGTGAGGTGCTATTGTCTCAATGAGCATGGGATACATCTTATGTATGTCTTTTAGGTATGTACTTTAGATGTTGCATACAATGTGTCTATGGAAATGTAAAAGCAAACAATAATATATGTGTTATTTAAAAAGGCATTCCCATCTGGACATTTATGGCATAACCACCACATCTGAAGAATGCAGCCCCTTCCATGAATACTGTAAACAGAGAGATGGCCACAAATTTGTGGCTCTCACTAGGGATGAGCGAACTTTTGAAAAGTTCGGTTCGGTTCGCTTCGGCGAACTTTCTTGAAGTTCGGATTCGTACGAACCGAACCTAAAACGAACCTTGCTATAACGGCTGAATAATTGCTTCTACAATAATGGGAGTCAGATAGGGTACAGTTTCGTTTATTTGCAGTTGCTATTACAATGAAAAAAGTGGAAAAAATCCAAGTGACTTCAACAACGGCGACGCAAAATCTACGCATATTTTAGAATCTACACTAATGCGTACGCTAATGCGAACATTCCCGCACAAATAACGAACATACAGTCTAGCGTTGTCAAAGGTACGCTACTTAACTAAATGAATATGTACGCATTAGCGTACGCATGCACTGCGTCCGCAAACATTCCTACACAAGTAACGAACATACAGTCTAGCGTTGTCAAAGGTACGCTACTTAACTGAATATGTACGCATTAGCGTACTCATATACTGCGTCTGCAAACATTCCTACTCAAGTAACGAACATACAGTGTAGCGTTGTTAAAAGTACGCTACTTAATGGAATACGTACGCATTAGCGTACATTCTCAATAAATATGCGTATATTTTGCGTCGCCGTTATTTTAACCAGATTCGTTACGAACTTTGTCAAAATTCGGTTCGGTGACGAACCGAACTTTTGGGAAAGTTCGTAACGAATCTGGTTCGTTACGGTTCGGTTCGCTCATCCCTAGCTCTCACCATTCACTTCTATGGGAGTTCTGAAAATATCTGAAAATGCTACCTCACCATTCTCAGTGGTCCCATTTTGGAGATAGGAATGGTTCCCAGAGTTGGGACCTTCATCTTTTGGACATTTATGGCATATCCTATGGATAAGCCTTAAACGTCCCAGATGAGACAACCCCTTTAAGCCTCACTCCCTTTTCTGCTAAACCATGTTTCTTACCAAAACCCTTTGACAAGCAAGGTTCAAAATATGTCTAACACATTTAATAAATGTGGCACATACAGGGGCGGATTGGCAATGTACCCCACCGGGACACTTCCTGGTGGGCCGATGACTTGAAGCAAGTTGTGGACTGGCATGATGTTTGAGTCGGGGTAATTACAGCAGGGCGGGTGGCGGCCGTCGCTCTCACGACAATACACATTACAATCCACATTACATACCATTGTCATGATAATGAGATCGCAGCAGGGCTGTCGGCCGCCGCAATGTGTATTGTAGTGTGGATTGTATGTGTATTGTCCTGAGAGCGACGGCCGCCGCCCACCCTGCTGTAAGCTGTGCTGCATTCCCTCTGATGTTCCGGCCCGCCCCTGTACCTCCTTCTGCCAGGTCCTTTGACACTGGACAGCAGGAGAGAGAGCACTACTCTGCCCTCCAGGTCAAAGGACCTTTGGCTCCTCCCACTCCCAGCGTCATAACGACTGACGCTGTGTCATCATCCTACCCCTCCTGCTCCAAGACAGAAGCCACAAGAGGCTGCTGCAGGTCTGCACAATCAGTTAAGTTGTTTTTTTTTTTTTTTACAAACCATTTGACAATGAGGAGGTGGTGGGGGGGCATTAAAGTGACCACTGTATATTACTGGGGCAGGGGGGACATTACTGGGGGCTCTATAGGCACATTACTGGGGGCAGGGGGCATTACTGGGGGCACTATAAGGACTTTACTGGGGGCAGGGAGGGCAATACTGGTGGCTCTATAGGGATATTACTGGGGGCATTGGGCATTACTGGGGGCATTATAAGGACTTTACTGGGGACAGGGAGGGCAATATTGGCGGCTCTATAGTGACATTACTGGGGACAGGGGGCATTGCTGCTGGCTCTATAGTGACATTACTGGGGGTGGGGTGCATTGCTGTGACCAGGGATATTACTGTGGGGTAGGGGGGTATTGGTGTGGCCGCTATAGGGACATTAATGGGGGCAGGGGGGGAATTACTGGGGGCTCTCTAGTTACATTACTAGTGGGAGGGGGGCATTATTGTGACCATTATAGGCACATTACTGGGGGCACTATAGGGACATTACTGGGGGCAGGGGGCATTACTGGGGTTACTATTACTGAGGGCATTATTATTACTGGGGGAATTATAGGCAGTTTGTTGTTGATAGGGGCAGACATTATTGCCACTGGGGACACTATAGGGGCATTATTATTTTTACAGTATATTGGGGTAGCAGCAGGATGACAATGTTGGGGCACCATGGTGGGGATGATGATGGAAATTTGAGGACGCTAAGATGTCTGTGTGTGAAACTCTGCAGAGATGGAACACGGCTAGAAGATGTCATCATGTTTTGTCTGGTCCTAACGGCGAAGATGAGGAAAGAGAATATCAGAGGAGACGTCACCGGATGTGAGAGGTAAGTGACGCTGCACTCCCCTGTATGTATGGTATCTCTGAAAGACCATCAGAATACTGATGGTAGGGCTGCCTCTCTCCTGTTGCCTGTGTTTTAACTCTTCATCCCCTTTCTCTATATCTTAGAGAAAAGTGGAGGAGGGGAACAGGACATGGCAGTTGGCACTGGGCACCACAGAGGGGCAGCTTTTAGAGAGGTTTTGGCCTCTTCTGGAGCAGTATGTTGTGCTGCACTGAGCCAAATAAAAAATTGCAGCATGATATACTGCTCCCTCTATGGTATTTCTGGCCCCGTCTACCCATGTAGGCCCCGCCTTCTCTCGATCTGGTCCCGCCCACAACATAGGGCCACTTTTATTTTTTTTTCCAGGGCCACTTTTAATTCCCAATCCGCCCCTGGGCACATAGCATGTCCTCCATAACTGTAGTGTATCTTAATAAATCTGCTCCATGGGTTCCTTTAGAGTAGACAGCAGCTGTAGTTCTATAGTTAGAATTCGAAAAATGTCTACAATAGTCTATGGGATGCAGAAGCATTACTAGGTAGGCTGTAAACTATATCTACTAATTATTACTGAAGTTAAATTATTATGGCTACATCTCATTGTAACTGGATTGCTAATTTCTCAATTGTTGGACCCAAGTGTGTGGCATTCATCAACGACTAATATTCAATAATTGATGGATATTACTTTTGAGTTCCTTTATATTAAAGGAACATAAGACAAAGAAAACAGTCAAAAAATCCTAGCAATCCTTACTCTAATCTCTTCTTTTCTTTTTATCATATTTTGCCTTATAATATAAAACAAGGCAATTTTCTATTTGTGTCCCAGGTGATCACATCTTCCCCCCTTCAACTTCTCACAATTGTGCGCCTGGCAGTAAGACAGCTGGCTACAGAAGCAGCCTTCCCCCGCTGTTCTGTCTGTGGTAAAAGACAAATAACATTATGCTTCGCCCTCTTGGACCAGCCTTCACCTTTTAGCCATGCCAGATTAGCACTGAGATAAGAATAAGAAGAGGTCTGATGGCATGTAAACCATCCTATTGATTTTCCTTCTTCTGGATCAACACTGTAGGATTGTAGGTTGGACTTGATGGACCTGTGTCAATTTTTCAACTTGTGTTCAACTATGTAATTATGTAACTGCCATATTCAGCAAATTTCTTTACAAAATTAAATGTAGGTGAAGATCCCAATTCAGGTGTATGCTTTACTTCAGAAAGACTTGGAGATGGGATGTCCCATAGTCAAAATATGTATATGGGATGGACTGTCTCGTTTTTACTGTGTAAAAATGAGTAGTTTATAAAATATTCCAGTTCTTCTTACATACTGACATCAGCTTGAAAATTTCTACCAGTACCACACAATGAGAGAGGAACATGGTCAACACAATGAATTACGTGTGTCTCTAAAAATGTTGTGAAGAACATTAAATATTCATGTGGTTTTCACTGCGTAGGAAAGACCACAGGAGAAAACAAAACAACTTAGTATTATTATTAGCGGACGAGATCAAAGTCCAGTATGCAAAGGAACAGTAATGTCCTGTATTCACAGTTTTCCTGGGTCATGCTGTCCTTCAGCGCAATGACATATGTCAGTTTTTGGTACAGCAAATTGGCACATAGCTTGAAAATAGCTTGAAAATGAATCACAATATTCAGTCATATTTTTTATTTCTCTCTAAGAAGAAATCCTTATTAGTCACATCAGTCCCAGGATAACAAAGCTGACAATACAAGTTCCTTCTCAAACTTACAAAGAGCAGTTTCATAGGAAGCCAATTAAAGGCAAATGACACCTTTATAATCAACAGTGTTCTGGTATTTTTTGGCATAAAAGAGTCTCAAATTGGAAAAAAATTTGACTTTTTATTCCATGTTTGTAAAATGGTAAAAGAGTGGGTGTGGCTTATAGAAGTGGGCATGGCCTAAAATGTTTACACAGATTTATTAACACTAAAGCCAGAAAATGGCACAAGTCTTTTTTTTTCTGGTGCTTGAAACACTGGTCATAATAATTCAAGTCCTGCATTTTTAAACTTAATTTAAAATGATTTTCTTCCTAAATGCAACATTAAGCAGCTTAAGTAGTTTTGCTGCTTAACTGTGACAAACTCTGCAGGGGAGGACAAAAAAACTCCTCAGTGTCAGAATAAGGGAGAAGAGGTGCCTCATAAGCTGCTGAAGGTGAAATCTAGGAATTAAGCTGGGTTGATACATGAGAGCTAGTGAAGACAGCAGCATCCTGGACATAGACCTCATATCCAGCATGTATTACTACACATGACATGTCCACATCAAAAAAAGTCTGAAAGTAGGTTGCAAAGTAAAGTTTGGGAGGGGATGAAACCGGATGAAGAGATGGACATTACAGCCTGAAGCTTTTTTCCTACTTATTTTCAAGTCAAGGAAATCACTAACACATATAAAACTTGCCTTTTGGGTTTAAAGAAAAAAAAATCACTCACCACGTCCATTTGCTTGTGCAGAGGCAGTCTGCAGCTCCTCTCTTGATTAAAAAAGACCTGCAGAAGGACCTGCGCTGAGCATGATGACGTCACTGCATGCTCCCAGCGTGATCACACTGGGACCGCGAAGTGATGTCATCACGCTCAGTGTAGGTCCTTCAGCAGGTCTTTTTCAATCAAGAGAGGAGCGGACTGCCTCTAAATGAGCAAGTGGATGAGGAATTTATTTTTCCATTCTTTATAAGACAACTCCAGTCGCCATTTTAGGAAAAATGATTTGTTACCATGAAGCGTGGAGAAATTCGGCTTCATTTAGGATCAAATTTTTCTTAAAATTTGGACCGAATTCCACTTCGGATGCCTTGCTTCGCTCAACCCTAGTATTGACAAGCCAGTTTGACCATATGCTAGTCAACCTAAGCAGTGGCGATGCATTTTGTTGACATGCCACCAGCTGTTCCCCACCCAAGATTGTTTGAAGGAAGGTGACTGTTAGCCCCTCCCCCAATTGAAATAAGTATATGTTAAAGTTTTTTTTCTACAAAATAATGCCAATGGACCGATCTTAACAAAATATTCTCTTCTATGTAATTAGCTTTCTAGTGAATGAACAGAAAGCTGTCATGAAAGCATTATCAGTTAACTTCAGGATTGCAGTTTTTATTGCCCCATCTTTTATGATAAGATATAATCAGTTATTTCTTTTCATAGTCATATTTTATGTAACAGGTATAATAATGCCCTAGGGTGAAAATCTTCTGTACATTTTAATATACATAAGGTATGCATAGCAGAATTAGTGTGCTCAATGCTGGCATCTATACTGCCTGCCCCACAGAGAAATAATAAGTAGGGAATTTGTTTGCTTTATTAATATATTCATTTTATGTTAATTTATTAGGTTTTTAATTAGTTGTTGGTAAGGTGAAATTATGAGAAACAGCCTGCGCTGTGAAGAAAGAAGACTGTGCACATACAGCTTTTGTTCCGATTCTGCCAGCAGCAAGTCTGTAGGATCATGTCAGGCAGCTGAGCACTTAATTTTTTATGGAGGTCAGGAGGGAACAAATTTATTTTACATGGGAGGCATGAGGGAGGTGATTTTATTTAATGTGAGGGAGGGTGTGAGGATAGAAGCATGTGTCCATCTGGGAAGAATGCACAATACTGCATTGAAAATGTTGGCGCTACCTATGTGATACGTGTCCAGTGGAGAACATTTATCAATTCTGTTCTCCAACTGACTGATTAGGTTCAAAGCTGAAATTGTCAAAAAAGATCATGTAAGTAAGTCCTGATAACTTTTTAATTTCCAAGTTAAACATATACTAATACTCTGGGTTGCAAAAAAAGCTAAACCAAAATAATAAGATAGACATAATACACTGAGGACCAGAGTTTAGTGAAACCTTTTATTGTACTAAAAATCCACAACCGGGTACAGTACAATGCAAGTGAATAGGGCTTTACAAAAATTCACATAGTGCAGTAAAAATGTGTGCTATTTTCAAGTCTGGAACATGAACTACATGCTGCAGATTTCTTTCAGATATTTGCCCAGACCCAGGAGAAAAAAAAAACATGCAATGGTCCATCAGATTCTGAATTATTAAGATTTTCCTCCATATTATGGCAATGCAGTACAGAACCGAATATGGACACATGGCTCGCCATACAGATGTAGCCGAGCTAAAATTGACTCCTATATCACATGGCACAGTGTTATCTTGGTTGAAATCCAATAACCCCGAAACACAAGCAAAACCAACACACAATTGTGCTAAAATGACATATCTTTATTAGTTCACATAATCACATAATATCTAAAACATAACTAAAATCCTGAGTGAAGGATGGGAACAGCACAAATAACGGACAACTGGTGCCAAGTACTAAGTACCAAATATTATAGACATGATCACTTAGACATATTAAGCATATTAATACAAATGCAGAGGATAAATAGTATCCTAGTACAAAGGACTACGGTTAGTCGACTCCAATGGTAAAGTGCAAGTGCAATGTAAACCCAATGGAGATCACTATCATCAGTGCAATATTGAAGTAATACAATAAATCATGGTACCCACCAGTTGAACCGTGACCCCGACGTACGTTTCACCCTCTGGCTTCTTCAGGGAGTCTAAATCCATTGAAAAGTTAGTAAACTTTTTTCTTGTCATTCTTTACTTAACCCGTTAACCATCAAGTTTAGCAAAGCTGACTTCACATTTTTTAGGTACACTCAGTAAGTATGACTAGGGATCCCACAGACACAGCTGTTAGGCCCCTTTCATATGAGCTATGTTAAACTTGTCTGTGTTGGCGATGGTGAACATGTATGAGTTTTCAAATGGACCGCCCATGGATTGTATCCATTCACTATCTATCCATTGCAATAAAATCAGATGTGGATGATGCACGCTGTGATTTTCTCGGAAACTGAATGACAGTGGGTGTTTTCCATTCTACACTTGGATAAAACCCCCCTCATCTGAATGAGTCCTAATTAAATGAACAGTTGGCTGAGCTATTCGATATAACGATATATGAAAACATAATGAAGCATAACAAAACTATACAAGCTGTAGTTGTATCAATGACAGTGAATGGTAGCTTTATGCCACTATATAGGCAAGAGCATAAAGTCCTCAGGTCAGTTCCTTCAGTTCAGCTACACAGGGGTCTAGTGAGCGGGACCCTTCCTAGTTGTAGGGCAGTAGCAGAGGTGCCCAGTCCGCACTGAAAAGCTGAGAGTGGGCTGCTGAGCTTTGTAGAGTAATGTGATGGTGCTTAGTGGTGTGATGGGAGCCCCCCAGGCATAACTCTGCTTGGGGCCCTAGAAGTTACAAATCTATATAGAGATGGATTTTCTTTTAATGAATATTGTTTTTCTTTTTTTTCCATCTCCACAGGATAATGAAAATGGAACAGAATATTTGTTTTCTTAAAGATAAAAGAAACCCTTCTAGATAAGCCTCTCTGTAAACTATGAAAATCTCCGCTAGAAAGAGATCTTCATACAGAACAGACTTCGCCTTATGGCTCTGGAGGTGTCAGCTGTCAAAAAAAGTGTCACTTGAGCACCACATCCTTTTGTTTTGCAGGAAGACCCTTTGACTGGCTCCACTTCTAACAGTCTAACATCTCTGAACTTGCAATCCAGGGATCACACTGTTAAAGTAAATGCTTTGTAAGCTCATTGGATATCATGATTCATGATGTCAGCCCTGTCTGCTGGGGCTTTCGTAGGAAATTATTTCACAAGTTCCACTCTTGGGTGTCAGTTAACATCCGAGATTCTGGTCGCACTCAGTCAATGCAGATGATTTATTTTGTGACCTACATGTGTGGGTGGCAAGGCGTGGGTCCTATAGTTAATATTTAGACAGAATGCCCAACTGTAACCCTATCAACTCGTGGAGCAGAACATTTCAGGCTTCTGTCAGAAAACGCTTCTGTATGAAAACTCCAGCTCCAACACTTGCACTTGTATTATTTTTTTGGGGGGGTATTTTTTAAGTTATACATATGTTCTATGTAAGTTTTCTACCTCCAGGAAACTTTGCTATTAGAACCTTGGATATTCAGATTTTTGCACTTTGCTGAAGTACCTTAAAGCACAAATAAAAAAGAATAAATCCCACCAGAAGAGCTAACAATAACATCATTATGTGTAAAGAAGCCCAAGTGACACGACTGCAGACCAAAGATGGCAAATGCCAAAGTAACGGATGTATAAAGACTAATAAAGCCAGCCGTAAAGAAAAAACTAGAAATGAGATGTGTCCGGTTCATCAATTTAAAGCTGGCCACAAATATAACAAACCTACATACAGTAAACATAAATGTATCTTATTCCAAACTATTAATATTCATGTAAAGTAATATCATGACATTTTATTAATTTATTTTTTCATCAAGGACTACAATTAATTCATTTTTTCAATAATTCAAAAAATTACTGATAGAAAATCACTGGTGCTGGAGGGGGCTTTAATCGTTGAGTATAACTTCTAATATTATATTAACACTTTTCCTACCTTTTTTTTTTCTTTTTACTTGGACAATCCTTTAAAAAAAAGTCAGGTATATTTATTTATTGTATGCACTTATATAGCACTGCTATATTCCACAGCACTTTACAGATATTAGCATCCAACTGTCCCCAATGAGGCTCACAATCTAAGTTCCCTATCAGTATGTCTTTGGAGTGTGAGAGGAAACCGAAGAACCCAGAGGAAACCTACGCAAACACACAAACTCAATGCAAATGTCCTTGGTTGGATTTAAACCTAGGACCCCAATGCTGCAAGGCACTAGAGCAAAACAATGAGCCACCATATAGGTTATTCTAAGGGAAATGAGCTGGATCTACAACCACAACACGACAGAATGGTGGCTCAGTGGTTAGCATTGGTGCCTTACAGTACCGTGGTCCTAAGTTCAAATCTGACCAAGGACAACATCTAAATGGAGTTTGTATGTTCTCCCCGTATTTGTGTGGGTTTCTTCTGGGTTCTCCGGTTTTCTCCCACAGTCCAAAGACATACTGATAGGGACCTTAGATTGTGAGCCCCATTGGGGACAGTGAGTGATGATAATATCTGTAAACGCTGCAATTTTCTATTCAGATGTATGGGATGGATTTTTGCGATGTGTGAACATGCCCTTCCGACATCCAACTAGGCTTCAATGGAAAATCTATAGAGCCCTTCATCTATCATGTGCCATTTATTTATTTATGTTAAATATATATATATATATAGTGCTGTACAAAGATTGCTGTCACTCACATCAGAACTTCTCGCTGTTGGGACAACCTAATCAATTCTGAATTAAATGGGTTGTCACACGAAAAAATATTATACAGTTTTCAAACAGCACCTGGATCTGAATACTTTTGTAATTACATGTAATTAAACATGTAGCATAGCCACTGAGTTATTCAATTAAGTCTATCTTTATAGCGCCACCTGCTGTTTGCACTTTTTCTAATTTATCTGTCCTGCTCACTAAGACGGAAGCACATGCTCAGTACCATCCTTCAACTGCCGCCAACTGCAGCAGAAAGGACACACTCCCTAAGAAAGGACATGCCTTCTAAGCTGACAGCTTGAAATAAATCTAGAAGAACAATTGGAGCAATGAATATGGAGATCTCTGGATCCATGTGAGGTACAGGGCTGGTTCTAGCTTTGTTAAAAAGAGATTGTCATGTACTAGGTTATGTGACTGAGTACTATGCAGACCTTTCTTTCAGCATAAACATGCAGTTCGGTAATCACTCATATTGCCCAATCCTACCTAAGATCTGCAGTATCTTAACATATAGCCACAGCATCTTTTGAAAATGATCATAGTTTTGGCTGAGTTCAGCGCATGAGAAAATCACCTTTTCGGTCAACAAAGAAGCAGCTGCTTCCATGTGTATACGAGTGAGGGATATTTCTCCTGTCAGACAGAAAAGCATCTATCATGTCAGAAAAATAGTTAAAGAGTTATGATTTATTCTGTACAGTTCGAAGCGCAGAGATGAGTGACAGGTGAGAATCCCCCCTCCTGACAGTCTGTACATTAATGCCCCCTGCTTTATTGCCTTCTCGGGAGTAAATAAGATGAGCTGGCTTGGATTAATTTACACATTATGTGCCTTTATTCACTTTAAGGGAAAACATACCCTAAACAGTCAAGTCTAATCTTGCTTTATGTTGCTATAAATTCTTGCCACTAGTTATGGCGATATAATAAATCTCTAAATTTGCATCTAGCAATAACATCCCACGCTATCAAATAGCTTATCAAGGTAAAAGCCACTTCAGAAGCACATTTCTGCTTTTAACAACATTGAAATCTATAGAATAAGTTGAGCAACCTTTTTTTTTTTACTAGTTTGAGTTATTTTAGGTTATTTTCTCCATCCATAGCCATGGATACTTTTACATTTCTGCTGGTCCTAAAGCAGGGTGGTAGATATAGGGGTGCAGAGATACTATAGACGTCTCTACCAAAGGGAATCAAAGGCCAATCTGCCACAAAAGAAGACAATAGTATTATAACTGGTTTATGATAGGAGTATGGGTGTTGCAGGGGGCTTCAAATTAAGACTTGTCACCCTGCCTTCCATAGACCATTAAATGGCATATCATTTTAGGGCCCACTTACATGAGGCCAATACACAGAGCAATGATAGCAAATTGCTCGTTCTTGATCATTGCCCACTTGTTAAAGCTGCATTTAAAGGAAATGTGTCACCAACATTTTTCTGCCAGTTAAACCAGTTAATAATGATTTTATTTTCTAATTGCAGATTTTTTTTATTCCATTATCTGAACATTATTATGGTGGCGGCCATCTTGCTTGAGTTGTTCTTAACAGCATTTAGAAAGCATTAAGAAAACGGCAGCTCCATGGGCCATAGTCACAATGGTCAGGAGGGGACCCTATTGACTTCTATGGGAGGGTTTTCTAAACATGTTCTGTGACCTGTGCAGAGGTCATTGTAGAAGGGAAGAATAGATGAGCTCGGACATACACCTATTATGAATGGTGGATCCTGTCTTATCTATACACATAGGTGATATCATTACAGGCAGGAATAGAATGACAGCTAAGCAGGTAACTGCAGTAAAGTGATCTGTACAGACTAAAGGCGGGTTTCCACGTTGCAATGTACAGCCAATTGTCAGGAAGGAAACGTTTAGTAAAGGTGACTGCTGCATTTACATGCAGGGATCTCCTTCACAGTATGGGAATGAGGGATCTATTTCAATCCCTCGACCTTATACAGCTGCATTGTTACTGAGCAGCACATTGCTGTTTAGACTAGTAACGCTCGTTAGCACCGATTACCATTGTGTTTCGCTCGTTTATTGGGTAATTGGATCTTTTGTGCAGCACAAAAGACAATTGTTTGCCGTGGCAGATTGTGCTGTGTAAACACGATCTGCTGCCAGAAAACAACAATACAGTATGGGGAAGGGACGATGGCATTAGTGATCCCTCCTCCCCATACTCTGGAGAAGCTGGAGGAGATCGCTGCATGTAACGATACCTTCCAGACAATCTGCTAGATTGTCGTCCCGTGTAAAGGGACCTTAAAAGATCGATCACTTTTTTGAAAACTAGTCCACGAAAATGGTAACCCATGAAATATTCACCCAAACATTATTAGTAGATACACAAAGGCACAAGTTATGTTTTCATGCTTTTAATATATGCTTGGTCCATAAGTTGGACCAAGAGAGACTGCATATACACCCTGCAAGAAAAACTTGCAGGGTGTATATGCTGTACATGATAGGCAAGCCCTATACTGCATCCTTGAAAAATTCAGCCATACATAAAAAAAATGTGCGAAAATATCTACTGAGACATTTGATTGATGAAAGTGCACTGGTCATTTAGGGTCCTTTACTTTGCAGACAGGAACCTGACATGAACCAAACAGCTGCATCCTCTCATAGCGAGTGTGTCCACTGTGACTGCAATAAATGATAGTGGGAGCCATAAATCCAGCACTGCCACAGAATCTCCCTGTTTTCTCTGAGGACACGGGAGGATAGGAAAACAGAATACATATATGGGAGGCATCCAAAAAACACCAGGTGCTTTAAAAAATACTTGTTCTTGGGCAGACCACAAGATGTTGTAATTTAAGGTGTCAAGAAAAGAAGCATTTACAATACCTGTTTGACCAGGACTGAGATATATATCATGAAATACAGTACTTCAAATATTATTCATTCTTCTTCATTCTACTTACATATTTATTACAATAGCTCTGTGTCTACATACTGATAGGAATTGTACGACATTAGATGGTGAAGTTTGTAGAGAAATCTATGGCACACCATTCGATTTGCAATTAATTTAATTCATATATTTTAAAGTGACAACTTCTCATTTCAAGGTGCTCCACAGAATAAAGCATAATACATCTTAAAGACCAGTATTGTTCCCAACGTTTCGGTCGGAGAACGACCTTTTTCAAGGGATCTTTGGTCGTGTTAGCAGCAGTGTGGCTCTGGAGATGGACGCCGCAATGGCATGCTGTGTCACACCTTGAAATGAGAAATTGTCACTTTAAAATATATGAATTAAATTAATTGCAAATCGAATAGTGTGCCATAGATTTCTCTACAAATTTGATGCCTTCATCTATGAGCACCCAACTAAGGGGAGTGCAGATCTCAACTACCTTTATAGATTAGATGGTGAAGGTCTCAGGTAAGTGATGATAATCTCCATACAACACTGTAGAAATATGTTGGTGTTATATAAGGAAGAGGAAATAAATACTACAGTATCTCAAAAATGCAAACCATTTTGATCTGAGGGCCACATACTTTGAATACTTGAAAGGACAAATTAATTAAGGGTATTGTGCCAGTTTTCGGGCATAAGAAAGTTACATATTTTTGTGCAAGCCATTTTTGTGGAAAAAATATGCAAGTTTTTGCCTTTGACTCTTCTCTCAACACTTTTTAAAGCTAACAAGTGGATAGGATTTAGCAGGTGGGGGGCCAAAAACTTCACTATGACAAAAATCGGAATATAATATAGCGTAAATCTACTCCACTTCAAAGCTGGCATACATTGCATTTTGGAGTGTTCAGGCAGCCAATAACTTGACATATCTTACATGTCTTAATACATTTGATGTGTCTTACTCCAGTACAAATGAGATTAAGACAGGCGTATGAAATGCCAGTGATAATAAATTCACCCCACTGTTTTCTCCCACAGTGGACATCTATCGCCTCTCCAAAAAACTGATGGCAATACCGACAAGTCAAGATCAGCTGATACAGGGTTCATTTCTCCTGCTCTGCACAAAGGACTTAAAGCCTTGGATACCCTTGCACTGATTAATTTATTTATTGTTTATTTGCTTCCCAAAGGGAAATCAATCACCTTTCTAAATTGTTTTCATAAAAAAATTCTTTACCATTTAGCTTCTGCAGAGTCTGTGTAACTCCTTCACCTAATTGCAGTTGGTGCTGAATCTGACATACTGTAAATCAAAGCATTGCTCCTGTTTCTGGCAGCTCTCTCTGCTCTCCCCCTCCCTTCCATGTTAGAGATGGCAGCAGGGAGGGAGAAAGCATTTGTACATGGCAAGTGTGGATGGAAAGGGGGAAAGCATCTAAGGAAGACAGGTCATACAGGCTGTAAATAGGGGGGAACACACAAGCAAAGAAGCTTTAAGGTGGGGACGGTCTCGTCAGCAGTGTACAAGGGTATAGTGAAACCAAAACACCCCAGACAAACGTGGCATTGGGAGGGGGGATGAAACCCTATTCAGGATCAATGACTGTCAGTACAAATGGGGGAGGGGCCCTCATGGGTTGCAGGAGAGGAAATCAGTTCAGGACTGAAGCTGTGCTCATACATGAGAGCTATAGAAGGCAGCAACATCCTGGACACACAGGTCTCATATGCAGCATGTATTATTCGGAGTTGCACAACACATGAGAAAATTCTAAAACTGTTTGTGTGAAAATGAATAAAAGAGTGAAAATTGCAGATTGCAAGTTAGTGCACTTTTTTTTACTCAAGGTAACCACTAGCATTTGCAAAAATCATTCTGATCTGTCCATAGTGTTTGACCTTAACTTAGTTTGCCACAAACATTAAACTAATGTTGGTCGAACTGCCAATATTGTCAGGACCAGTTGACCACCTAATGACTATGGGGGTTTCCAGACTTTCCTCTGAGAACAGATGTTGGGGAAAAAAAGGATCAAACAGTTTGATTTCAACATAATTATCCCTTCATTCTCAAGAAAAATAATCTGTTGCCAGGGATGTCCAGCAGCGACTTCTCCCCTCTCCCCAATTAGAACTTAAACATGCTTGGCATCGGGAGTATGGAGGAAATTGTCAGCTATAATGTGTATGGCTGAAGGCAGCAGCACTGTATAGTGAGATAATCTTTGCTTTTGGGCACTGTATATATCTTCTACAAACCCATGTTTGAAGTGCACCTGTCTCATGTCAGGTGCACTATAAATAAGTGAATTATCCCTATTCATACTGTTTTCTTTAGGCCAGTGTAGCCTTTACTTTTCATCACTATAAACACTTGAAATTGTTACATTAATATAAGGGAATTGTAGGAACAATGGTAGTATTGTTAAAAGCAAGCTACTAAGTGCACTCATGTAATCTAATAGTGATCACTACACATAGACAGAGCATAAACAATGTGGTGTGTAGTCCTTATTATAAATACCCATCACATGTTGGGGCAAGACACCTCACCTGTAAAGCAAGTTATATTGAGTTTACAGAAATGTCGGGATATTTTCCAGCATTGTATGTTCTTGCACAAAAAAAAAGATCACAAAGGTGAAATGTTGCTATGTCTTCAGATCATATGAAAGGAATATAGTGACTACGGTGGGGCAAATGGAACTCTACATGTGTGGTGTTCTCGGCACATGGTACACCACGAGCAGCACTAACCATGCCGTACATAGTACAAGTTCTTATTATCTCCATGTGTCATACAGAAGAACGAAGTGATTAGTGTGTGCCACTATGCTGCCAGGAAATTCTGAGACACAGGGCGGGGGAAAAATCTAGCCCAGAACAAGATGTCACATGCAGTATTTAAAAATCCATGTTACAAAAGTCAGAAGCAAAAGGGTCTAACAGCTGCACTACAAAGACACTCTAATGTAAAGGTAGTGAACAATATTATTTAGATTATAAGACAAGGATCTGACAACCATGTACAAAAGAAACAGAAAACTCAAATTCGAGTTGTCAGCCCGTGAGCTGTTTTATGATGGCCTGTGTCTGCTAATCCTTAGACAGAAAACACAAATTTCTGAACCAATGTCAAATGGTTTTCTTCACACATTCTAATATGTTAAATATAAGATTTTAGTAACTATCAATATTGAGTTACTGTATTCATATATCAAAACGTTAAATAAAAAGACCCAAAAAAAAGGTATAACACAGCTAAATGGCTTAGCCTAGGTTCACATCACCATTTTGTTTTCTGTTTTTCTGATCCATCAGAAGAACAGAAAACTAAACAAAACAAAAATGTATCCTTTATTTTGAGCACGGAAATGACTAAAACGGATGCAAAATGATCATAACTGAGCACAACGGACGCTCAAAATAAAGGATCCATTTTTTTTCTGTTGGTGGTGCTAGTGATGGATCAGAAGAACAGAAAACTAAATGGTGACGTGAACCTACCCTAAAACAAGCATGCTGAAATCTTGAAGTATTTGATTCTGAAAAGAATGAGATAATTTAATCTAAAAAAAAACTTGTTTTTTATACAGTATTATAACTCCTAAACTAAAAATGGTGAAATTAAGGAACTACTGGATAACCGTAGGAGTGTACAATATCATGTTTTTAAATATTTCACCATTTCACTTCAATAAAATGGTGATTTTTTGTTTTTCAATTTCATACACTTTGAACTACTCTACATAAAGTTTTATATAAACTCTGGATATGGATAAAATTTTCACTGCTCTGTTTTTCTGACACAGAGCTGCAAATACCCTGCATAGCTCTAAAAGAGAAAATTCAAGCTGCCTGCAGCCACCACTAGGGGGACATGGCTACATACGACAAAATGCTATGCCACCAAACTCCCTCTAGTGGCAGCTGTAGTCAGCTGGTTGTGCTGGGGACGTGGTGCTTTGTATCACTAAAACTGTGCTCCAACCTCTACAATGATATATTGAGAACATTTTAAATTGATGCAAGTCTGTTCTTAGAAAAATCATTGACTGCAGAAATTCATATTCCATATTACTTTATAGAGATTAATAGAGATTTTACTGTAATTACATTTTTGGTATAATTGGGAAAACCACAGTCAATACATAAAATATGTATATTTACTTCTAACCACTATGGGGGAATCATAGTGATAATATTGAGGGGTGCATAAATTTATGACTTTGCAAAAAATGTGCAAGCTGTGCCAAATTGATCAAAATGCTCTATACAACATGCTAAATTTACACCACCTTTCTAGATGTTTGTCACTTTTTTCTTTCTTACACCTTCTCATGACTGATATACATTTACTTGCACTAAAAACAATAAGTAAAATAAGTAATAGATCTGGTCTGTTTTACAAAACACTTATCAAAACTGTCAAGTAGATACAAAAGTATCTTAAAATTTGGCAACTTTTGCATGATATTACCACATTCGTTTTTTCATGTTTTCCCTAAACTGCCTTCCTCCAGGGACCTAATAAACATAAAATCAGATATTGTCGCCTTCTTTTTTCCTCTTGTTTCTTATTCTAGTACTCATTTCCTGTTTCCATTTATTTTGTACTGCTGTTTGTGCTGTATTGTAGTCTTTTGGATTATGTACCTTGAACAGGGCATTGTATTCTACATTTACATGTGGCATATTTCTTGCAGCAATCTCTATGATTGTTCCATTCATCTGAATGGGGGTTGAAGATATCCACGTGCTTGCTGTAGAAACAGATCCATACAGATGTGTGGCACTGACTTTCAGTCTTCCAAATTTCCACAAATATGCCACGTGTGAATATATCCAAGTTTTCCATGTCAAATATAAATTTAACTAAAAAGCGTTTAAACACATATTAAATTTCCTGCACTTCACTTTTTGCTGCAATTTAATTCTGGGCCATTTTGCTTAAAGTCCTCCATATTAGGCTTCTTTCACACCAATGTAGTTTATGCGGCTCAGATCCGGACCTATTCTTTTCTATGGGGCCGCAAAAGATGCGTAAAAACAAACCGTGTGCTGTCCGCATCCGTTGCTCTGTGCCACGGCCCCGCAAAAAGAATAGAACATGTCCTATTCTTGTCCGCAATTGTGGACAAGAATAGGCATTTCTATGATATCCCCCCCCATGTGCGGTCCGCAAATTGCGGAAAGCATATGGGCCGGTATCAGTGTTTTGCGGATCAGCAATTTGCGGACCGCAAAACACAACGTTTGTGTGAAAGTAGCCTTAGACTTACAAATATCTTAAATGGGTTGTCCAAGTTATGAAAAAAAATATATAGCACTGTAAATCTGATGGGCAGCAATATATAAATAAGTTCAGCAAGTTTTAGGCAAAAAAAAATCTATATTTCCTCATTTTCCTGGTTCTCTTCTGGCCTTTGTTTACATGTAGTAACAACAATCTCAGCCCCTCCCCCCTTCTCTGCAAAGGCAGTGAATACAAGAGCTGAGTGACATGTCTGTCTGCTGGAATACTCAGCAGCATGTTGTATGTGTAGGACTACAAGTCCCAGCTGTACAATGACAATGCTGATACACACAGGAAATTCTCCCTACCTGTTCTTGTACAATACAATTCCTCTATAGCTCCTTGCCCAGCATTTGTCTCATCTCACTGCTGCAGCTACTGTTGTACTGTTGTAAAGCCTTGAGCCCTCAGTGTGTTCTGGCTGAAGGGGTTAATGTTTTATCTGAAGGAATCCAGGGAGAGAGCAGATAGCAGCCCGGCAAAGAAAGGGGGCGTGGCCAGTGATGTCTCGTGTACAGACTGTTATCTGAACTCTGAGGCTTGTGCACGAAACATCACAGACCAGGGAGATAAGGTGACATCACAGGTCATGTGACCCTCAGTCAACTCTGAGAAACCAGCAGCTTTAGAAACACAAAGTATATGGGAAAGTTGTTATACCTGACAAGTTAGAAACATATAAAGAACAAAAAATAACTCGGACAACCCCTTTAAAGGAACCCTTGATGCTCCAAATACTGGATATGCACATCGTACGTGATGAGGCATTGTGTTCCTTTGGGTAGATTCACACTGAATTTTTTGGAGGAGGTTTTGAGGTAGAATTTCCTGCAGGGTTTTCAGCCAAAGGCTGAAGTGGATTAGAAGGGAATTGAATATAAAGGTTGGACTTATACTTCTCCCTTTTTCTGCTTGATCCACTTCTGGCTTTGGTTATAATGTCTGTAAGAAAATCTGTCTCAAAACCTCCTCAAAAAACTATGTGCGAGCCTACTCCATGATGACTTAGTTCAAAGACCAAAGTCCGATATTAACATTAGGAGAAAGAAGAAATATGAACATAGTGACATTTTGGGGTTTCTGATACATGGGTCTCACCTAATTTGGCTCTACATCTGAATAAATATCATCTCAGCAAATGTCACGCTGTTCAGAAAATATTTATGTCTGTTCAGGATGACCAACGCAAGCTGACGAAACCTTCCAGCAGCCTGAAGAACGCTACCAATATTTTTCTAGGTAAAATAATTACTTTTTCCGCTGCCTATGTGATTTAAGGAATAAATATTTATCCAAGCCAATACGTAGAAAATGTGAACGAGATGTAAATCACTATGTGTAATTACCTGTAATTTACATAATAAATTAGGAGATGGCCTTCGTTGGTTGCTCGTTATGTTTCTAATACAGTTCCCTTAGAGAAATAGGTTTATTTATCCAATACTCTTTCTTATTGAAAACTTTTAGGAAAATAAAAAATGGGCATTGTGCTGTCTGTAGACTGTCAATTGGGGGTTCATGGTCGTATAAAGACCTCCCAGTTATATAAAGTAGTTGTACTACAAATATAGACTTTTATGGGACCCGTCACCCTGCCCTACTGCCGCTTTCATACAGAGAAATGTGGATTTTTTTATGTCAGAGTATGTTTCTATCTGACATTTGAAGTTTCATCTTCAGTTCTTCATCTAATGCCTTATTATGAAGGAATTATACCCCAGAAATATTGATTCTAAAGGGTCACCGTATGGCAACATATCATGTCCAACCACACAACCTCCTGCAAACAGCTTTGCCTAAAATACTGAGTGCTTGCTGATGGGCTTTGTGGAAAAATTGGGAATTTGAAATTACCAGTAGCAGAATACCAGCATTCCTCAACCCAGAGCAAAGATGTAGTATGCTGCCATAGCCCTGTATTATTTAAATCAAGTTTGTCAATCGTCCAGAAATTTCTGGACAGTTCATAAAAAATGGGTGACTTTTTTTGGGTCCATGAAAAACAATAGATGTGTCTGTGATTTTTTTTTGGGACTTGACTACATTATTTTGGTGGTAATTATCATCATTTTACAGCTCACAATAAATGACGGTAATTAGGTATTTTCATATACCTGTATATACATGTATTCATTGTAAGCTAAATAATTCATTATGGTTTTCCAGTTTACTGGTAAAAAATGTTGGCTGTCCATGATTTTCGGATAAGTTATCCAGAAAAATGAAAATTCTGTATGACAATTCTGTTTGGCAATCCTAATTTAAATACAGATGGTTGTTGGCTCCTCCGCGTCAAAGCTTTTATGACGGCAACACTTTGGTGCCCAATGCTTGCCTTTGCATCCAGTCCATCCTAACCAAACTGCAGAGTCTCCTGCACCAGTTGTAAGGGGGTTTTCCAGGCTTTTATTATTGCTCACCTAATCTCAGGATAGGTCATCAATATCAGATTGGCAGGGGTCTTATATAGCCAACTTGCGCGTATGCCATCTCCTGTCTCTCTTATTGCTTGTCATAGACATAGCAGCAGCAAGTAGGAAGAGAAAAGTGTGTGCATGCCTTCGTCTCATACAGCTGATTGGCGGGGGTCCTGGATGTTGGACCCCCGCCGATCAGCTGTATGAAGAGAAGGCATGTGCCTCTCTTTCTCCTCATAAGCTGATCGCAGGGGTCTTGGGTGATGGACCCCCGCCGATCTGATATTGATGACCTATCCTGACAATAGGTTATCAATATTAAAAGCCTAGAAAACTCTTTTAAACTCTGAGCATGAGATCTGGAGTTACATTTTTCTCTATACTCTTCAAAGCTCTTCCAGAAATTCATGGTGATCAATGGAGGAGAAAGTTTAATGCTGCAATTGGCAGCAACATTTCTTTCTTTTTTAAACTGTGATTATTTACTGAAAAATATTTCACGTCATTCATGGGATGTGCTTTGACAGCTCACAACATTTTCACATTCACAGAGGCATATTTAAGGTTCATTTAAATGAGTGTTAAATATAATATTTTACTGGCCATAGCTAGGGCCCCAGATTCAACGCTAACATTTTCCAGATGCATTACTACTGCTCTTGAGCCAGGAGTCTTTGCATAACTATGAGAAGTGCCAAGACCATATACGTATATATAGAACAATCAGGATATGTCTGGCTACAGTTTTTCATATACAGTAAACTGGTATGTTTAGGGAAAAGTAAAGTAGTCTTGACTCTCCCATGGGAATATGGAACAAAGAGGGAAGAAAAAAGTGTATAAAAAGATAACAGGGCACATACACAACTTAAATATACAGAATCTTTCTATAAGTTGTCTCCAATGCCAGCCTGCGTGACGGATTTCTAGCAAGTTGGCAAAGAGCAATGTAATTCTTGAGAAACACATTGGGATTAGAGATAAGCAAATTTGAAAATATAATTTGTCAACATTATACTGAAATGTAACAGAGCCATATATCAAGCAAGACAATGAAGGCTAAAATGCTGAAAAACAGATTCATATTTCATTTCAGCCTTAACTGTTTTACTATGGAGGATTTACAACTTAAAGGAATTGTCCCACTAAAAATATTCCATAGTTTTAAAACCAGCACCTGGATATGAATACTTTTGTAATTGCATTTAATTAAAAATTTAGCATAGCCACCGAGCTATTCAGTAAAATGTATCTGTATAGCGCCACCTGCTGTTCGTTGTTTTTCTTATTTCTTTGTCCGGCTCACTGAGAAGGCCGCACATGCACAGTTTCATCCTTCAACTGCCTCCTGAGCTGTGATAGGGAGAGCTGAGACACACCCCCTGAGCTGCAGCAGAAAAGACACTCCCCTTGAGCTGCCAACTTGATATAAATCTAGCAGAGAAATTAATGGGGAGATCTCTGGATCCATGTGAGGTACAGGGCTGGTTCTAGCTTTGTTAGAAATAGATTGGTATGTGCTATATGATGTCTGGTTTTCATTTTTTACATTGGTCATGGGATAACCCCTTTATATTCAGATACCTGTCAGTCGGCTGCTTGCTTGGCCAACTGCTATTTCTCTCAACCCCTGGACAAAAGGATCGGGCATGTTAATATCCAACAGTCTCATCCCTCTTTCCCCTGATATCTGCTATTGGAAAGTCAGGACACACCTCATGCGTATTATATGGTTGCCCAGTCAGCAAAAATTTGGCTGACATTAGTCTAATATCTATGGCCTGATTTAGACATAAAAAAATCACAAATTAGTAAAATCCCATGCACAATTTAATGTTAACTTAATGTTATTACAAAATGATTAAGCCTTACCAGATATCTTGTGATAAACAGGTCACTTATAATTTCTCTTTTTGCATATATTTATATGCTGTACATGTTATAAGCCGTGAGCCATTTTTTTATCACTGTAGAATAGCAGAGCAATTATTTAAAGGTGTTTTCTGGGATTTTAATATTGAAGTTGGAAAGGGTCTGACTCACAGCAGCCTTGCCATTCCATTGTTTGAACAAGCCATGGCGCTCCAGTGAACGCTGTGGCCTCTTCCTAGACCAGTGACGTTCATCTGTTGCATGGCCTAGGCACAGCTGAGTCTCATTCAAGTGTATGGGCTCGGGTTGCAATACCAAGTACAGCCACTATAAAATAAATGGTGCTGTGCTCGGTATGCTGTGAAGAGGCCACGGCGCTCAATGGACCACAGCGGCCTCTTCAAACAGCTGATTGGTGGCGGGAGACAGAACCCAACCGATCAGATATTGATGACCCATCCTGAGGATAGGTCATCAACATTGTATGCCAGATACCCCTTCGATTATTTCTAGAGATGAGCGAACTTATGGAAAATTTGATCATGCTGCTTCGACAAATTTCACAAAGAAATTCACTTTGTGCCAAATTACTTTATCACAGAGTGCATTATTTTGTATGTAGTGGGCGCAATGATCGAGAACAGCAATGGTGCTGCCCCCAGTCATTGAACCCCTCAGATGCCGAGTTTATTGTTGATCGCAGCATCTGAGATTAACATTGAAGGCTTTCAGGGGTTAATCTGGTAAAAAAAAAAAAAAAAATACTCACCTTATCCATTTGATCACATAGAGGCTGCCGGCGCCATCTTGATTGAAGACACTTTACAAAATCTCACACGTAAAGTTATGACTTGTGCTATATTCAATCAAGATGGCCACAGCGGCCTCTTCACACGCAAATGGATGAGGTGAGTATGTATTTTTTCTGTTTTTACCACCATTTCAGGGAAAATTGATTCGTTACCACGAAGAGCAAGGAAATTCGGCTTTGCGGCAAATCAAATTTTTCTGAAATTTGGATCAAAGTCTACTTCGGGTACTTCGATTCATTCAACACTAATTAGTCACAAAAAATCTTAAGTGAAAAAAAAAATATCTGTTGTGCCAACTGGCTGGGTCTTGCCACACATGGAAGGTACTTACAGGCAACCTACAAAAAAAATTCACCTTTTTTTCATAGTGACATTAAATAAAACCTGAATTATATATCAGATTTAACAAAAAAAAAATGAGATTTCAAAGTTTTGTAAAAAAAAAAACTCACGTCGGAAACAAATAATACATCACAGTGTGCTTTCAAGATATGAGTCCTACACTTTGTTGACTTTTCCCTTAAGGTTGCTTCAAGGTTTTGGTAAGTGTTATGGTATTTCTTCTACAAGTTGTTGTAATAGCTGCAGTTACCCAATCTATGTTCAGGTGTCGGTGTTCTCTTTCTCTTCTGGAGAAGGTTGAGCCATGTAGCACACATGGATAGATGACACCGATAAAAAGTAAAACCAGGGCCTTCACAAATAAAACTGGTTCTATTTCATGTTCTGTCCAATAAATCATTATGGGGCAGCAGCATCTTGCCAAGGTAAAGCAGCCGCCTTGGAGGAAATTTATATGGAACATAAGTATAATCAGAAAACATTTCCCTCACTTTGCTCTTTTAAGAGAGTTTTGTTTCCTAAATATCTCAGTCTGTCACCTCTTGCATTGAGTCGTAAAATCTCTCCTTCGCCAAACACTACCTCCTGGAAATAGATGTCCTTATATCACAACGGAGCTAGCTGCTAAGCTTTACATGCAGAAGAAAATCGTCAACTTAATTTAATTAGCAGCCTTTGACCCAACACTAAACAGACTACATTTGTCTACATCAAATGACCCCATCTCACTTTCTTATAAAGTGTTCGCGGTTGACCAGTGGAAATATAATAGCGTTTTCACTTCAAATTTTGTAGGCTACAAGGATCAGGTTTCCTTTTTTTATAATATCCTATGGGGGCCACGTGAGTTTTAGCACTTGACACTTTAACATTACCCCACAGTTACCCATTTAACTTTAAACTAGCTGTCTGTGGGGAAATTAATATATGGGCGAATATTAAATGTGTTTAAATTAAATGGATATGAAAAGCTAAAACCTGCAGTATTTTATGTTTCTTCCTGCTGGTTTCCTTCTAGCAAATGGACGCTTTACCTGAGGCCGAGGGGGGTTGTGTGAAGCTGCAGCTTAAAAATACTGCAAGTGCCAATCACAGCATATTAATAAAAGAACACAGTTAAAAAGTCAGCCCAAGCTTAAGATGCATAACATAATACATGTCTATATCTAAGCTTACATTTTATTATTTTGCTTTTTTTTTGTTACTGGAAAGTTTCAGTGAAAAATATGATGTAAACCAAAAAGCGAGCACTGACTAAACACTGAACCCAGATGAAAAATCTGCTTTAAAAGAATGTTTTGTGGTCAACACCTTCTCTGAAATGTTATTTGAAACCCTACTTATTCTCAGCTGCCTAGCAAAGCCAGGGTGATAGAGTCTGCTAGTTCGTCAGTAAAAACCCAATTAGAAAGCAGTTTATATAAAGCAAATATGCACCTTTTGTCACATTACTACATATTGTATGTACCTGGTGAGGCTTAAAGGGGTTGTCTTCCTTCGGCAAATGGCATTTATCATATAGACAAAGCTAATACAAGGTATACATATAAAAGGCTGGCTCACAGCAAAAATAATATTCAATAATTTATTCAATTATGCATTAACATAAAATACTGTATTTTTCGCCCTATAAGACGCACCGTCCCATAAGACCCACCTAGGTTTTAGAGGAGGACAATAAGAAAAAAAAATATTTTTCACTAAACCTCTGGTCAGACCACCAATCAGACCCCCAATGTTAATCAGACCTAAGCTGACAGCCCCAATAAGACCCCCAATGTTAATAAGACCTCAGATCAGACCCACAATGTGAATGACCCCCAATAAGACCTCAGATCAGACCCCCAATATGAATGACCCCCAATCACACCTCAGATAAGAGCCCCATGCTTCTCTTCAGCCCCCATATGCCTCATATCAGCCCCCACATGCATCATATGAGCCCCCATTGCAGCCTTAAATCAGCCCCCATTGCAGCCTTAAATCAGCCCCCATTGCAGCCTTAAATGAGCCCCCATTGCAGCCTTAAATCAGCCCCCCATTGTCACTCACCAGCCCCCAGCAGCCTCATGTGTTATAAAATAAAAATGCCACTTATCTCTCCTGCTCCTGGACGCTGCTGCTCCTCTCCGCCCACGCTCTGCTTCCTCCTGCCGCCGGCTGTGCTGTGAACTGGTGCGCACAGCATGAGGTCACAGAGCGCCCTCAGCCGACAGCCGATCGGAGGACCAGGAAGCGGTGAGTACAGAATCTTTACCGCTTCCTTGTCCTCCGGTGTTAATGAGCACTTCTATAATGGAAGCGCTCATTAGTATTCGCACTGTAAGATGCAGGGGCATCTTCCCACACTTTTGGGGGGGGGGGAAATGCGTCTTATGGGGCGAAAAATACAGTATGTAAAATTTACGTAATAATAATGCCAAAAAATATATCACAGTTAGAGATGAGCGAACGTGCTCGTAATGAGCACTGTACCGCTCGGCTCCCCTGCGCTCGCATGGGCGCAGGCAGCCGCTTCCGTCGGGTGAGGAGGATGGAAGCGGCTGCCTGCGCCCATGCGAGCGCAGGGGAGCCGAGCGGTACAGTGCTCATTACGAGCACGTTCGCTCATCTCTAATCACAGTCCCTAAATTTTATTTTTTAAGTCCCAGAGCAACCCTTTGGATGGGTCGTCCTACTTCAGTAAATGGCATTTATCATGTAGAAAAAGTTAATACAAGGCACTTACTAATGTATTGTGATTGTCCATATTGCAGTCCAGCCGCAGTGGCTGTTCTTGCACACTGTAGGAAAAGTGCCACTGACCTGTGCACACTCCTACAGTCCAGGCCAATGAATCAAGCCAGTGAAGGAGGCAATATGAAACATTTTGAGACAACCCCTTTAAAGGGTTGCACTGGCACTTAAAGGAGTTATCTCATGATTACTTTAAAAAGATAAAAATCTGACACCATATTCAGTACAAGACAATCTCTTTCTGGAATCTCAAGGCCCTGCATTACATATGGATCAAGAGATTTTCTCATGGATTGTTCTATTTGCTCTGCTAGATTGATCTCAAACTGGCAGCTCGGGGGGCATGTCTTTTCTGCTGCATCTCTCTCTGTCTGTCACAGCTCAGGGGGAGTGTCCTTTCTTCTGCAGCTCTCTCCCTGTAGCTGCCACAGCTTCAAACAGTAGATACAGCTGGTAGCAGTTCATTAACTGAGCATGTGCAACCACATCAGCAATGTTACAAAAAGTTAAAATCTAGAAAGTAGGGCGTGCATTTGAATTCAGCACCCCTGAGTCAATACTTTGTAGGATCATCTTTTGCTGAAATTATAGCAACTTTGGTCTCATCTGACCAGAGCAACTTTTTCCACATGTTTGCTGTGTCCTCTGCTTGGCTTGTGGCAAACTGCAAATGGGACTTTTCATTGCTTGCAAAAATGGCCAGGGGCGGACTGGGAACTTATAGTGGCCCTGGAAAAAATACAAAAAGTGGCCCCGTTTTGTAGTTGGGTCTAAATTGATGGTAGGCAGTGCCAACAATACCATATTGTGGCACATTATACAAACCCAACAAAGCCCAATACCACAGCCCACCACAAAATACTGCAGCCAGCAGCACAAAATACATCTCCAAAAACTTCCACTGGCTGGCTGGTGAGGAGGGCCCAGGCACCCCCCTGGGCATCGGCCAACCGGGAAATTTGACTGTAAGGTCTATGGCCAATCCGCCCTTGAAAATGGCTTCTTGCCACTCTTCCATAAAGGCCAGATTTGTAGAGTACACAACTAATAGTTGTCCTGTGGATAGATTCTCCCATCTGAGCTGAGGATCTCTGCACCTTCTCCAGACTGACCATTGGCCTCTTGGCTGCTTCTCTAATTAGTGCTCTCCTTGCCCTGGCTGTCAGTTTAGGTGGACGGCCATGTATTGGTTGGTTTCCAGTTGTGCCATACTCCTTTCATTTTAGGCCCCAATCACACGTCCGTATTTTGCATCCGCATCCTCTCCGCATCCGTTTCCGCATTTGCGGACAATTATGCGGATAGGATGCGGATCCATTCATTTAAATGGGGCCGCAAAAGATGCGGACGGCACAAAGTGTGCCGTCCGCATCCGCACTTCCGTTCCACGGCTCCCGAAAAAAAATAGAACATGTCCTATTCTTGTCTGAATACACGGACAAGAAAATGCATTTCTATTATGTGCGTTCCGCAAATTGCGGAATGCACATTGCCGGTGTCCGTGTTTTTGCGGATCCGCAAAATACGGACGTGTGAATGGGCCTTAAGATGATGGATTGAACATCGGTCTGTGAGATGCTCAGAGCTTGGTATTTTTTTTTTATAACCTAACCATGCTTTACACTTCTCCAAAACTTTATCCCTGACCTGCCTGGTGTGTTCCTCAATGCTGTTTTCATCACTAATGTTCTCTAATAAACCTCTGAGGCCTTCACGGAACAGCTGTGCTTATACTGAGAATAAATTACACACATGTGAACGCTATTTACTAATTAGGTGACTTCTGAAGGCAATTGGTCACACTGGATTTTATTTAGATGTATAAGAGTACAGGGGGCTGAATACAAATTCACGTCACAGATTTTTATTTATATTATTTTTATTTATGAAAAATTTTGAAAACCATGTATTATCATTTTCTTTTCATTAGTCTCAAAGAAAAAAACTTGTAAGGTCGGCACTTGCGATTATAATCTGGGCTCTATATGGTAACACTCACTGTGCGTATGCTTCCGGTGGTGCTCTGCATTCACAGAATTCAAACACTTGCATATCAGGAGAGGATAAATAAGAAGCGGCACTCACCCGAAATCTTCACTTGCTGCTTTATTGTATCCAAAATACATACATACCGCGGATGCGGGTACAATGCTCAATGCTGAATTTTTCTTTTCACTTCATGCACACTTATTACTTTGTGTTGGTCTATCACATAAAAACCCAATAAAATACATTTAACTTTGTGGGTGTATCGAGAAAAATGTGGAATAGTCAAGGGGTATGAGTACTTTTGCAAGGCACTGTAACTGCTCGTTGCACTTACACATACAGATACAACACTTCTTAAAGACCACACTGCTAACATTTGCAGTTGACATTTACAGGAAACAACCATAAAAAAGAAGATGTCTTCGGACATCTGTACATACAAGAAAAGCAATGAAAGAGAAAGGTGGATGCTGCTGGAAACAGCAAGAGCTGTCAAATAAGCCACATGAAAAAAATAAAAATAAGGACTGGCTTGTACTGTGGTGCAGTAAAGAGCACAGACTGGAAACTGTGGGCTGTGGTGTCCGGATCCAAACCCAATGTTTGCCATGTGACAACCATCAAAGTATTATTCAAATAAAGCCTGGTACACCAAATACCTTTGTATTATGGAAAACTAAATTGGGAGCTGCAAGAAAGTGTCAGGAGTGCACAGAGAGTACAAATTATATCTACAGCTCATGAAAAGCAAAATTTCTTTTTTTTTTTTTCTTGTGGCAGCTGCCATTTATAAAGCGAGGTCTGAGCGGCCTGGAACCACGCCAGAATGTCAATCTGAGACCCTCTGGCTGTGTTTATGTACATTAAACTTTAAAGGAGCTTTAGTGAACCTTTGTCAAAAGCATCACAGAGATATTATCTATGCCCGGGGTCCCCAGTGAGATGAAATGTGCACTTATTGATTAAAACAATTGCAGAGTAAAGGCTGTGATCGCTTATACCGACAAAGCATTTCTGAAGCATCTCGGCTCTTCTGAGATCACTCCCTCATCATCCCGGCCCTTCTGAGATCCCTTTAGAATGGATTGCACATATAATTAGGCATCACCATCAGTACAGACACAGTCCTGACAAAAATGGATCTTTCTGTGCAATACAATAGTGTTGTATGTGTGTTAATTAAAGGGGATGTCTAGTTTTCATACACCCTATTTTGAGTAAACAAAGAGGTCTCCTCTCTTCATAATCTTCACCTATATGCCATATGAACAGCTCAGCTGAATGTAATGATACCTTTCCCTTATTGATCCAATGCTTTATTCTGTAAAAAAAGGTACTTTTAATCCATGTGCAAATGAGCAGTTAAGTGCATCAAGAGCAGGCCCAAGCAAATCTGTGCACCCTTGCTCCTCCTCCTTCCACTGCCTCTCCTTCCTGATTGACAAGGCCAGGCGGGATGACTATGCACTGATAGAGTCAATCAGGAAGGAAAGGGAGGGGCTGGCAGAGGAAGCAGGAAGAGCAGGGGTGCACAGAGCAGCTTGGCCCCTTCCCCAGTGCACTTAACTGCTCATTTGCATATGGATTAAAAGTGCTCCAGAAAGAAGCAACTAGTCCTACAAGGCATTGCGTCTGGTTTAACAGGGAATTTCCTGGTGACAGACTGCCTTTAATAAAAACTCTTTAATGCTTTATTTTACCAGCGGTGGCACTGCAGCAGAATTGAACATTTGCATCTGACATAAGCAGATCATTGGGGGGGGGTCTCAGTGGCAAAACAATTTTTAATTAAAACTATTTGCAACATTTCCTAATATTCTATTATAAATGCTTAATATGTTCAATATCATCTAAAGATATAAAGCTGTATATCATATATACAGCTAGAGATATTGTTTGCTTAAAATTTGGGACACAGTAAGAGACACTTTTAGTGTCGCACAGTTAAAAAATAAAAATCAGATATCATATAGTACATTACACTTACTTTCTAACAAAGCTAGAACTGGCCCTGTACCTCACATGGGTCCAGAGATCGCCACATTCACTGCTCCCATTGCTCTGTAAGATCTTTAGTCTGGCAGCTCAGGGGACATGTTCTTTCTGCTGCAGCTCTCTCCCTGTAACTGCCACAGGTTCTAACAGAAGATATGGCTGTTGGCAGTTGAAGATTTAAACTGAGCTCGTCCGACCTGCTAAGTGAGACGGACAAAAACGAAAAAGGAACAAACAGCAGGTGGCGCTATACAGATACATTTTTTTTAAAACTCGTTTTATTGAAGAATAAACAAGTAAGGTATAGAATTATCTCACATATCATTTGTTACAGAGATACCTACAGTACTACATAAAATAAAAATATAAAATAAAATTGCATGAGAGTACAAATGTACATAGGTATTGCAGAACATCACGTCATATTTAATAATACAGATTGCATATATCTACAGTTACAGACAGTCAATGGTGATGTGCGCCACGCTTCCCATACCTTCCAGAACCTCTGCGGGCATTTTCTATTCTTGGAGATAACGTTCTCATAAGGGACAATTTGGTTTACTAGTGATTTCCACTGAGAAATAGTCGGTAGGCGATCAGCCATCCATCTAATGGCTATGGCTTTCCTTGCTAAAAACAAGGTCTGCCGTAAAAAGATACTATTATGATGAGTCCATACATCCTCCTCTAGGACCCCCAACAAACATGTTTTAGGATCCATAGGAAATGGGTCTAGGAAGTATGGAAGATAATAAATTGATGACATCTGTCCAATAGGCCAATAGGAGCAGTCCCATATCATATGCCAAAAATCAGCATTTGATTGAGCACATCTATGGCATCCGGTATGTGATAGTTTACCCATCTTGTACAGTCTGGTGGGAGTTAAGTAGCATCTATGCAGTATGAAAAACTGTATTAATCGGTTGTTAGTGGAGAGACACATATAAAGGAGACTCTAATGTTTCCTGCCATTCTTCCACACATAGAGAGATAATATTTTCTCGCCATTTGGTTTCTGCCTGTATTTGGGTCAGAGCCATACGGTTGCCCAGAAGGTGAGTATATAAATTAGATATAATGCCTTTTGGTCCCTGTGTCGCAAGAATGCCTATCAGTGGGTATTTGGAGATTGCTCGCCCATTGTCTCTGAATTAAGCATGAAGAGCGTGGCGCACCTGCAGGTATCTATAAAACAGAGATCGTGGGATCTCAAACTTCCCTTGAAGCTTCTCAAAGGACAACAAAGTCCCGTTATCATACAGATCCTGCAGTGTGAGTATATTGAAACCCTTCCATACTGCCGTTCCCTCATGATCCTGTAAATGTGTGAACAACGGATTGTCCCATAGTGGTATAGTATCTGCCCAGTCTTTATACTGATGAAGCTTTGCTGCTGACCAAACCTGGTGTGCTAGCCTATGCATAGGGAGAGCCCTTCCAACATATAGATGAATACCCTCCAGGACTGGCCATAGTGAAGTTAATTGCAGGTATTGACGCAAATAATATTCTGCATTAGGTAATGGGGAGTTTGTTACCCATGGAGCAAGGAATCGTAATTGCCCAGCTAGAAAGTAAAAGAAAAAGTTTGGTAAGGCTGCTCCCCCTTGTTGTTTGGATCTTTGTAAAGTATGTATAGCCAGTTTACGCCGAGCCGATCCCCATATGAAGCCAGCCATTAATGAGTGTAATCTGTCAAAGAAGTTACGTGATACGGGGGTACATGCGTGCTCCAGTAGGTAGAGGCCTTTAGGAAGTAATATCATTTTAATTAAATTAAGTCTATTAATTATAGACTTATTGAAAGGGGGGGCTTTCCAGGACCAAAATTTGTCTTCAAAGTAATTTTCAATGGCTGATATATTTTTAGTAAAAGACAATTGTGGGTCTTTGGTAATAATTATACCTAGATATTTAAAGAATTCCACTACTGGTAGGTTATAGAATACTGTAGGCCATGAGTGTGTCCAAAGGGGCATGAGGGCCAATTTGGACCAATTTATGCGTAGACCAGAGAAATAGCTAAAACTATCAATTAATTCTATTGCCCTCGGTAAGGTGGTCTCTATTTCATCCATAAAAAGTATGAGGTCGTCTGCATACAAACCAAGCTTGTCCTCCCTATCTCCCAAAGAAATCCCCTTAAATAAGGTGTCCTGACGTATCCTAAGTGCAAGAGGCTCAATAGCTACCGCAAACAGCAGAGGGGATAATGAGCACCCTTGTCTGGTACCTCTGAGGAGGATGAATTGTGGTGCGTGTGACCCATTAACTAGTAATTGTGCTCTGGGACTTTTATAAAGTATAGAGATCCATGCGATGAAGGTGGGGCCAAACCCAAAGCATGACAGAACATCTAGCAGATATGGCCATGCGACTGAGTCAAATGCCTTGGCCGTGTCTTAAGAAGCCAGGGCCCAGTGTGAGCTTCTTCCCACTACTACCTGTGTAATGGCTTGTGCCCTTCTAATGTTGCTAGAAGTTGAACGGCCTGGTATGAAACCTGACTGGTCTTCGTGTATGATTGTAGTTATAACTTTATTCAATCTATTGGCTAATATCTTGGCAAGTATTTTATAGTCTATATTCAGTAGTGAAATGGGCCTGTATGAGCCACATTCCAATGGATTTTTTTCGGGTTTTAACAAGATCACTATTGATGCGTCATATAGCGATTCTGGAAGTTTTCCCCTCTGCTGTGCTGCTACATATATTCTGTGTAGTTGTGGGCCATATGTCAATATATTTGGAATACGCCTCCAGCGGGATGCCGTCAGGGCCAGGAGACTTGCCATTGGCCAACCCCTTAATAGCAGTTTCTACTTCCTCTAAGGTTATCTCTGCATCCAGAAAGACCCTGTCCTGGTCTTGTAATTTGGGGTACCTTATCCCTTGAAGATAATTAGACAGATCTGACTGCGTGTATTGTATTACAGAACTATATAAGTCTTGGTAAAACTCTTTAAACCTATGTAATATGCCCTCCGTGCCTTCTATAGTTGTACCGTTTTTGCTGTTTATACGTAACACTGGTGGGGCCGCTGTGTTATTGTGCACGATATGCGCCAGCATTCTACCAGACTGGCTGCCAAGCTTGAAGGATTGCTGTTTGAGGAAAAACAGTTTACGATCACTCTTCTCTATACAGATACATTTTAGTAAATAACTCAGTGGCTATACTAAATTTTTAATAACATGCAATTACAAAAGTATTCAGATCCAGGAGCTGGTTAGAAAAATGTAGAATATGTTTCATGATGCAACCCCTTTAAGTGCACTGAGGGCAGGCCCAAGCCATCCGTGTACCCTTGCTCATCCTGCTTTCTAGGTACTTCTCCAGAATGAAGCAACATATCAGTAAGTGAAAGATATCATTACATTCAGATGAACTACCTCTACAAAGCATTGTGCCTGATTCAAAAGTAAATTTCCTGGTAACAGACTCTTTTTAAGTATATATTTTCTGCTACTATGTAGCATTTTCACACAGTTTTTTTGTTTTTATTGTGCAAAACTCTCATTACATAAGGAAAAGCATCATCCATAAATTTAGTCAAAACTCATCAGCCCCTGTCCCGTATTGCTTGGCCTTTTTTAATCTACAGTATGTAAGCAGCCAGTCGGCTAACAGATGGGAAATGCAGCACAGCTAAGTTTATCAAATGCAACAGAGGTGAATGGATATGAGTTTGGTACAATTGATTTAATATCCTAATGTGCTGTCCCAAGGGCAGACATACCATTTAGGTAATCTGTGCAGCTGTAGGCAAAGTAGCCGAAAAATACTTCAAAATAACAAATAATAGCCCCTCCTAATGATAGTTATATTCCACATAAGAAACTGCCCATGGCTGGTGGACCAGTAGACCAGTGATAACAATGGATAGTGGATAACACCAGTGAATAAAAACGAGAGATTCTGTATAGCTATTCTTACTCCCAACATTCATTAAATTAGTATTTGGAAACCAAGGGTCCATATACTGTTCTTGCAGGAGAGGCTCTGTAGCCCCTGTTTCTTATCGAGGGCTTATGAATCACAGAAAAAGATACAAAATATCCTGCACGATATGTTAGTAAATATGAGGATGTGCATGGCTACATTCATAAAATCACAGAAAATAATGCACTAAAACAATAGACGCAAACATTATATATGGACTAAGCCCTCACTCTAATAATAAAATCTGAGACTCTCAGCAAATATATTTTGATCAAAACACATCTATGCCTGCCTAACCGCATGCCAAAGTGGTCAAATAGGCGGGCACAGATGTCCCCCCCCCCTTTTTTACATGTTGTCTCACCATTATGTCATTCATGTATGGCCTATAAGTCTCCTCACGTCGATTAAGTTGCTCTCTCCCCAAGAATAGATAGATCCTGACTTAGGCCTCTCACCCAGTTAAATCTGCATTGCTGACCATTGGGGTTAGTAAAGCATCCTGCTACCTAAGCTATATAGACTTTACTGCAGTGAGGGGAATACTGTTAAGATATCATTTTACACATGGACATGACTTGGCCAGTAGTATCTCTAAAACCTGTGCAAATTGCTAGCTTTAGATACTGCAGGAAGAGAATTGAGAGAGATAGAAAGGAAAGAGCATGTTCATTTCTATCCTTGCTGAAATTCATACAAAACCAGGGGAGATTTGCACTGTATTTTTTGTGATTTGTATTTTTACTATTGTTGGTTGTACCACAACTCCCATTTTTTTCTGCCACATCTAGCCTGGTTAATGACTCCTGCACCATCCGCCAGCCATAACACTCTACATGGTCTGCCTTGCACCCGTACAAACATTCAACATCATGGGCACCCCAACTACCATCACACAGGGTGTGTCCCAAAGGAAGAAAGAGTGCACCCTCCTAACACTGCCCTGGTGTGAGGAAAGCCACTGTGACTTTAAAAGCCACCATCACTCCTATCCCCCTCTCTGGGTCCTCCTGGGCCTGCTACACATGGGGACCCTCAACTGTCTATATCCAACAATGAAAGCAGACTCAGCATGAAAAAAAAAATCAGCTTTGCTTCACGTATAGATACAGGCTGCACACAGTAAGCATGATTCCCACAATAGCCTGTGGCTGGTTTATGCAGCATGCTTAAGTCTGTGCTTAGATTTTCAGTAACAAACACAAGCTGCGCAAATGTCCATTAAAATGTGGCACCTATAACCAGTGTGCTGGGTCTTTATTGCCTGCTAGCCCAGAGCCTGAATTCGAGAGGAAAAAAGGTCCCATACATGTTGAATTCTATCCAGCTGAATAGTTATGTTAATAACAGCTTTCCACATTCTATAATTCTTAATTGTGTCCTTAGGGACTACAAAAAGGAGGCAGCTCTGTGCCCCTAACAGCTTATAATACAAGTGTACCTACCTTTACTGCTGGTAAACCTGAAAACTCCACAGGCTAAAATTCTAATTTTGCAAATAAAACCATTTTTTCCCTCCCTTCTGTGTTTCTTGATCAACCTAAATCCTACAAGGACCTGACAGCCGGTTTATGTCAATGAGCTGTAGTTATTGTTTTCAGATTTTCGCTGCATAAAACCAGCGTACAACTTGAAACAAATGTTTTTAATAATAAACAGGAGGCTTTGAAAATGGTTCCACCGCGACTATATCATTTTTTCTGCAGCAGTACAACGCTCACACTTGTTTTTGTAAAGAAATACTGATTGTGTGAAAGGACCGGCCTTATTTTACCATCTGCTCAGAATAAGGCCCATTTATTCAATAGTTTTTGCAGCATTCATTGTTTATTCTATATTTATACTGTCAGGGGATTTGTTATTTTACTCTTATATAATGTAAGTATTTACTGTCCCTATTGGGGGTGTCTCGTCAAGAGAAGCTCTGCCCACGTGCCCTTTTAGGATGTAAGGACATCATAGAGGAGACTCTCCGCATGAAGACATTCTACTAGTCAGCTTACACTCAATGAGATAATGGACTGTAATGTAGCATGGTGGCTAGGTGGTTAGCACTGGAACCAGGGTTTGAACCTGACAAAGGACAACATCTGCACGGAATTCATTAATTCTCCCTATGTTTATGTTCATTCTTCTTCAGATTAACACCTTAAGGAACCAGGATGAGAATGCTCGTCCTAAATTGCTTTCTTCTCCCCATCTCGGGTGCCCCCATTAGGAGCATAGATCCGGCTGTTACTGACAGCCGGATCCCTGCTGCATCCACTAGCATCGGAGATGAGGCCGGTCAATTAACCCCTCATATGCCGCGGTCAGCGCTGACATATGGGAGGCTTACCTTATATGCAAGCTGTTCCATCGGCTCCCCGCGATCGCAGCCTCTCAGAGGCCTGGGAGTCCGGCAGCTACGGAAGTCTATGAGGCCCAGCCCCCAGGCTGGGTCTCATAGGTAATGTATCAGTGTATTACAGTGTGTAATACACTGATAGACAATGCAGTACAATACAAATGTATTGTACTGCATTGAAACAGGGATCAGACCCTGTAATGTTGAAGTCCCATAGTGGGACATAAGTAAAAAGTTTAAAAAAAGAAGGAAAATAAGTGTTTTTAACAATAAAAAATAAAGTTTCAATTAAAAAAAAAGCCCTTTTCCCATAAAATTGTAAAAAATAGAGGAAAAAAACCCCAAAAACATACATATTAGGTATCTCCGCGTCCGTAAAAAACAGCTCTATAAAAATATCACATGATCCACCTGCCCGGTCAACACCGTAAAAAAAATAAATACAAATTTTTTGTCACCTTTCATCACAAAAAATGAAATACCAAGCGATGAAAAAGTCCCAAAAATAATACCAATCAAACCGTCATCTTATCCCACAAAAAATGAGCCCCTACCTGAGAAAATCGCCCAAAAAATAAAAAAACTATGGCTGTCAGACTATGGAGACACTAAAACATGATTTTTTTTGTTTCAAAAATGATATTATTGTGTAAAACTTAAATAAATAAAAATAAGTATACATGTTAGGTATCGCCACGTCCGCAACAATCTGCTCTACAAAAATATCACATGAAAAGCCCTTTTCCCATAAAATTGTAAAAAATAGAGGAAAAAAACCCCAAAAACATACATATTAGGTATCTCCGCGTCCGTAAAAAACAGCTCTATAAAAATATCACATGATCCACCTGCCCGGTCAACACCGTAAAAAAAATAAATACAAATTTTTTGTCACCTTTCATCACAAAAAATGAAATACCAAGCGATGAAAAAGTCCCAAAAATAATACCAATCAAACCGTCATCTTATCCCACAAAAAATGAGCCCCTACCTGAGAAAATCGCCCAAAAAATAAAAAAACTATGGCTGTCAGACTATGGAGACACTAAAACATGATTTTTTTTGTTTCAAAAATGATATTATTGTGTAAAACTTAAATAAATAAAAATAAGTATACATGTTAGGTATCGCCACGTCCGCAACAATCTGCTCTACAAAAATATCACATGATCTAACCCCTCAGGTGAACACCGTAAAATAAAAACGGTATAAGAAAAGCCATTTTTTGTCACCTTACATCACTAAAAGTGCAACACCAAGCGATCAAAAAGGCATATGCCCCCAAACATAGTACCAATCAAACCGTTATCTCATCCCGCAAAAAACTAGCCTTTCCTGAGACAGTCGCCAAAAAAATAAAAAAAACTACAGCTCTCAGACTATAGAGACATGATTTTTTTTTGTTAATATTATTGTGTAAAACTTAAATAAAAAAGTATACATATTAGATATTGCTGCGTCCGTAATGACCTGCTCTATAAAAATATCACATGATCTAACCTATCAGATGAACTTTGTAAATAACAAAAATAAAAACAATGCCAAAACAGCTATTTTTGTGACCTTGCCTCACAAAAAGTGTAATATAGAGCAACCAAAAATCGTATGTACCCTAAAATAACAACCCCAACAAAACCTTATCCCGTAGCTTCCAAAATGGGGTCACTTTTTTGGATTTTCTACTCTAGGGGTGCATCTTAGTCTTCACAGTTTTCAACTGTGACATGACAACTTTAAGTTTTTCCATTGAAATCTGCCCTCCATAAACCATATGGCATTCCTTTCCTTCTGCGCCCTGCCGTGTGCCCGTACAGCAGTTTACCCCCACATGTGGGGTGTTTCTGTAAACTACAGAATCAGGGTAATAAATATTGAGTTTTGCTTGGCTGTTAACCCCTGCTTTGTTAATGGAAAAAAATGATTTATATGGAAAATCTGCCAAAAAAGTGAAATTCAGAAATTTCGTCTACATTTTCCTTTAATTCTTGTGGAACACTTAAAGGGTTAACAAAGTTTGTAAAATCAGTTTTGAATACCTTGAGTGGTGTAGTTTCTAAAATGGGGTCATTTTTGGTTGGTTTCTATTATGTAAGCCTCACAAAGTGACTTCAGACCTGAACTGGTCCTCAAAAATTGGGTTTTGGAAATTTTGTGAAAAATTTCAAGATTTGGTTCTAAACTTCTAAGCCTTCTAACGTCTCAAAAAAATAAAATGTCATTTTCAAAATGATACAAACATGAAGTAGACATATGAGAAATGTAAAGTAATAACTATTTTGGAGGTATTACTATGTATTTTAAAAGTAGAGAAATTGAAATTTGGAAATTTGCTAATTTTTCTAAATTTTTGGTAAATTTCTTTTTCTTTTCTTTTTTTTAAATGAAATATTTTGACTCAAATTTACCACTGTTAGGAAGTACAATATGTGACGAGAAAACAAACTTAGAATGGCCTGGATAAGTAAAAGCATTTTAAAGTTATCACCACATAAAAAGAGACGTGTCAGATTTGCTAAAAATGGCCTGGTCCTTAAAGGGGTATTCCCATCTCACAAATGTAGTTTGTATAGTTAGATATAGCCATACTAATATTATTACTAATAGAATGTATTTATATAAAATGTACCGTTTAGAAGATTTTCCTATTTGTATATCCATTGTCCCACACACATCAGTCAGACCATTTCCCCTGGTTACGGCCACCGTGGCCTTGTAGTAGTGGTGGTCAGCTTGCTCTTGTTCAAACCCGCTCTGAGGTAACTGCTGTATTGTGAACGCACATTACATGATCATGCGGAGACACATCTTAGGGTTGTAGCATTTTTGTCTGCGCTTCCAAAACACAGAGAAATGGATCCTGTTCAATTCATCTCTATGGAGCAGGATCCATTTATAAAGTCTGAGTTTTGGACGGATCCTGACCATTGTGTTTTGGACTGGTAGTGTCCAAAACACAGATGTAAAAGTACCCTAAGATGTGTCTGCGCATGCTCATGCAATGTGCGTTCACAATACAGCAGTTACCTCAGAGCGGGATTGAACAAGAACAAGCCAGCCACCACTACTACATGGCTGCGGTGGTCGTAACCAGGGGCAACGGCCTGACTGATGTGTGTGGGACAATGGATATACAAATAGGTAAATCTTCTAAACGGTACATTTTATATAAATACATTCTATTAGTAATAATATTGGTATGGCTATATCTAACTATACAAACTACATTTGTGAGATGGAAATACCCCTTTAAGGTGAAAAATGGCAGGGTCCTTAAGGGGTTAAGGGTGCATTCACACAACCGTAAGTGTTTTGTGGTCCGCAAATTGCATATCTGCAAAACAGATACCGGCCGTGTGCAGACTAAAACATGGCCGGCGCTATATAGAAAATGCCTATTCTTGTCAAGAATAGGAAATGCTCTATATTTTTTGCGGGGCTGCAGAACAGAACAATTGATGTGGACACGGTGTGATGTCCGCATCTTTTGCAGCCCCATTGAAATGAATGGGTCTGCACTCACTCTGCAAGTTGTGGAACGGATGCTGGCCCAGAATTATGGTTGTGTGAGTGTACCCTAATGGTCTGATTTGAAAATGCATAATCAGTGAGAAATTTAGGTTTCCAAATCACAGCATGCTCTGGGCCTAGAGTTTTTCCCTCATAATTTTTTTTTTTTGCTACACTTCATAAGACAAAATTACACGTGTTTTTACTGTGCAGATTCTGTGCACAAAAAGTACAGCATATTCCAGTACCAGCAAAATGAATGAGATTTGCGAAATCTCATGTATACTCCATGTGAAAATTATGAAATGCAAAAGAGGAGATTGGTACAAATCTGCATCAAAACCTGCAAGTAATGCCTCATTCACACATCAGTGTTTGGTCAGGGATTTCCATCAGTGATTCTGAGCCAAAACCACGTGCAGCTCTAAACGCAGAACAGGAGCAGATCTTTCCCTTATACCTTATGTGGTGGCTCCAATCCTGGTTTTGGCTCACAATTACTGACCAAAACCCTGATGTGTGAATAAGGCCTCACATGCAGATTTTGGTGCTGATTTGGTGCAGAAATTCAGAGAAATCTGAACAAAATTCCATTGGTTTTAAAACATATATCCACGTGCAGATAGCCTTAACCCCTTCAAACCGGGTGATTTTCTGTTTGTTTTTCATTTTCGTTTTTTACTCCCAGCCTTCCCAAAGCCATAATTTTTTAAAAAAAATTTTCATTCACATATGAATGGAATGCCGTACGAGGACTTGTTTTTTCTCATGGCACCATTTATGGTTGCATACAATGTGGTGGGAAGCAGGCTCTCTATAGGAACTAATATGCGGCAGCCTCATGTCACTCAGGAGGACAGAGGCTGCCGCACCCTGTGTCCAGCTCCCCCGATCCTCACTGGGGGGAGCCGGCGGGATGCGCCCCCTGTCTTTAACCTACCAGATACTGTGATCAGATTTCACCAGGGCATCTGAAAGATTTAATATGTGCGAAATTATCATCGATCGCATACATTAGTCCTGGGTGCCTGGTATTTAAAATAGCAGGCATCCAGCTGCTATGGCGCCTGCTGCGCTTGCAACCACTGACGTAAATTTCAGTGAGGTGGTCAGGAAGGGGCCATTTTTTTTATCACTGTATTTCTTCCATATTCCTCTACCGCTACAGGGAGAACATTACAGGGGGCACATACTTTCATGAAAACACAGGGCATGCAAACAAATACTATTAAAAATATTGACAAATACAATGTTGTCTGGCTTTTTTTTATGCATTTTTTTTGGTAGTATACCAGGTCATGTAGGGTGCTTTGAGGCTTTATACATTATTATGCATTATCCCAGGTGGTCTATGGCTGTTTAGGGGTTAACAATTCATGAGTCCCAGGTGTACTAAGGGGAATTATGTGTTAATGATATTATTCTTAGTGGATTAGGATGGTCTAGGTTTTAGAGGTCAAAGACCTCAGAGGAGTTGGGGAGTTATCCTCGGGAGTCTAGGAGGTTTAAGGATAATTATTACATACGTTGTATACAGTGATTGGAAACCTGCCTCTCCAGACTCCAGTACTGGACAGTGGCCGGTGACAAAAAGCTAAACATGGTCATAGCCTGACACTGCTTCTTTTTCCCTTTCTGCACTGTAGCTAAGCCATGTGTGGCAGACACATCTTTAGGGTCCTTTTACATGGGGGCAATTAAAGCCCCCAAACAAAAGGAGATGGCCCATATACAAGTCAATCGGTCTTTGTTTAGAAGGCCCAATACAAAGTGTGTGGAGAACAAATGATCACTTTTATGATCATTCATCACCCATTCACTTTGCATATTGTCATCAGCACAAACCCGTTTACACAGTGCAAATTTCTGCCAAAAATGAACGTGCATAAAAGATGCAACCACCCAACAAATTTGTGCTTACTCATTTGTCGACTGATCAGCAGCACTTTCACACGTGCAATGAGCATTTACGCAACCATATCCATTTGCGATCATTGTTCAGAAACACAACCCATGTTAAAGGGCCCTGAGGCAGAAGCCTTATTCCAGCATTTGCATGAAACACTAGTGCAGTCTTCATGTATATGTCTACAGTTGATGCTTAGGTCGAATAAAACACTCCAATAAAGCAAAATCGAACAAAAATGACAATGAAAAAGACATAGTTGATGATGACTAGGGATCCACATACATTGAACACTCTCCAAAACTGTATGTACCACATGTAAATCATGATGGTGGTAGAATGGAAAACTGCAAAAAGGTAATCCCCCGACACTACATTCTTTGTACGGGTTTACGCTATATTTATTGAATGGTATAACCTGCTTTCTTCTTGTACAATACAGTTCTCAACTCTTTCCTATTAAAAACGTTGAAGATAGCAGCCACTACTGGGGTAAATTTATCATTTCTAGATATGGACGAAGCGAGCTTCTGATGTTATACAGTTGCATCGCTCATCTCTAATCATTTCCTTCACAGAGGACAGACAGTATACAAGTATAACCAATGCTTGGTTGTGTCATTAACTAGTATGAAAATGAAAAAAGGTAGCTAGACTGCTTGGAAAATATTGCTTCTGATTGTGAACAATGCATCTTTCTATGTAGAAAACATCAGTACATAGACAACGTTACAGAAGAACCTCAGCCGTTTCTACTCTATAATTACTCAATTATCAATTCATGATAACTACTAGGAAATCCTAGAGCCCCCATCAGTTATATCCTGCGCCATAGAATGGGATGTCTGTCGTTCTGTAAGGTCTCTGCATTGCAAGATAAACTTTAAGAAAGATAATGATGCTAAAACAAACATGAGTTATCAGACACCAGCCACAGAAGGAATAGGCTGGTTTGTCTAAGGAACACAGGCTGGATTGCCTAATGTTGTCCATCCCATGCCATGCTTTCACTGTAGGATGACTAGACACATTAATTAGAGCTCTACAAACTATGCAAGATTATATTAAATCTGGCCATAGACATGAGATAATTCAGCTAATTCAGGTGACAGCTATCTGTCCCGATGCCCCTATGCAGGGGCGTAGCTACAGGGAGTGCAGAGGTAGCAGTCGCTACCGGGACCAGGAGCCTGAGGGGGCCCAAAGACTCTTGTGCTGCATAAGAAGACACCTGTATTACAGAAAGTGCATGCTGGTCAAGTTACACCTCTGGTTGGAGGGAAGAGGTTAGGTCAAGAATTTGATATGGGGAAGGGGCCTTTTCAATTTTTGCCTTAGGCATCCCTGGGAAGGGAGAGAAAATGACTGACATCAGCCATCACTGGAGAGTCAGAAGGCCACCATACACATCAGGCTAGTTTCACACTAGCGGCATGGCCTTCCGGCGGGCTGTTCCAGCATAGGATGCCGGGAATCGGCCAGGCAAAACCACTGTGCAGCCATATCTGATTCTTGGTATATTTGTTGAGGTCAGATCTCCTCCGGACCCCATTGTTGTTAATGGGTCTGGACGGCATTCTGACCGCGTCTAGCAGTGGCAGATCCGGCAGGCTATTTCACACAAGTGGCGCAGTCTTCCGGCAGGTTGTTCCTGCATAGGCTGGTGGGAATTGGCCGGACAAAAACTACCGCGCAGCGGTATTTGTTCATCTGATTCTCCATATATTTGCCAGGTTGCAGCGAGATCTCCACCAGACCCCATTATAGTTCATGGGGCTGGACAGCATTCTGGCAGTGTTGGATCCGGCAGGCTGTTCCCAGCCGGAACAGCCTTCCGGATCTGTGAATGCTACTGTGAAACTACCCTAAGATGCTTAGCCAAACCCAGGAAGATTGACAGGTTCAGCCAATATACATATAATGTACATGATCAGCTTTACAATACTGACACAGGGGTCAACACTGAAGACTTTACAACTCATTTGATTCTTCTGTGTCCCAGTATTCATACGTGGTTACAGTCAGTTAACAATTCGGATAACGTGCTGCTTTTAAAACACTTACAGCAATTTTTATGTTCCGCCAGTTGAACTCAATAGTGAAATTAAATGGCCCATGTGACAGAAAAGAGCTGAAATAATATGGAGCCATATGAAACACCTTCCACAGGATCACTGTCATTTCTGCACCTCTAACACAGAGATCTGCTCAGCAGAAAATTACTGCACTGAAGGGCATTTTTTTATCTCCTCTCACATCAGATTAGGAGGGTGGCTCCAAAGGGAAAATAATGTCGATATTTGTTATTTCTGTATACGTATACATTATTTTTTATTATGTTTACATTTCCACCAAATAAGTATTTGGTAACATTGGAATCAATACATAAATACACAGATCCCTTATACAGTGCCCCTAGACTGCTGCGGGTCCTTGCACACGACCGTATGCCCTCTGAGACATACAGTCCGTGAGCGGGCCATATGTCCCGAAGCGGCATCGATCGTGCGCACGGGAGTGCACAGCATCATTGATTACAATGATGCTGTGCACGTCGGGCCGCCCGCAGGACTATTGTCCCGCAATCGATCGATGCTGCTCCGGGACATATGGCCCGCTCACGGACCGTATGTCTCGGAGGGCATATGTTCGTGTACAAGGGCCCTTAGGGAATTCTAAATGAATAGAGGCGAGGGGGTGGGGGGTCCCTGTTACTTGTCTCCTGACCAGTGTGCCGAGCAGCCCCTGAATGTCTCTCACTCAGGGCGACCTGTGCTGCCTTGCATCACACACTCAGTGGTCATTGTGTAATGCTTAACTCCACCTGTGGTGGCGCTGCAGGGAAACTGAGCACTTATTGTCAGATTTTACAGAAAATTTGTGCTGATTGCTGGGGGTCACAGCAGGGTGACACTTTGTAAATGGCTTATTGATAAAGAAATGCTTTTAAAGCAAAGTTCACATCACCGTTAGACTTTCTGTCCTTCTGATCTGTCAGAAGAACAGAAAATTAAAAAAATAAAATAAATGAATCTGTTATTTTGAGCATCAGTTGTACTTAGTTTGCATCAGTTTTTGTCAATTCTGCGAGTTTTTGCTTTTAGTTGTTTTATTATTTATATTAGTTATTCACTTTTTATTTTATTTTCGTGTTCTTCTGACGAATCAGAAAAACGGAAAGCTAAATGGTGATGTGAACTCAGGTATGGATTGTCCAAAGCAGAAAGTCCACTTTGAAAGATTGTACTGAATGGTTTTCAGTTATTCAGATGGAAGTAGAATGGCAAACTCGGTAGAGACAATTATTTTAATACATTATCAGTTTATTACGTTGTTCCAAAGCTTGAGCACCATGAGCAGTTTTTATGCAACCACTTGATGGAAAATAAAACAAAGTTTTCAAGTCTATTTCCTCAATTAGGCTTGAGAAAGATAATCCATGTAAAGCTGGAGATATAGATGTCGTCCTGTCAGTCAGCTCAAGGAAACACGCTGTATCAGTGTCCCACTGTGCCTAGACAGGAAGTAAGGGAAACGTAAAGTTTTGACATCTGCTGATTGGCAGGTGATGTAAACCAGAATAGGTGTTTTTCACAAATATGTTTTTCCATTCTTATTGTAGAAACATCTACCTCTTAGAGGAAAATTCTCTGATCAAGTTTTAGAGTTCTATATGGTTACTATATGTACTTTTGATACAGATACACAACATACTGTTTCAGTTCTAAGCCCTTCCTGTTCCAGTGGTCTTTTACAATGTACCTCTGTTAAATCTTCTCTGCAATGTAGCACTTGGTAAGGAAATTAAGGGGGGGGAGTTATTAAAGTCAGTTTTGCAGGAGTCTGCATTACTGTAATTTTTGCCAAATGAAATGTTGCACGAGGTTTAATTAATTTAGTGCATCAAGGATTTTGACAATTATGACCTTATTCTTAGGATAGGCCATCAATATTAGATCCAGGGACGTAGCTATAGGGGGTGCAGAGGTAGTAGTCGCGACCAAGCCCAAGAGCCTGAAGGTGCCCAAAGACCCTTGTGCCACATAAGAAGACACCGGCATTATAGAAAGTGCATGCTGGTCAAGTTACACTTCTGGCTGGAGGGAAGGGGTTAGGTTGAGAATTTGGCATGAAGGGGGAGGGGGGGTGCCTCAGGCACCACGAAGGCTATGTGCTTCTCTGCCCCTGGCCACAAAGCACTGAGGGAAGGGGGCCTAACTGAACTCTTGCACCAGGGCCCATGAGCCTTTAGCTACACTCCTGATTAGATCAGCAGGGGTCTGACGCTGTGCACCACCACTGATCAACTGTTTGTAGCTCCAGAGTCTGTAGTCAGTGCCAGAGTTACACAGCTGCATCCATCGGGCTGTGGATGGAAGTGGTTACTCTGGTATTCACTTTAATGGGAGAAGTGATGCAGTTACCAGTTCCATTCACTACACAACTGATGGACCTGTGTAATTCTGGCGCCAGCTTCTGATCCCAGAGCTACAAGGTAACAGCTGATCACCAGGGGTTCGGAGTGTCAGACACCGGCCAATCTGAAATTGATGGCTTTTCCTGAGAACTGGCCATCAATATCAAAATCCTGGACAAGCCCTTTAAGGGTAACACTTCTGTCTTCAGGTATTATGCCACCCCTTAACAGAGTAAGATTGTGACAATCTAAAAAGATGGAGTTGAAAAAGCTTAAATCAGCTTGACAGGCTAACCATGCCAAGTTTCCTGCCCACTTTTCAAAACTGAAGTGAGTGGTGTAAAAATGCAAAATAACACAATTTTTCACAAGTAAGCACACGCCCTATTTTGCAACTTTTTGAAGGCCGAATTCTGGAGTGCAGGACGTAGAAATTCCCCACTAAATGTCTTGATTTTTGTACTTATTTCAGAGTACCCCAGAGAGGCTTCATTCTGGTAAAGATAACTAAAAATGTTGCAAAAAAATTAAGAATTTAGAAGATATAATGAACAGTGATTTCATATTAAAGGGGTTTTCAGGAATTTTCATACTGATGGCCTACCCTCAGGATATGTCATCAATGATGACTCCCAGCACACCTGCCGATCAGCTGTATGAAGAGGCCACAGTTCTCTGTGGGATCCAAGGCCTCTTCCTAGGCTATGTGATATCATATTCATCAAAGGGGTTTTCAGGAATTTTCATACTTATGGCCTACCCTCAGGATACGTCATCAATGATGACTCCCAGCACCCCTGCCGATCAGCTGTATAAAGAGGCCACAGTTCTCTGTGGGTGCCCAGGCCTCTTCCTAGGCTATGTTATATCGTGTTCATCGGTCACATGGCCCAGGCGCAGATCAGTTACATTCAAGTGGATGGGGCTGAGCTGGGATACCAGGCACAGCCAATATTCACTGGATGGAGCTGTCACTGGTAAGCTGTGAGGAAGTTGCGGTGCTCACCAGAGCTGATCGGCAGGGTTGACTGGAGTGGCCCCCCTACTGATCTCATATTGATGATCTATCCTGAGGATAACCCATGAATATGCAAATTGTGGAAAACCCCTTTAAAACTCAGCTATGTCAGTTTAGTTCACAGTGATCTCATCTGTGAGGGCCTACAATTTGACGGTGACCCTGCCAAGACACCACCCAACTACCTGAAGAAGGACATTATTATGCCATACTCTCTTCCACAGATACCAACAGTCCCTTCCTCCCTATCCAGTGAATAACAGGAAAAAAATATGAGTCCGTGCAAGACAAAACAAAAAAATAACGTCAGCACATAAAGAAGTGGAAAGTGTAACACCAACGTAATTATGTTAGTAAATGACAACGCATTGGTCTCTACTGGGAGAACCATGGGAAGAAGTTTTAAAACAATATGTATCCCATATTCCCTGAAGTGCTTCTCATTCTACTGAAACCTCATACTTGCCCTCTAGCATCTCCTGCTTGTGCTTTTCCAGAGTCACAAGTCTGTGGTGAGCAGACTGAGTCCTTGAAGTTTAATAACAACACACTACCGATTCCTTACAAATGCTTTTTTTTTTTAGACAGAATTTTTTTTTTAGATGAAAAGAGTTTCTGCTCATACGCATTGTAATTAAATGCAATTGAACATGCCACTAGCGAGTGCTTGCAATTTGCTTTGAACTGCTTTTAAAGTAAGGCAGAAGAGAAATAAATAGTATTCATAGTGAATTCAGCAGATGAGTGTAAAGTAACTGGGGTCATATACAGAGCAGCAAGCAATCTCCCCAGCATGTGCAAGCTCGACTTTTTCTTGAAGGCTCAAATCACAATGGATGCAAAGTGAGAGTAAAAAAATATTATATCACACAACATATTCATTTATGAAGTTATTTGTTATCAGCCACTCCAAGCCTGTATGCTTGTCACATGGTATTCAGTAATAGCTTTGAAGAAAATGCCAGCAGAAATATATGAAAAGCAAATCAGTGATTCTATAGGATTATGGTGTCAGCAATCTTCCCTGTGCTGCTATCAATTGCATATAACCACAGGAACTTAAAGTCTGGATATGATCATTGACTTATATGAGTGTTGTGCGCATGCTCTGTGACATTTGCTGGGAGGGGGAGGAGGCGAGCTGTGACCATCGCCTATTGTGAATAGTGAGTCCTGTGTTTCCTAAATATAAGTGTTACCTTTCCTTGTAATTCTGCCTGTCATAAAAATGAGATGACTGATGAAAGTGTCAATCTACTATGATGCTAAGTGGTCAGAAGGAAAACTAAGATTTCAGGATTTTGAAATCTAGATAGTGATATTAACATATATACAATGTATTTAGGAAGTCTTCAGACTCCTTCACTTTTTTTCACATCTTGTTATGTTGAGGCCTTGTGCCAAATTTTTTTAAAAAATCAAATTTTTCCCAATCATTCTCAATACCCCGTAATGGAAAAGTGAAAACAGAATGTTAGAGTTCTTTGCTAATTTATTGGAATGGAAAAACTAAAATCTTGCGTTGACATATTCAAGTATTCAGACCCTTTACTCAGGACTTAGTTGAAGCTCCTTTGGCAGTGATTACAGCCTCCAGTCTTCTTGGGTATGAATCCCCAAGGTTTGCACACCTGGATTTGGTGATTTTCTGCCATGCTCCTCTGCAGATCCTCTCAAGCTCTGTCAGGTTGCATGGGGACCATCGGTGGACAGCTATTTTCAGATCTCTCCAGGGATCGCTTGGGATCTCAATAGGCCACTCAAAGACATTCCAGAGTTGTCTCTAAGCCACTCCAGTGTCATCTAGGCTGTGTGCCTAGAGTCAATGTCTTGTGGGAAGGTAAACCTTCAGCCCAGTCTGAGGTTCAGAGCACTCTGGATCAGTTTTGTTCCCCCAACTCTGACCAGTCTCCATGTCTACTCTCCTTCTTCTCCCTTACCTTCTCCCCCCCCCCTCTGTACCGTTGTCATGTTTGAATGGGGTTGTTTATGAGGCAAGCACATTCATTTTTGAAAGCCCCATTTAGGTGATGGAACTGATTTTTCATTTGGAGAACAAAATCTGCAACAAAATCTGTCACGTGTGAAGGCACCCAAAGAGTAAACATGGTGGCTTTCCCTGTTATTACTGGCTTACAAATATTTACACCATGCATCTTTGAATTGTTTATAAATGTTTCAGCTTGTAAGAAGAACATCTAATCTGCTAATGAGATATCTCATGTACAGTCAAAATGGGATATAGACCTGTTATCGGACATTTTCTCCATTAGTACAGTAATTAAAGGGGTTATCCCGTTATGACAATGGGCCTCTATGGGCCTGTCAGGATAGCTAAGTACAGGCTCCCAGCTATCTCTGGCAGATCCACAGAGCTGAATTGTATGGCAGCACACATACGTGACTGCTGTTCCATTCAGTCGGGGAAGAATGGGCCTTGTTCTCATGATTGTTGGGGGCCCCACCAATCACCAATCCCCTATTCTGCGGATAGTGATACTGTACATTGTCTTAATGGGACAAACCCTTTAACTACAAATTTGATCCTGCTGAAGCCACATATGTCTTTTTCTTCAGTGTTCACCAAATCGATGCAAAATCAATAGATTTTAAGTGAAAACCAGGAGCCATGTGTGGCCCCGCCCTAATGGAGGGTTTACAATTGTCGCTAACATGCCATTCAACCTAAATTGGATAGAAACAGGATATGAATGTTGCTCTTTGTTTATTCTAACACAAAAAACACTGACCTCATTGTCCATAGTAACCAATCAGCCCTCAGCTTTCACGTCATAAACTGCTTGGACAAGCGAAAGCTGTGCTTTGGTTGGTTGCTATGGGGAACAAGACCAGTTTTTCTGATTAATCTCCTCATTATAATGGAATAATGACTGCTGTCACCCATAGTAAAAAATTTAGAAGCCACCTCTCAATATTCCAACGTACATTAGACAATGAACGCTGAACTCTGGTATGGGCAAGGCCTGAGTTTTTGATACATGAGGGCCACCAGACTTTGAGATGCTGATTTAATTACATTAAGCTGTGTACGTGGCGTGGGTAAGCACCAGGCTGAGGTTTTACAGTTGCAGTGTGGACAAAGAAGCTGCTGTTTATTCACATTTTTCCCTATAAATTGTTTTCCTAAGTCCCCAATTATGCAATGCTTGATGTTTACGAGGTTCTACAGAGCAAACAAACGTGCTTGTTACCAGGGAAACCCGAGCATTGGGCCTTTCTAATATAGCGCTCAAAACCCCATATTACGGAACTGTACGCAAGAATTATACCTGTGGGCCCCGTTAACTGAAAAAAAATATATTGCCATGGAAATTTAGGGGATACTATACAAGTGAAATGAATTACAGTGTGTGTACATACCTTTACTAAAACGACATACTGTTTTTGTGTCTAGTAAAGCCTGCGTTTTAAATAAAAGATCCATAGGACACAGTTTTGCACCTGGTTCAGTTATGTGTTTGAACAATGGCCAAAGACGTCTCTTGCATGACATTTAGGATAATGATTTATGAGCAGGATTGAGTCCCACAGAGAACCCACCCATTTCTAGTCACAATTTACTCATAAACCTGTAGTACTTGTCATCACATCCATGAACTCTCTACAGGGAACTGATTTAACAAGAGCGATATGATCCGAACTCATATAAAAAGTACGTAAATAGTTTCTAACTGAGAAAATGGGTTAAACCATTGTTGTATTTCCCGCAACACTCATCTCACTGCTTCTATGATTACTTTATAGGTATAAGGGTAATGATCTAAAAGGTTTATTAGGCAATTTGTACTGCCTGAACAGACCAGTGGGCTGGCTTATTTGAAGCAATATTTCACTAGAAAATCTGAATTTTGAAAATTACATATATTCTGTAGATATCCTTCTAGCCCTTGAACCAAGGGCATACCATCCTTGTTACATGAAGACCAAGCCCAATGGAGAGTCAAAAAGTATAAGGAGTCCTTCTACCTTTGGATTTGTTTGGGGTGTCAACTTTTTGAGTGCCACCAATATCATCATCTGACATGTCTATATCACAATTCAGAACCTGATGTTAGGTAAAATCATATTTACCAACTTGGAAAAGTTACCCTCTAGGAGGTTCATCCATACGACACATAACCATTGTGCGTTTTTGCATACCATGGCCAACTTATAACTGACACTGCCCTCTTTCTTAACCACAGATCTGCCTCCACATCTTATTTATACCTGGGTCGACCTTCTCCATGCCTCACAGCATATTTGAGCACCAGGGATGAGTCTGATTACCAAGCACCCTGGTAGCACATACAATTAAAGTCCATGGAGGGATGCTTTCCAGGAGAAAACAGCCCTTCATACTGTGCCCAGGAGATTTGCCAACTCTTCTGCCTCTCTGACATTCGAGAAGAGATGGCATAGATGGCTAAGACTGCTCTTTCACCGGATGATGTAGACATGGCAGAACATAAAGACTTTCGCTTTTAATACTCCATATAGAAACAGTTAGGGCTCCTCAAATATCTTATTACAACATCCAAGTGGTTGTCAACCTCCACATTGTACAATGCCTACAGAAATCCACATGGCCACAAAGTAGCTATGTATGCCTTCAATCTAGTATGCATAAAAAGGTTCTATGCCCAAGACATGTTCCACTGATCACTATGAATTATGGACCTATGAACCCTGGAAGTGTAATATTGCGCCTCACCAAGGAATTAATGAGAGGTACCCTGAATGTGTACAACTGTGTAGTGCATAGTTTTAGGTTGCCTATATGCCTTCATATACATGACGCCTAAACGGTGAGATAGTTGATCCCATTTTTACTAGAAAAAATAAGCTGCAAACTGGTAACTACAGTATAGATAATACATGAGTAATTATAAAAAAGACCTAGCTGCTATGTTGATTCGGTAGGCAGTACACAATCTTGAAAGACCACTCAGCACTGTGCACCCGAGCACAAAGATGTTTCTGGATTTTATTATCAAATCTGAACTTCAGAATATATTATTCATTAAATTTTCACTGTATAATTTTATATAAATCTATGAATATAAGTACAGCAATTATGGCACAGAATTATGGTTCAGTCCTTCAAATGTGTAAATTTTTTCAAAGAAATAATGAAACAAAAAATTCTTTAAGAACAAAGAACTATCTTCACATCTAGAAAACTTTAAGTTGTAAGCATATTTTGACAAAATACAGAAAGTTTCCATGAATAAAATGTGCTGCTTAGTGAACAAGACCCCAGTCAAGCTGCTGATCTTTACCAGACTTTATGAGCAGTAATTACGCCAACTGGACTTTCTCTGATTAGCTGCTTATTAATCTTAATACAGTAGGCTGGAACTGAGGAAAATCCTAAAGTCCATCCAATTTAGGTAAGAATAAAAATTAAATATACCCTTTATGCACTTTTTTACAGTAATTATATAAAAACTTAGGGGCTCATGCACATCACCATGTTAAGGTTCTGCACCAGCTGTAAGAATCAGTAGAAGCCTATGGGACTATGCTATAGTGTATTATGCTATGAGAGGTTATTCACAGGATAGGGAACTATTAGGGCTCATGCATACAACTGGTGTTGGCCCGTGCCCGTATTGCGGCCGCATACGCCGGGTCCGCAATACACGGGCACTGGCCATGTGCAGCCCACATCACGGATCAAGGACCCATTCACTTCAATGGGTCCGCAATCACGGAGATGCGGAATGGAGGCTCGGATCGGAACTCCACGGAAGCACTACGGTGTGCTTCTGTGGTGTTTCTGGACGTGCCTCCGCACCACAAAAAAGTAGCGCATGCACTACTTTTTTGCGGTGAGGACCATCGGATGTGGATCACGGCCCCACTGTCAGTGCCCGTGCATTCTGGACACACAAACGTTCGTGTGCATGAGTCCTTAGATTGGTGAGGGTCTGACCATTCATGAGAATAGGGGCTCCATACTGGAGCAGCTGCTCAAGCATGACCTTGTAGTCAGCTATCTACAGCAGTCACAAAGAGAATGAATGGAGCAGCAGGGTTCATGCTTGACCAGACACTCCATTCATTTTGAAGGATGGAGCCCCTGTTCTTATGATCAGTGGGGTCCCTTTGGTTGGACCCCACCAATTTAATAGTTATCCCTTAAATTGTGGATATAAGATAACGTATTGAAACCAAATACTAGTTTTAGGCTCTATTTGAGGTTGTATCAAGAAAGTATTCTTCTCTAGAAGAATTTCTTCTATGGGAAAATATCTCCATTCCCCACAGAGGCAGTATATCATAAAGCTCTATGACATGGAGCTGCCATGTGGATGACACCAACCATTTACTTTCCATTAAGGCTGTGACTTAAGTCTCAGTATATGTTCTGTAGAAGGTTAGATATTGTTGGCTGAGTAATATTATATATCCCCGTTTTTATTTCAAGATAAAAGCAATTTTATAACATACATATGGGATTTGATGGTACGTTTATCTGAGTCAAATGATATATGGATGTTATTTCTATTTTCCCTGACTTGTCAGAAAAACACAGATAAATGGAGACTGTTTGGCCTATCTGTACATGATCAAACATTTTTAAAGGTTCCATCTTGGCGAAATAAGGTTTTCATTTTCATGATTTCCTTGAACACTGGGATTCGGTGTTTTAAAGGCAATGAAATAAACATATAAAGACTGAACATGTTTTACATGTAGTTATAAGTCCTAAACATCATCGCTGTCAGAATAAAATTACAGAAGACCGGATAAGTAAATTGTATCTTGCATAGTAATTATGTGAGATAAAGCTAAAAAAAATAACTTTACCTTGCAAAAGAACCAAATAAAGTACTTGCTCATGCACTGTGTGGGCACTTTAGTGCTTGTAGCTGCTTGCCCATGATGTCATCTATGTGTAATCTGGCTTGCGGCTATTGTATACGAGATTACATCACAGGTTAAAAAAAAATGAGCAAACTCCTCAAGCAAGCTGTCTTCATTCAGCAGATTGCTATAAACAGAATGCGTTCATAGAAAAAGAAAATCAAGAGAGAAAAGGCAAGACATGGAGGTGTAGCCCTATGCCAACTTTCAATAGGGTAGCTAATGTACAATAATGAATATTTAACTGTTTTATCCAGATTATTTTACACTGATTGCCAATAAATATGAGCAAATAGACTCTACAATTCGACCTGCATTTTTTAACAAAATTATAATTTTACCTAATTTGATTTGAGAATGTCAGAGAGTGAGGGAGAGAGAGAAAGAAACAGAGAGAGGGCGAGAGTGTTTTTCAGGCAATCCGATCACTTTCAATTTGGATAGAATTTTTTTGCATGGGTAATTCAGTTGAATCGTACTAGGAATTGAATCTTATCTGCTCATCTGTAATTTGCCTCATTATACTTTACCATTTACTGACCATGCACCATGAATGTACTGTGCAGCACATGGTCCTACACTTTAAATCCAAATGAGCAGAGATAGGTTTATAGGTTTTAAGAGACAACTGAAGACTACAGAGAGAGGGGAATTGGATTATTATCACTTCAGTGTTTGTACCTTAGGCACTGAGTATTGAATAGAGGCTGTGCCAGTGCTAATCACATGATTGCTGGGTACCCTTGGCAGAGATGTTGCATTTCAGTAGATCCAGATCTCTTCCTGTAACAAATTCGTGTCCAAGTTACAGTACAGTACTGTTCTGTATCAAAAATATACTATTTGTATCTTACCAATAACATTTTCTAAACCTATTGGAGAACATGCAGGCTAAGATAAATAATTGAAAGAAATCTACAAAAATTAGGAATAAGCAAACACAATCAAGTGAAAAAAAAAACACAAACTGACAACACCAATAAAGACTGCGCTCATATTGTACTCCAAGCATTCAATTACAATCAAATACTACAGTAACTTAAGGAAAATCAATATAACTGGCACATTTTTTGTACAAGAAAATGGCATTACTATATAAATAGTACAAAGCATTGTTTTACATGTCACAATAATGTAGGTTTATTAAAAAAAAGTTGTTTAAACACAAAAAGTAAAAAAACTGAAAAATATTTGCTCATTAAGATTCATAATACTGGTACTTAAGGGGTTAAGTAGAGATCAGTTTTGCCTGATTCCTGGCAATGAATTTATACGACTGTAATCACACATACTGTAGCACGTTTGTTGTGGAATATTGTATTATTTATTGGGGACCTAGCCAGATCTGTGCTTTAACAGTGCCGCCTCAAACAGTTAAATATCAAGTTCAGCTCCGCTACATCTGCCAAGTTCCTGCTTACAATGTATGCTTTTTGGGCCAAACCTCTTCTTTTTATGTTCTCCATACTCTTGAGAACTCCTATTTACTTTTCCATGTAAAATGCTCAGCACACTTACACTCGGTGACACTAAATGAAGAAGAACATGTAACTGCACGTTACATGATAAGTACTGGTGGAGCATATAGAAAAAAATTAAATGGAATACTCCTAACATCTAATAAAAAGATCTATGCTGGACTATATTTCCACCCCAGGGATTTGGATGGCTTGTAAATGTTGTCTAGGCGCCTATCAGCTACATGTCTTGAGCAATACATAGTCAACAAGGAGCTGAAGAACTTGCATAGCATAACTTTCCCTTGAACACCCCAGCATGCGGTTAATCACTCTTGCTTCATAAAAGAATATAAAGTCACATTTTTGAAGATTGTAGGTAACATAGTAAATATTAAGCACATCATTTATCTCATTGAACAATAGAGCTCTGTTTTTTTACATGCGAAACAAAATTCTTCTGGAAATAGAGTTGTACCCAAGGATTAGAGTATAGGCCGCCTAAAGGTCTTTGAACTTCTTCCATAAACATATAATTATTTCTTTTCTGTCGAATGCTCCATTGCTTGATATAACCCCAATGACAGGTCATTCTCCGACATTCAATTTATGGCTTGGTTATCCTCGGAGATTTTATATCACCATTAATGTTTCCTTCTAAAAACTTAAGCATACATTAAATTCTCGTTGAAGGTTTCCTTATGTTTTCCTTGGAAAACCACTTTCTGTGGTATTTCATATTATACAAATCCCTCCACACTCCCCCTACTCTTTTAATACCTTGGGCACTAGGGTATGTACAATGTTTCATCTGAAAAGACCCTTCCATCCGTTGTAAAATATTTTTCTTACTTTTTGTCGACGGGATTACCTATTACCCTTAGGCATCCATACGATATAAATTGAAATAAAATGTCTTACAAAGGGGCCTTGCTACAATTAAATCCAATTGTAGACCTGGCAGCAGTGGACAAGCATACCCCTAGTCAAAACACCAGCTTTTCTGCTTCTTATAGGTTCAGATTGATTCTTGGTTCATTTTACTTTTCACAAAAAAAAGGTTCCATGAGCTAAAATACATACTGTCATTTCAACAGACATTTATAATGAAATCCAGGCATGCCACTACATGCAAAATTTATTTTAAATCCTTAGGCTAAAGGTATATACTTGGTCATTAGTTTATGGGAGATTACCCTTACATTTGGCTAGAAAATAACTAACTGTGGTTGCTTGTTCTGCTTTGATGCAAATCAGTATATTTTTCGTATATAAATGTTGGGCTAACCCACATAAATGAACACAATAAAGGCCATTGTCACTAATAATATATACTTGTAAACATACTGGTCAATAACTAACTTGTTTAGGTCAGGCTGATTACAATCCTAATAGGTAAATGGATGTACTTATTTTCCAAAAATGGCTCTACCCCTGTCCATGTCCTGTATATTCTCCATGGACTTCATCAAGTATTGTGGTTCAGCCCTATTCATTTCAAAGGGAAAGATCTGCAATATCAGACTCAGCAAAACAAACAGACATGGCTTAATTTCTGGGGAACAACTAGCCTTTTTCAAATTTTGGACACCCACTTTAAATTAACTAGAGTTGAGCGAATCCTAAAAGATTCGGGGATTCGGTATTCGGCCCGAATTTTCCGCGGGATTCGTGGGTTCGAGCCAAATCACGAATCCCATTAAAGTCTATGGGAGACCCGAATATTTTTGCAGGGGCCAAAGGTTCTGCACAGTCAAGTTTGCCCCAACATGTGAAAACCTCAGAAAAAGATGGAAACACCTTGGAAATGGATAGGAAACACCAGGGGCAGCATGTAGGGATGCCTCTGAGGCTCCCTAATTGCACCTTTTTTTCTAAATCTGGCCAATAGTCTGGTGATGACCCCAAGGCAATTTTCAGGGACACGGTAATGGTGACCCACTTAAAAATGCTGCCTGACAACCTGGCGGTGAACCCCTGAATGTCTGTCTTTCAATAAGATTGCAGTGTAAAGCATGGTGGTGAGCCTCAGTATGACTTTTTGGATGGAGATTGCATGTGGTCACGTACTCCCTGGAACCCCATAGTCACCCCTTCTCTGATGTGCTACCCCAGAACATTCTCTGCCCCAATTCGCAAGACCTTTTGCAGTCTCAGTGTGCTGACAGTGGGGATTTACCAGTGTTGTCTGAGGAGGTGGTGGACAATGGCGAGACACAGGTGTCGGGAGGTGAGGTAGTTGAAAGTGAAGCAAGTTACAGTGGGGACTCCTTGGGGGGACTTTCTCATGATGGGACAGATTCAACTTGGGTGGATCAGGCACAGGAACAGATCAAATTTTTTTTTAAATTTATTTAACTTTTATTTAGCACAAATAACCACAGAGATATTTATTCGTTCTCTTCTCTGCGCAGTCTGGCGTTGGGGTTCGTCACTTTGATGGCGAGCTGTGCCGCTCTCTCCACAATGGTCTTTGACTTTGACTTGAAGGACTTGTTGCTCATCAACAGAACCTCAAGCTCCTTGACACTGTGGACCAGGAATTTGCGGAACCCTGTGGGCAGCATGTGTTTGGTCTTCTTGTTGCTACCGTACCCAATGTTGGGCATCAGGATCTGCCCCTTGAACCTCCTGCGGGCTCTGTTGTCAATACCTCTGGGTTTACGCCAGTTACGCTTAATCTTTACATAACGGTCTGATTGGTGGCGGATGAACTTCTTCGTCCGCTTCTTGACGATCCTGGGCTTAATGAGGGGCCGGAGAGCCGCCATGATACCGGTTCGGAGAGTCTGCCTTCTCCGCAGACAGCCCGAGGAAGAGAGCGGAACAGATCAATTTTAAGTGTGAGGCAACATCAGCACCACAACCGCTTGCGAGAGGCAGTGGGCATTGTGTTTAGAAAGGCTGATGGGCTTCCGTCAGCACTGTGTGTATAGAACCCCATGGCCTTTCATAAAAAATTTGGTTACAAAGCCGCATGACTCCTGAAAAATTGTTTTTAGAAAGCCGGATGACTTTCCTGAAAAATTGTTAGTAGAAAGACGGATGACTTTCCTGAAAAATTGTTAGTAGGAAGCCGGATGACTTTCCTGAAAAATTGTTGCATATGCAACTCAGATGAAGAGGAGGAGGAGGAGGAGGAAAGCAAGCAATTTAGGAGGTAGCCTGAGGTGGGGATGAGAACTGGGGGGATATCCATGACCTGTTCATCTTGATGAACGTGAGGATGTCGGCGTTGTCGGTGGACAGGCGCGTCCGTTTGTCCGTAATGATACCCCCGGCGGCACTAAAAACCCTTTCAGACAGTACACTTGCAGCAGGGCAGGCAAGCACCTCAAGAGCGTACTGCGCAAGTTCTGGCCACCTGTCCAGCTTGGCCAGCCAGTAATTATATGGCGTGGAGTTATCGGTCAGGACGTTGGTCTGGTCCGCGACATACTCCCTTACCATCTTGCGGCACTGTTCCGCCCTGCTCTGCCTGCCCTGTGGCTGTGTCGTACTGTCTTGCTGGGGTTTAAGAAACTTGGCAAAAGCATGGAATAGTGTACCCCTGCCCTTGGCGCCTACACTGATTTTCCCCCTCCTCTCATCTCCAACTTCAGCCACTGCAGTCCGCCCCCTGTTGCTCGACTGGTCTGGAAAGGCCTGTAGCAGTTTCTGAACCAGGGCCTTGTGGTAGAAAGTGACTCGGGTGCTCCTTTCCTCCACGGGTATAAGTTGGGCAAAGTTGTCCTTGTAGCGTGGGTCAAGGAGGGTGTACACCCAATAGTCATTGGTGGACAGTATCCTCTTGACCCGGGGATCACGACAAAGACAGACAAGCATAAAGTCTGCCATGCGCCCTACTGTGCCAACACGCAAGCCTTCACCCTCTCACTTAGCGGACTCTCCATCTCCTCCTCCCCCCCCTTCCTCCGACCCCAATTCATCCTCCTCAGCCCATACCCGCTCAACAGGTAGCAGGGAATCACCCCCTGATGCATGGTGGCCAAGAGTTTCTTCCTCCTCCTCAGCCTCCTCCTCAGTTTCCCGCTGCGAAACTGACAACAGGGTGCTCTCAATGTCACTGTCTTCCCCCACCTCCTGTGACACTGCTGAATCCTCAGATCTTAGGTTCCTCAAGGAGTTCTGGATGAGGCACAACAGAGGGATGGTGACACTGATGATGTGTGCATCACCACTGACCATCTCTGTTGCCTCCTCAAAGGGACCTAAGACCTGTCAGATGCCAGCAATCCACGTCCACTCCTCAGCATAGACATGAGGAAGCTGACTGGCCTGACTACCACCTCGGGGGATCAGCTGGCAGTCTACAACTGCCCTGCGTTGTTGGTACACCCTGGCTAGCATGTGTAACGTCGAATTCCAACGCGTGGGAACGTCACAAATACACAGTATTTGTATATCACACTGGAATCTACAGATCAATACGGAATCTATAGACTGTGAGGTATAGATATAGCACGCAGTATTTGTATATCACACTGGAATCTACAGATCAATACGGAATCTATAGACTGTGAGGTATATAGAAGGCTGATGAAATATATTCCCTTGTCACAGCACCGTGTATTACAGAGAGCACTAAAATGCACTGGCCAATATAGATATATTGATATCTAGGTAAAATTATCTTCAGATCTATCAAGAAATAGCACGCAGTATTTGTATATCACACTGGAATCTACAGATCAATACGGAATCTATAGACTGTGAGGTATATAGATGGCTGATGTAATATTCCCTTCTCTCAGCACAGTCATGCACAGGAATATATCTGTTTAGAGATGTATAGTTTGAGCTATGTGGATGGACAAGGTGTACCAGGCACAGCTCTGCACAGAATACAGGCTTACAGCATATACTGTATACTGTTCTTCAGAGAATAAATAGTCTTTAAAAAGACTGTTGGGGCTTCCTAACCTAACTCCTAACTCCTAGCTGCACACACTACACTAGCTAACACTGTCTCTCTCTACTCCTTCCAAAAGCACAGGCTTACAGCATATACTGTATACTGTTCTTCAGAGAATAAATAGTCTTTAAAAAGACTGTTGGGGCTTCCTAACCTAACTCCTAACTCCTAGCTGCACACACTACACTAGCTAACACTGTCTCTCTCTACTCCTTCCAAAAGCACAGGCTTACAGCATATACTGTATACTGTTCTTCAGAGAATAAATAGTCTTTAAAAAGACTGTTGGGGCTTCCTAATCTAACTCCTAACTCCTCGCTGCACACACTACACTAGCTAACACTGTCTCTCTCTTCTCCTTCCAAAAGCACAATGAGGCTGGTGCTGCAGGTCCCTACCTTATGTAAAGTAAGGTCACATGTTACTGCCAGCCAATCACTGCTGGGGAGGTATAGGGGCTGGTACATCACAGCAGGCGTTCCCACAGCCTTCCCTTTCATGCTGATTGGCTGAAAAAAGCGGGCATTTCAAACGGGCAGTGACTCACGGATATTCATGAGTCCGCGCTGCCTCGGTATCACGAGCCGAGCCGAAGCGGGCAATATTCGTGCGAATCACGAATATTGCCGCTTCGATTCGCTCATCACTAAAATTAACATATTGTATAAAAGCCTTCTACGTATATTCATCATTATTTGTGCGCAAAACTATCTTTCATTTGTCTCCTTTTACATATTATATACTTTATTTTTATACAAATAAATGTAAAAAGTCTATACATTTCTTTCAAAAAGTAGTACTTGTACTTTGCTTTTTGCTTTGTTGGTGTACACTGACAATGTTGCAATAGCACACTTTTTTCTGATCTTCCACCATTTGGCTACCGTTAAAATTTAAGACTACCAAACTGAACATCCATCCACTGTCCAGGGTTCTGAAACTTTGGGATGGAGAATGGAAAACAAATTTACCCATGGCATGTCCATCTGGACACCCAAAGTCTTTTGTCATTCTACATAAAAGGTAGAATATTTGTACCATTGTATACCATTAAAAATGAAACACAATCTAGAAGATACCATATCACTATAAAGAGGTGGTCTCCAACTTGTGCCTCTCCAACTGCTATGAAGCTAACTCTCTAATGTTGTTAGGCATGCAGGGATTTCACAACAGCTTGTGAGCCACATTTTGCAGACCACCACTATAACGGATAGATATATAAATATATTTGTGCTATAAAATCTGTGTCTTTCTACATAAGAGCCAAGAGTTCTTTGAGGTCACTTAGAGGAAACTTTCTCATTTTAGCTTTTACTTCTGATCAGAGAGACCTGTTTTGATAAATTCATAGAAACATCTGGGCCATGCTATTATCTCTAAAAGGTCTGCTAGACATGTTTGTTACAGTTCTCAAAATATGACCTTTCTTAAGGTAATCCGTGGTTCATTGTGTTGTGGAGACGTTTTCATAAACAAGAAGCAGATGCTCAGGCCTAAGAACCTGAGAAGACCATGAAGCTCGAAGAAATATATTACAAAGCTGCTGCATGTGCTCTCTCGTATTTAGAAATAAACCATTTTGAGTTACTCTAGACAAATATTGAATCTGTTTCTGTTTATGCACAAAAAAGTGGATCTCAAATATACCCCTATGAAGTCTTCCTCATTCAACCATTTATCTCTCAATCACACAGTTGCGCCCGTCAGAGACTGGCAAAGTGGGCATAGAATTCTTCAAAGTAAATAGACCAGTGATTTTCAATCCTATTACTGTAAAGGAACCTAAGAAAAATGCTTCTACTATGGGGGGAACCCCTAATCACACTTCTACCGCAAAGAAGCTTGGAGTAAGGGTAGGCTAGTTAACCAAAAATTCTGTCAGTTAGAATTTGGCTGAGATGCTGACTGCTTTGCCAAGCATCTTCGAGAAGTCTGAAATCAGATTGTTTTCCCTACTGTCAAGATTATAGGTCTTGCTACTGCTGCTTTGGGCCCCAATGAACCCCAGGTTTACTGCAAATTCTGGTTGGGATTAGACAGTCCTGAGCACTCTTGACAGGACATCCATTCCAGATTTGGTGCTAGCTCACCACTATCCACCAGTTAATGTCTAGAGAAATCCCCATAGTTTCAATGTTTAGGTCAATAGGTGAGGCTGAATGACAGTAAGTGACCGTTTAAGACTTGTTTTCCACAGTATGAGAATTTTCTCATAAATCCTCCATAATCAGTCACAGATCTATAGTGTAATTAAAAAATAAAATACTTAAGCAAAAAAAATAATAATAATAATGTAAACACAGAGGACAACACAGCCCTAAATCACGGTCATTTTCCAATTTCACCAAAACTGAAATATTACACAATAGAAACATGAAAGCAAATACAAAGAGGATTAAAAACCAACTATTATTCAGATAATTTATCAGCCAATATGAGAACATTTGCTAATTTCTGAGGACATGTCACATGAAACTAACCGCTCCTCAGCACTTACCAAGCTGATGGGTTGCATCAAGGAAATTAATCACACAAAGGCAGACATTTCTGCAGGTCTGAAAATTTGAGTCCTTAAGATTTATGTGAGAGGTCCAAAGGGGACAACATTTGGTAATTGGCAACATGAGTTACAACAGAAAAGTGAAGCAGAAAAGGAAGAAAAAGGACCAAAGTCTACAGTTTAAAACGCTTTTGGCAGACCTCCAGCTACTAGCCCAGAACAAGGCTGACATTTAGCCCCTATAAGCAGCCATGTCTGTCACTCAGGTCAAAGATTCCTAGTGTATGACAGATCTTTGCTGGATTTGGCAGCCAGAATAATACACTTCTCCCTATGACCACCTTATAATCCCTAACAATATACCAACAGGTTCAGGGCTATGATAGTGCCAACAAATACATTGGGTTTACTGCTCACCATTAACAGCTGCCTGCAGGGTACTAAAAGTATGGAAGGTTCTCGCAATAATTAAAGAAAACAGAAACATGAAGTGTAGAATGTGGGTGAAGAGTGTATGTCTTTACAAGTTATAGAAAAATACTTTCTAAATATTTGTCAGTTGTTCATTCTCATTTTTTCAGGATTAAGTAGTATAGCAAAGGTTTAAAAAGTTGTTCTTCAGTAATAATTCAAAGATACCCTCATTTTGGATAATGCGCCCTCTTGGGTGATACCATTTCAGCCTCTCTGTAACCAAATGATATTAACCAGATCTGTACCAAATGTGTAGAGGAATTTACTGTCAATGTACAGTATCTACGGCTACGATCATACATATGCTGGAGTATTTGTTATACAACATCCTAAATTTACTGATTTTGGTGAATGTTATTAAAGCATACGGTAACTAAACTTTCAGATGACTTTTCAGAATGAGCTGCCATGTGTGTATACATGAGTGATAGTATAGTACTATATCTGACCATTATGTTACTTCTATTTGCAATGTCGGACTGGGATGTCTAGGGCCCACCAGTAAAGTCCTTTCTAGGGACCCACTGTATAGCTACATGAAAATATTACCTGACCCACATTTGCATAAACTGTTACAAACACATTTTTTTCAGTAGTATTCTCTCAGCTACCTAGCTTTTGCCTCAGACCATTCTGTCCTGTAGCTCCTGTCACTATTCTGTTAACCTCCTCTTGCCATGAACACATGGTCACATAGCATTGCAAATGACTGATTATGGGGGCCCCTTATTGACTTTGAGAAGGTAGGTATCTGGAGAAAGATGGCTGGCCTGCCTCTGTGTTTTTTGTTTTTACTGAGTTCTTCTGACAGGATCGATCATGTGTTGCTTTTATAGAGCAGGTTGATACAGACGCGACAATACCAAATATGTGTATTTTTTTTCTGTTGTTTCAGTTCTACATAATAAAGCATTTTTCAAAACAAAAATTATGTTTTTGTGTCATCAAAGCTACATAAAAGCTACATTTCTAAAAGCTACATTTCGTTTATTTTTCTGCCGATCGTCTTGTGTAGGGGCTTATTTTTTGCGGAAAGAGTTGACGTTTTTATAGGTAGAATTTTTGGGTACATATGATTTTTTGATCACTCAATATTACACTTTATGTGGCAAAGTGACCAAAAAATGTTTTTTTTATTTTATTTTTTTATGAAATTTACCTTAGGGGTTAGATCATGGGATATTTTTATAGAGCAGGTTTTTACGGACGCGGCGAAACCTAATATGTCTACTTTTTTATGTATTTTAGTTTTACACAATAAAAGCATTTTTTTTTTAAAAATCATGTTTTAGCATCTCCATTTTCCGAAACCTATCATTTTTTTTATTTTTAGGGCAATTATCTTATGTAGGGGCTCATTTTTTGCGGGAAGAGATGATGGTTTGATTACTACAATTTTGGGGTGTGTTTGACTTTTTGATCACTTGATAACAGTTTTTGTGATGAAAGGTGACAAAAAATGGCATTTTTTGCACAGTTTTTATTTTTAGTTTTTTATGGTGTTCACCTTAGGGGGTAAGTCATATAATATTTTTATAGAGGAAGTCATTATGGACGTGGAGATACCTAATATGTCTATTTTTTTACATTTATTTCAGTTTTACACAATAAAAGCTTTTTTGAAGAAAAATAAATCATGTTTTAGTGTCTCCATTTTTTTAAAGCCATATTTATTTTATCTTTTGGGCGATTGTCTTAGGTAGGGTCTCATTTCTTGCGGTAAGAGATGACGGTTTGATTGGTATTAATTTGGGTTACATATGTTGTTTTGATCACTTGGAATTACACTTTTTGTGATGTATGTGACAAAAAATAGCATTTTTGGTATTTTATTTTTATTTTTACAGTGTTCACCTGAGGGGTAAGGTCATGTGATATTTTTATAGAGAAGGTTGTTACGGACGTGGCGATACCTAATATGTCTACTTTTAAAAAATTTATTTCAGTTTTACACACTAAAACCATTTTTGAAGGGAAAAGAAAATCATGTTTTAGTGTCTCCATTTTCTGAAAGCCATTTTTTTTTTTTTGGGACAATTGTCTTAGGTAGGGTATAATTTTTTGCGGGAAGAGATGGTGGTTTGATTGGTACCATTTTGGGGTGTTTATGACTTTTTGATCACTTGGAAATACACTTTTTGTAATGAAGGTGACAAAAAAATAGCATTTTTGGCAAATTATTTTTAAGGCGTTCACCTGAGGGCATAGATCATATGATATTTTCATAGAGCAGGTTATTACAGACACAGTGATACCTAACATGTATACTTTGTTTACATTTATTTCAGTTTTACACAATAAAAGCATTTTTGAAGGAAAAAAATCAGGTTTTAGTGTCTCCATTTTCTGAAAGCCATATTTTTTTTATCTTTTGGGCGATTGTCTTAGGTAGGGTGTCATTTTTTGCAGGAAGAGATGATGGTTTGATTGGCACTATTTTAGGGTACATACTTTGGCTTGGAATTACACTTTTTGTGATGTAAGGTGACCAAAAAATGGCATTTTCGCTCAGTTTTTTTTTACATTCTTTTTACGGCGTTCACCTGTGGTGGTAGATCATGTGATATTTTTATAGAGCACTTTGTGACGACACGGCGATATCTAATATGTGTGCTTTTTATTTTTTTTTAAAAAAACATTATTTTATGGTGAGGGGGCTTTTTTCTTTTTTTTACTTGAAACTATTTTTTTATTATTAAAAAAACACTTTTTTAAACTTTTTTTTACTGTTTACATTTGTCCCACTGTGGGACTTCACGTTTTTAGGGTTTGATCCCTGCTCAATTCAGTACAATACTTTCTTCCTCCAGGCTGGATCCCCTAGGCTTCCGTACATGGCAGACACTGATGCCTGTGTAAGGCATCGGCACTGCCATGGCAACCATCATCCTCCTGCCAGCGCAGTGCGGGGGCCGATGGACTGAGAGGGAGCTCCCTCTCACAGACCACTCACACGCCACGGTCAGCGCTGACCGCGGCGTGTGAAGGGTTAATCCGCCGGCATCACTGCGCACAGCGATGCCGGCGGATGCAGCAGGGGCCCGGCTATTGGCAACAGATCATGTCACGTACATGCACGTGAGGATGCAGCAATTAGCCGCATTCGCTCACATACATGTAAGTGACAATGCGGGAAGGGGTTAATACCATATATTATAAAGTTTCTTACATTTGCCTGTTTAGATTAAAGTACTGAAATGTATGCAGCTGCGTCAAAGGTTAGTGACCATTTAAGCAGTCACTCAGGACTTTAGCTGGGAGCAGAATTACCACATAACCCATGACAGACAAAGGTCAGGAGGCCGGTTCTCATTTTAAGAAAACGTCTTGTGGTATTCTCTTACCATTATGTTGTTTAATTAACGACTGTGATAAAACAAGTTTTCCAGACTACAATAATTAATGTGTTTGGAACTGCCAGTTTGTATTTCACTTTACTTACAGTGGGTATAAAAAGTATTTAGTCAGCCACCAATTGTGCACGTTCTCCAACTTAAAAAGATGAGAGAGGCCTGTAATTGACATCATAGGTAGACCTCAACTATGGGAGACAAAATGAGAACACAAATCCAGAAAATCACATTGTCTGATTTTTAAATAATTTTTTTGCAAATTATGGTGGAAAATAAGTATTTGGTCACCTACAAACAAGCAAGATTTATGGCTCTCACAGACCTGTAACTTCTTCTTTAAGAGGCTCCTCTGTCCTCCACTCATTACCTGTAGTAATGGCACCTGTTTGAACTTGTTATCAGTATAAAAGACACCTGTCCACAACCTCAAACACTCACACTCCAAACTCCACTATGGTGAAGACCAAAGAGCTGTCGAAGGACACCAGAAACAAAATTGTAGACATGCACCAGGTTGAAAAGACTGAATCTGCAATAGGCAAGCAGCTTGGTGTGACGAAATCAACTGTGGGAGCAATAATTAGAAAATGGAAGACATACAAGACCACTGATAATCTCCCTCGATCAGGGGCTCCATGCAAGATCTCACCCCGTGGGGTCAAAATGATCACAAGAAATGTGAGCAAAAATCCCAGAACCACATGGGGGACCTAGTGAATGACCTGCAGAAAGCTGGGACCAACGTAACAAAGGCTACCGTCAGTAACACACTATGGCACCAGGGACTCAGATCCTGCAGTGCCAGAAGTGCCCCCCTGCTTAAGCCAGTACATATCCGGGCCCATCTGAATTTTGCTAGAGAGCATTTGGATGTTCCAGAAGAGTATTGGGAGAATGTCATATGGTCAGATGAAACCAAAGTAGAACTGTTTGGTAGAAACACAACTCATCGTGTTTGGAGGAGAGTGAATGCTGAGTTGCATCCAAAGAACACCAAACCTACTGTGAAGCATGGGGGTGACAACATCATGCTTTGGGGCTGTTTCTCTGCAAAAGGACCAGGACGACTGATCCGTGTACATGAAAGAATGAATGGGGCCATGTATCATGAGATTTTGAGTGCAAATCTCCTTCCATCAGCAAGGGCATTGAAGATAAAACGTGACTGGGTCTTTCAGCATGACAATGATCCCAAGCACACCGCCAGGGCAACGAAGGAGTGACTTCGTAAGAAGCATTTCAAGGTCCTGGGTGGCCTAACCAGTCTCCAGATCTCAACCCCATAGAAAACCTTTGGAGGGAGTTGAAAGTCTGTGTTGCCCAGCGACAGCCCCAAAACATCACTGCTCTAGAGGAGATCTGCATGGAGGAATGGGCCAACATACCAGCAACAGTGTGTGCCAACCTTGTGAAGACTTACAGAAAACGTTTGACCTCTGTCATTGCCAACAAAGGATATATAACAAAGTATTGAGATGAACTTTTGCTATTGACCAAATACTTATTTGTTTTCTCATTTTGTCTCTCATAGTTGAGGTCTACCTATGGTGTCAATTACAGGCCTCTCTCACCTTTTTAAGTGGGAGAACTTGCACAATTGGTGGCTGACTAAATACTTTTTTTCCCCACTGTACCTTACCTTTGTCTTATGCATCTCTATAGCGGAACCCCAGTCACAAGATGGTTCTGGGGTTCTTCCGATGTCACAACCCTCTTCCAGTCTTCTTGTCTGGAGAGAGCATGTCCTCACCATGGGTGGTCAGTACATGGTGCTGAAATCCTTCCTGTGGTTATGGCATTTGTGCTCTATACAGGGGGTCTATAGCCATGGCTGGCAGAAGGCTTCTGAGCTGGCACAACCTACGGACCGCCCATGGTGGTTGGTAATGCACTATTAAACTCTCTAAAACACAAGACAGAAGAAAAGAGAAGTGGATATGACAGCAGCAGAAGGACCATCTTGTTTAGTGGAGGGGGTCATGTGACTGGAGATCTGATCTACAGATACAAACCACAAAGGCAAGTAAAGTATATTACAAACTGATTAAAATTACAGATTAAAATTAATGACCTATACTTACTGTAACTCGGAAAAACCTCCCATGCATAATTCCTAGTATAAAACCCAGTAGTACTACTGTACTTTCATCAATATATGTCTGCACATCAAATATCTAAAACCAAATAACATTCCTCACAATAATTTACAAATTAATGAATGTCGTAATAGCACTATGGATTGCAGGCTATGCTCCATTTACCTAGTGATATGACAAGTACCAGACTTATGGCCCATATCATTCTCAAGTTCAGTCTGACCTGTAATATATCCAAATATTGATTTCCCACTAGTAGTAAAAGTATGTCCAGAAATCTTAATGAAAATGACATGACCAATAATAGACTGAAAGCAATATATCCAGCAATGATAAAGGCTCTATTAACACTATTCTGTCATATCTAAAAAAAATGTTAGGGAGTGAGGACTTTTTGTCAATGTCTCAATTTATAGTTAGTTACGAACATAAGCTTAAAGGGGAGACAACCCCATTTTCTTAAACGATTATATTTGTTTTTAACTATATGTTATCTGTAATTCCCAAGTAACACAGTCTAGGGGTAATTTCATAAGGAACTTACTAATCTATCAGTACCTTCGTGGATTGCAGGAGAAAACCAAAGCACCTGGAGGAAACCTCACAAATATGGGGAGGAAATACAAACTTATATTGCTCCTAAACACTTGAAACACCATATTATTACTACTAGTGTAGAGCGAATTGAACCTGATCAGAATTTCAGCTAAAATACGATTCACAGTGAAGCCAAATTTCCTTGTGCTATCTAATCGATTTTCTGTGAATAGCGATACAAAATTTAAAAAAAAATCATACGTACCTCCTCCATTTGAGCGTGAGGAGCTGGCCTCTACCATTTTGATTGAAGATCTCGCACGAAATCCTGTGCGTGGTGACGTATGATGTCACTATGCCGGCCGATGTGATTGCTATGCGAGATTTCACACTAGATCTGATGGCGTTGGCCAGCTCTTTGCGATCAAATGGATAAGGGTAAGTATGATTTTATAAATTTTTTTGTATTTTACACTGTGTTATTACTGTCAGATTCCGCGATCAGCTATGTATGCAGCATCTGAGGGGTACAATATGCTTTCTGACAAAGTAATTTGTCACGAAGCAAATGTTTTTGTAAAATCTGGGAAAGCAGCCGAATCGAATTTTTGACATTTAGTACATGGCTCCAGTAAGAAAACAAAGGCTGTCCATACATGATGCAGCCCGGTCACTAATTGCCAGGCTCTACCTGTACTTGCCATTGTGTTAAATATGTGGTTATTAGTGGTAATCCACATACGGATCCTCAGGGGGGCTGTATAGGCACCTAAACAGTAATTTTTAATGCATTTGTTAATAATGGCTCCTAGAGTAACTAGACTACCAAAGGGCAAACAGCTTTTATCTCCCTATCTACATGGCAAATATAGACAAACACAAAGCAGATGGGATATGACCAGGTGGATGCAACCGTATAAAATCCATACATTTATTGTAGATGTTGGCGTGAAATAGAATTTATGAATAAATATTCTTCTCAGAGCCATTAAAAGTCAAAGATGGAGCCAAGGTAATTCAGCGCACCTGTATGGAAGTAGATGGAAAGGTGGAGCCTGCCCTGTGTTGTTTCAGCTTTTACACTCCACATCAGCTGTAATTGCTTTAGGCTATGAACCCAGGTTGAAGCAGGAGAGGATAATCATCCAACAGCTATTTACACTCTATATCTACCATTTATAGGCTTTTTGTTGGCAGTGTATGATATGATTTGCAGCTTCTATAAATTGATTTTCAATGTTTTTCCCTTAAAGTGCAAGAACACATTTCATTATAGGTTTACTGAAATATGAAATTGCCACAGGGTATCAATGCAGTCAGAATTAACATGTTGTCTTCAAGAGTTATTAAAAGCACAGGCTTCAGTAATTAAACTTACCTCATTAATGCAAGTTAAATAAGGCTAAGATAACAGTCGAAAACAAGCAGTGAGTCACCAAGACCATGAGAAGGTTACTTCCTCTACAATCACATCAACTCTGGCCCATAAAATAAAAAGGAATCAATGGCACTTTCTTTTATAGAAACTGGGTGTTGTGAGTGACTTTCTCTCTTTCTCTCTCCCTATCCCTCCTCCTTGCTCTCTTCTAACTCATTCTTCTCTGCAAAAACTTCCTGACTCTAATCAAAAAAAGATTGTAATTCTGTGGTATCTAATTTTTTTCCCCAAAACGTCAGATCAAATTTTGATTCTATGGAATCATTTTGCTCATCTCTAATAGAGACCATGCAACCTTCTTCAGACCATGCGACCTTCTTCAGACCAAGACAGTGGCCTTGCTTTCCTGCCCATTGACAGTGGCCTTGCTTTCCTGCCCATTGACAGTGGTCTTGCTCTCCTTACCACGAAAGTGGCCTTGCTCTCCTGCCCATGACAGTGGCCTTTCTCTCCTGCCCATGACAGTGGCCTTGCTCTCCTGCCCACGACAGTGGCCTTGCTCTCCTGCCCACGACAGTGGCCTTTCTCTCCTGCCCATGACAGTGGCCTTGCTCTCCTAACCATGACAGTGGCCTTGCTCTCCTAACCATGACAGTGGCCTTGCTCTCCTTACCATGACAGAGGCCAAGCTCTGTTAATTTCTGTTCTAAATGCATTGGTTGCTCACAAAGAAGAAGTGGCAGAGACCAATACTTATACCTGCTGTCCTACAAAACAGATCATACCTATTGCCATTGTGTCTCCAGGTGATAGAGAAAGTTAACGCTAAAGGTAACATGACGAATGATTTTGATTAAAATCAGAGAGTGACACGTATAAGGAGGATTTATCAGGGACCAGCTTTTTACTCCAGTCTATGATTAGGATGCGCCTAATTTATGAAAAAGATCAGGGGCGTAGCTAAAGGCTCATGGGCCCTGCTGCAAGAGTTTAGTTTGGGCCCCCCTTCCCTCAGTGCTTTGTGTGTCTTCTTATGCGGCACAAGGGTTTTTGGGCCCCCTCAGGCTCCTGGGCCCGGTAGCGACTGCTACCTCTGCACCCCTATAGCTACGCCCCTGACAAAGATCAAGTCTCTTCATAAATTAAGTGCATCCCCTGGCAGCCTGTGCTCTACACCAGCTCTTTTAATATAGATAGTGACAGAAAAATCAAGAAAAATTCTAAAAACAATATGTCAGGATTTCATTTTTTTTTTTGTATTTTCTATATCACTATGTATATTCTAAAATAAATTCTGGTCATTTTCTGGTGACAAAGGTGAAGTAAAAGTCTTTCCTTTATGTTTCTCATTCTTTTGGAATCCACTTCTGTCTTTGGCTTAAAAAACTGCATGAAAAACTAGCATAGAAACTGCAGTATTTTTCTATAAAATAAGGGGGAAGAGAAGGACTTATGAAAGGATATACAATTTTTTTTTGGCATACAAAATATGCAAATATTTGCATAAGTGCCATTTTTTCATTTTTATACCCAATACTTTTGGGGGAGAGTGGGTGGGGCTTGTAGTAAGAGCACGACCAGACAGATTTACTATAATTTCTCCAGAAACTATAGCACAAATCTGTGCAAGCTTGTAACTGGCAGAAATGAGATATTCTGGCACACATTCTCCAAGAAGATGCAACACACTGTACTCTAGTGTGCTTTCCATGAAACTCCTCACACTTTGTATGAAACTACAAAGGGTGAGAAAGAGAGAATTTTCCAAAGTACTTTTGATTCAGGTAGAATTGATTCATATCTGATTTGAATCATTTGGGCAATTTAATCTTACTGGACCTGAAGCGAATTTTAAGAAATTCGCTCATCTCTAGTGAGTGTGTGTGTGTGCATACGGCGTGCCTATGTATTTTAGATGTACCCTAGCAAGACTAGTACAAATAAAGTCTATTTCTAGGATGGCTTATTAATATGATGGTAAAAAGTGCAAATTATAGTCGTAAAGAAGTTATGGAGACCAAAAACCTTGCAGTTCCAGCCATAACCAAACTGTTGCATAATAATGGCTTCAATGACAAACAGCGTCAGAAACACAGTAAAGCCATTCATACACAGGATGGTGTCTGAAGCATGAACCGATCTTTTGAAGGGTGTGAGAAAAAATGGTGTTATACTCATATGAAGCACATATGTGCAATAAAAAATTTTATTTACTTGGCCGACGAGGAAAAATAAGCACAATAATCCATTCCATTAAGCACTGAAATAAGCAGTTGCATCCATGTCTCCATAAATCTGGCCTTAAGAGTTCATGTCTATAGATCGCTTTACTTCTTTTTCAAAACTGCTGATTAAAAAGGAATACAATTTAACGGGCCTTGTGGGATAAAATCAACAACAAAGTGTAATAAAAGACCTCGCCTCACAGCTGCTGTAATATGTGTTATAGACTGAAGCATGGTTACAGTACAGAGATATGACTGCACAAAGGTACATGGATGCCATGCTGATTATTAATGTGATCTAAGACAATAGCAATTAGAAATATTTTTCACTTGCATTCTGTTGGGTTTTCCAGGAGTAGAATATTGATGACCTATACTCAGGAAAGCTCATCAATATCTGATCCGGTGAGCAGATCACTCCCATTCAAATGAATCAGCCTGGGCTGCAATACCAAGCACAGCCACTATACAATGTACAGCGTAGTGCTTGGTAAGCTGTGAGGAGGCCACTGCGCTCACCAGAGTGACACAACCGCTTTAAACAGCTGATCGGTGACGTGCCAAGTGTCGAAACCCCAATGATCAGATACTGATTACCTATCCTGAACATAGGTCTTCAATAGTCTAATCCCAGAAAACTCCTTTAGTTATTCTATTCTACAAGATACTTGAATCAAATACAGGATATATCTAAATGTATTAATATTTTATGACCTATATATAAGCAAATTCTGACACATATCAGGTTATTGGAAATGCTGAACGCCAGAGCTTGTCCCAGTTGGTCAACATAGAAGGGGCTGTAGACACAGCACAAATGACCTGGATAAGATTTCAAATAGACACAGTGACAAAATTCTCTCCGTTTTGTCTTTTCACCAAGTCCTACTATCTTCTTAGTAGACTCTGCTGCACAACATGGAGAAGGTCATTCGAGAAGGGTGATGGCCATGGACTTTTTGGAAATGGAAAAATATTTACTTTGTGCAAGATGTCCGGGAATTCTGCATTCTAGATTGAAATGATGTCAGAAACAAACGCTTTTCCTCTCTACAACCATTTTATAACAGTAAGTCAAGCACTATGGGGGTCATTGGCGTGCACTGGCGGTGGTTGTGCCGAAGTTATGAAGAGGCACTGGACTCTACATAACTTTGGCACATCCACTTCCAGTTTAAATCTACAGAAGCTTCCCTGCTGGCCTAAATTTAGACCATTTGCTATGCTTAAAACAGGCGTAGAAAAATATAAATGAGACCGGCCTGCCGGTCCGTTCCTTTCCCCACCAACACCACGCTCCCTTTTTTAGACCTGGCGTGAGCGCGGAAAGTCGCTGATTGAGGTGCAAATAACCTCTAAGCTGCAATCTGAGCCAGAAATATGTCAAAAATAGGCGAATTTCTGTTAATAAATTACCCCCTATGTAACTATTTTTATTAAAAACACATTATCCTATCCCAAATATAATTTGTCATGTTAATTCTTTGTAACAAATTTACTGAAATACTCCAGGTTAGATCTCCAATATGAAATTTACCAGGGCCTGTGGACATAGGGGATCATTTATCAAACTGGTGTAAAGTAGAACTGGCTTAGTTGCCCATCAGGGTTGCCAACCGTCCAGAAATTTCTGAACAGTCCGTAAAAATAGGTGACTTTTTTCCTGTGTTTGTGAAAAAAATAGATGTGTCTGTGATTTTTTGGAGGCTGGTGTTACTTGATTTTGGTGGTAATTATCATAATTTTACAGCACACAGTAAATGATGGTAATGAGATATTATCATTGAGCTATAGACATATATTACGTATCATCTTTATCATTCAATATGGTTTTCCAATTTATCCGTAAAAAAAAAAATTGTCTGTCCGTGATTTTTGGATAAGTTGTCCAGAAAAAAGAAAAACTCTGGTTGGAAATCCTGTTTTCCATAGCAACCAGTCAGATTCCACCTTTCATTTTGGACAGCTCCTTTGGAAAATTAAAGGTGGAATCTGATTGGTTGTTATGGGCAACTAAGCCAGTTCAACTTTACACCAGTTTGATAAATCACCCCCATAGTTTCCATGTTGGTATGCCATTAAATCTAGTCAATACTTACAATACCTATAGGGTACACTGAGTAGACAATCTAAATGGGGTAGGTAAGTATAAGTGAGTCCTGTTTTGTGGGTTTATGCTTTCTTAGACAACTTTACCATATAATAAATAACCATATACCTAAATCGTGCCACCATACAGTAGTATTTAAAATTCTACCAGCCAGTACACATACAAAGCAGCCGTACTGTACCATCCTGTACACATAAAAAATGGTGGGGGTTGATGCTCCATACTGAGCTAATGAGAAGTTCACCTGGATGGCAGTAAAAAAATTAAACAACAAAATTGTAGCTTGATAGCAGCCTATGGAAGTGGTAATCACAGCTCCGGAAGGAAATTATAGAACTGTGCATATGAACTTTGGTGGCCTCTTGAGTGATAAAGGGGGTATTTTAAACCTATGTGAAAAGAAAAACATAAGTCAATGCTATGAACATTCTTAACAGCATAGGGACAGCCATTCTTCATTTCACAATTTTGGCAGCCCCAATAGTATCATTTATCACCAACTGTCTTCAGTATATTTTTGGGTTTATATTTTATGAACATTCTGCAAGCTCAGAAGGAATGGGAATTGGAGTGGTATTGGTTCTGGATTCTGGCTACAATAATTATTCACACTGGCAATCCTTAAACGGATGCTTCCTAGGGCCAAAGCAAACCTTTTCTTCCCTCGGGACACAACATGATGTTGGGGCTCCTGTCTGATGGTAGTTGGGGTGCCCTTGGTGGTGTGGGTTCAGTGTGGGTACAAGACAGGAGATGTAAGCGCAGTGGCTGGAGTATTGTGCTAGAGTCAGTAACCAGGCCAGTTGTAGAAAAGTATTTCTCGCTCTTTACTAAAGTGCAGAATGAGAGTTGGGGTACATCCAGTGGTATGAAACAGTTCTAATCAGTTCACAGAGCTAATCTTCCCAGATAGTGATGCATGGATGTGAGTAATGATGAGGTTGCAGTACTATCTCCAAAGTATCTCTCTGCAGAATCTAAGGCCGACAATATTATTCTTGCAATGGTGTCTAATTCCAGCTGAGGGGTACAGGATTAAAATACGGTTGGCCAGACCGTTTCCAAGTGTGGAAGCATGTATTAACATTGTCCCCGTCACTGTAGTAAAGACTCTATGAACCTTAAACAGCAAATACCTCACTAACTGACTCCAATGATTGACCATGCAGATTCAGGACTTCTTGGTTCTTTCCTTCCTCTTTTCCTGGAGTACTGTTTAGTAGAGATGGTTTTTTATCTATAGATCTCTTAGAAATAGTGGTTCTCTGGGATGAAGGCCTAGTTCTCTGAAGACTGAGCACATGTACTTCCCGCTCACTTCCTCCACTAGCATACTAATGACTGAGTTGGGGAAGATATAAGTCCAACACCTAACAGAGGCAGAGTCAGGATTAGTAACCCTGACTTATCTATACAAAACTATTCTGGTTCATCACAATACATTAGAATATTATATAACATTATATAACAAGAACATTTTACAAGTTCCCTATTATGGGGTACTGCAAATACACAGTTGCAGGAAAAAAATGCAGATATTACAGTTACTTATGTAAGCCTTTTTCATTCTTCTATTGCACTCAACCTATTTACAACAATAAATAAGTGGCCAGTGACAACAGCAAGGTCCAATTCCCAACTTCCTTTGACCTACTTCTTCCCATGATTTTTATACTTTCATTGGGAATGCAATTATTTAAGTTTCGAGGGAGCTCCAGTGTAGCTGGGGCTGACTGTGTAGCTGGCTGCTTAGGAGACACATTCCTTAGACATATTTCTTGGACTACAAATCCAGTGGAATTCTATTTTATGGCTATTCAGCTGTTTATGATGACTACACTGGTATTTAACTGACAAAACAGTGTTGATTTACAAAAATAGATTAAGTATAGGTGCCATCTGACCAAAACTGGGAACCTCAAACTGCTGAAAGATAGGAAAAGGTAATTATGAGTTGGCTTTTTCGACTGCCATTCTGATATTTTTCTCATTGACTTTGGGCTTTGAGGTTTTAGCTTCAGTTGAGGTCAGTTTTACTGCAAATTAAAAAATGTTATTAAACCACAAATATTGTCAGTCAAATAAAGTAGAAAAAACACATAACTCATTATTATAACCAGAAATATGCATTCATTACATTTTCTATTTAATTGTGTCTAAGTTGATGTTATGTATAAATGCTGACAAAAAACTGCTAAAGATTTCTTTTGATACTGTATTGAACATTTTTTGAATTTACAATTTTGACATGACTATGGCTTGGGGCTTAAACTGAGAAAAATGAGGAGTTTCAACATATTTAGGAGTAGGGATGAGCTAAGGTCTGTTTTCAAGTTCAGCGTACAAGGTTCAGGTTATCTAAGAATTCTGTTATGGATTCCGCTACCGTGGACCATAAGTTATAGTCAGTAGTTGAGGAATCCATAACGTAATTCTTAGATATCCCCAACCTTGTACACTGAACTTGAAAACAGAAGTTCGCTCAACACTATGTAGCTGGGAGGAGCACTGATTAAGCATGTCCCCCAGGTGTGGAGCTCCAGGGGGGCACCAACATAATATTCTGACTTGGTCACCAAAATGAATCTGTGCACCAGGTAAATGAACGTTTAGCTACATGTATGAAATACCATCCCTAGTAGTGATTTTTTTTATATTATGCTTAATATGTCTTTAGAGCTAATGCACACTTATGGTTCCTTATGCACTTCATGGTTAATTGAATGATGCCTCCATAAGGGAATGTTTTCCCCAAAGAACCAATGTCTCTGGGAAGGATGATCCAGCAATAAAGCATGTGTGCACAGTGAGGTACAATATAGCCGCACAGCACACTGTGTCATCTACATAAGGCCTTACATCACTGATCAGTCTGAGCTTTTTTACATGCAGCAAACTCAAATTTCCAACACTAGATTAACATTAGTTAGGATGAGAGCAATTTTTGGAAATTAACATTAACCATGTGTCCATGTCTCCCTATGAGTCAATGTCTGACTTTTTAAGTCTTGGAGCATGGCAAGGTAAAATAATCTATTGAGATGGTTCTCCTTGCACATTATTTTCCCATAGAGCATCGGCACTAAGTCTCCATAAACAGCTGGTCTCCTTATGCTGCATCCAAGGCATCTCTGTAGCCAGCCAGAATCCTGCTCCATACTGAAAAATTTGTAAACTAACAGGAAGCCACTTCCAGAAGGTGGCACTAGCGAGACACTTCTCTTTCAATGGATAGAAGAACAAGTCACTGCCAGAACTTTCCTTCAGAAGCTTTTCTGTTAGGCCCTATTTACTTCACGATAAGCCCAGGATTTATCATACCCACTGGGAAATGCTGTCTACATATATGCATTAAACATATCATAGGAATCTATGGGGCTCCATTCAACCAAAGAGTACAAGTAAATGTACATTTCTTTATTTCCCACAAAAAAGTATAATTATTTTGCATGAATATTTCTGGGCAACATATTATATGCCTGTACAGTGGCATACATCACAGTCTTCCATTGGAGGTATACAGGTTCGTCAGCAATACTCCCAGTCCAGATGTATACATTTGAAGGTAACTCTATTGTGATGTGAACAGAGTTGAACAGAAACATCACCAAACCTTTTTCCAATGACCTCTGCTATTAAGGAACATTCCCTAAACACATTAGTATTCAGTAGGTTCATCGAACAGTCATCTCATGTGCATTTCCAGCCTTAAAGGGGCTGTCCAGAATTTTTATAGGACAGGCCATCGATATCTGATCATTGGGAGTCCGACACCCCACAGGCACACTCTGGTGTCAGAAGTAGATGCCGGAACTACAGACTTCCATCCATTGTGTAATGGACAGAGCTAGTTACTGCAGCACTGCACCAAATTATTTCCATGGGAGAAGACCTGCAATAGCTAGCTCCATCCACTATAGGCCTACACAATGGACGGAGCTAGGTAGCTCCAGCCCCTACTTCCGGCGCCAAAGCTACTTTGAGGCAGCAAATAAGCAAAGGTGAGGGATGTCAAACCCAGGTTAATCATATATTGATGGTGTATACTGAAGAGAGGACGTTAATATAAAAATCCTGGATGATACCTTTAAGTGTATCAAGTATAGGAAAACTAAACAGTACAGGGGATGCCTTTTATCATCTCTATAGCGTCACAATATCACATCTGCTTTAACTATATAACATTATTACACATTTTGGTTCCTATCTGGATGAATACCTGATTGTTTAATTGGGAAAAATTATATAGGAAACACAATCTGCACTGTAGTATAATACTGTACAATGCAGTGTTGTTCAGTGTGGTTTTCTTCAATGTGGATGTAATAAGCTTCAGCTGTATGGATAATAATGATCATTATGGAAAAGAGAAATAAGTACGTCAGATAGCCTTGATGGAAATTACCTTTATGCCAATTTTAACTCACTTATTATAGGTAAGATTGGTCATTTCTGATTAAATAATAGAAAAATCATAGCCACATTGAGTGCTTGTAATAGTCTAAAAAAATATAATAAACATTGCAAAACCTTAGAGCAATTCATGTATAACGCACTATAAATCGCATGTAGTTCATCTCCTGTGGCCGACATGATGATGAAAGCCTTAATACAGATGTCGGAAACCAGGCTCAATGAGATAATTACAGTGCCTTGCGAAAGTATTCGGCCCTCTGGAACTTTTAAACCTTTTGCCACATTTCAGGCTTCAAACAAAAAGATATAACATTTTACATTTTTTGTGAAGAATCAACAACAAGTGGGTCACAATTGTGAAATGGAACGAAATTTATTGGATCATTTAAACTTTTTTTGTAATAATAAAACTGAAAAGTTGGGCGTGCAAAATTATTCGGCCCATTTACTTTCAGTTTAGAAAACTCACTCCAGAAGTTCATTGAGGATCTCTGAATGATCCAATGTTGTCCTAAATGACTGATGAAGAGAAATAGAATCCACCTGTGTGTAATCAAGTCTCCGTATAAATGTCTCAGGATTCTGTTTAAAACACAGAGAGCATCATGAAGACCAAGGAACACACCAGGCAGGCCCGTGATACTGTTGTGGAGAAGTTTAAAGCCAGATTTGTATACCCAAAGATTTCCCAAGCTTTAAACATCCCAAGGAGCACTGTGCAAGTGATCATATTGAAATGGAAGGAGTATCAGACCAGTGCAAATCTAAACTTTCATCCCTCTAAACTTTCATCTCAAACAAGGAGAAGACTGATCAGAGATGCAGCCAAGAGGCCCATGATCACTCTGGATGAACTGCAGAGATCTACAGCTGAGGTGGGAGAGTCTGTTCATTGGACAACAATCAGTCGAACACTTCACAAATCTGGCCTTTATGGAAGAGTGGCAAGAAGAAAGCCATTTCTCAAAGATATCCATAAAAAGTCTTGTTTACAGTTTGCCACAAGCCACCTGGGAGACACACCAAACATGTGGAAGAAGGTGCTCTGGTCGGATGGAACCGAAATCAAACTTTTTGGAAACAATGCAAAACGATATGTTTGGCGTAAAAGCAACACAGCTCATCACCCTGAACACACCATCCCCACTGTCAAACATGGTGGTGGCAGCATCATTGTTTGGGCCTGCTTTTCATCAGCAGGGACAGGGAAGATGGTTAAAATTGATGGGAAGATGGATGGAGCCAAATACAGGACCATTCTGGATGAAAAGCTGTTGGAGTCTGCAAAAGACCTGAGACTAGGACGGAGATGTATTTTCCAACAAGACAATGATCCCCAAACATAAAGCAAAATCTACAATGGAATGGTTCAAAAATAAACGTATCCAGGTCTTAGAATGGCCAAGTCAAAGTCCAGACCTGAATCCAATTGAGAATATGTGGAAAGAGCTCAAAACTCCATCCAACCTCAAAGAGCTCAAGCTGTTTTGCAAGGAAGAATGGGCAAGAATTTCAGTCTCTAGATGTTTAAAACTGATAGAGAAATACCCCAAGCGACTTGCAGCTGTAATCGAAGAAAAAGGTGGCGCAACAAAGTATTAATGCAAGGGGGCCGAATAATTTTGCACGCCCCACTTTTCAGTTTTATTATTACAAAAAAAGTTTAAATGATCCAATAAATTTCGTTCCATTTCACAATTGTGACCCACTTGTTGTTGATTCTTCACCAAAAATTTAAAATGTTATATCTTTTTTGTTTGAAGCCTGAAATGTGGCAAAAGGTTGAAAAGTTCCATGGGGCCGAATACTTTCACAAGGCACTGTATAAATTCTCAAATGTGTATTTTTTTTAATTTTTATTGTGTACTGTATATATTTAGCTGTTTAGCTTGCATTTGGAGCAAAAAATGATTGCTGCTGCTTATGCATTGCAATCATATACAAACCAAATTAGCAGGCATTGGTTTTGCTTCTGCTATTAAAGGGGTTATCCCATGACTAATGTAAAAATGAAAATCAGACATCATATAGTCCATGCCAATCTCTTTCTAACAAAGCCAGAACCAGACCTGTACCTCACATGGATCCAGAGATCTCCACATTCATTGCTCTATACAGATACATTTTATGGAATAACTCAGGAGCTATGCTAGAATTTTTATTACATGTAATTATAGAAGAATTCAGATCCAGGTGCTCGTTTGAAAACTGTAGAATATTTTTCGTGGGACAACCTCTTTAATGAGTGAATTTCTAGAAATTCGATTTGGGTCTGATTCGCTTGAATCAGACATCTGATTCATCCCGAACAATTCTACCCAAATTGAAAGTGCTTCAATCTCCCTGAGAGACTGTGAATGACAGAGGTAGACTGGCCATAGCCCAAGCCCTCCTTACTGCCGCTAGCCAAGTACATAATGATCTGATGCTCTCAGATGGGAGAATCAGGCACCCGTGTACCTGGCCAGCGGCTGCAGCTGCCCTCCTGAATTCAATTATATGGCTGTCCTTATGACAGTGATAGTTAAATACTGCAGTAGGGTATAGGAACCAATGGCTCCATATCTTACTTACAGACAACTATAGGAGGACAGAACGTGCACCTATTGAAGGCCACCACAGAGGGACAACTTCTGGGGCAGTATCTAGTGCTGCACTATGGTGTGTCTGACCCTGCCCAATTGTGTTGGCCCCATCTACTTGTGTTAACACTGCCCAGGGGTGTACCCACAGGATGGGTCTAATGGGTCTTGACCCCTGCTAGAAGCAGTCCAAGATAAGTGGGGGAGGTGGCAGCAGCAGGGCCATAGGAGATGAACGCTTCCATTATAGAAGCACTCATCTCTCTACATTCATCAGCATTGCCGTCCACAGTTGATTGCTGCGTTGGGGCAGGGGAGCAGCGTCTCCCTTCCCCATTCCTCTGATAGGTGCCAACTTTATTCTACTTGGGTCCACCTAAGCCAAATTTCTGGGTGCTCCCCTGACACTGCTATTTCTGTTGCCCTGTGTTCTATCAATTTAGACCTACAACATGGGGGCCACCGTTAGGTTTTTTTTCAGGGCCACTTAAATCCCAGTCTACCCCTATTGAATGACAGTCTTTCTCGTTCTCTCCCTGTCTCTCTATCTGCAAAAATTCTCCCGAATCACATGAAATTCTCTTGCTGTAGAATCTAATTTTTTTAAAAAAATTCAAGTTCAATTTTGATCCTATAGAATCGATCCACTCTAGCTCCTGCCCTCTGTCATTTTAATGCTATGAAAATTAAGGGGCTAGTAAAGGCCAAATCGAAACTAAGAAGGATCTAAAACAAAAGGAAATAAGTTCATGAAATGCATATTAATCATTTCTGTGGCTGCCACCAATCCCTGAGTTCCTAGACAGACCACTTAATGTTCTCTGCAGCAAGTCCAAGTTCTTCATAATGTAATACAGGCCACAAAGGGTTAACTGAATCATTTTTAACTATTGCTAGTTAATTTATCTCTTACAACTGCAAATATACTTCGTTGAGTTTGTCAGTCACCTGGGGCCGGCTAGATTACAAAGGCACAGAAAAATGCTTCTAATCTTCCATCATTTACCACAAAAAAAATATTAAGCAGTCTATGTGTTAAAGATGTAGAGGGTTTGAAACTGAGCAGATCTCCGCAGCAATGAAAGGCTATGGGGTAGGTGTCAGAAAAAGAACACCACTGCACTCCAGCGCACAACCATAAAGTGTGCTGTAAAAACAACACCTTTTAAGTCTCATTAACCCTTTACTGCGCCCTTACCCACGTCCTTTCTACTTTACGTTATCCTTATATCATAGGAAGAAAAAATATTTAGTGTTTATATTTAAGTAAAAAAGGGAAATGAAAAGAAAATTGGCAGAATTGTGATGACTCTTCCCAAAATACAGGGTTGCTCTGGATTAGAAAAACGTGGCTGTTTTCTTCCAAAAAGAGCACCACTCCTTTCCATTGCATCTGGTATTGCAGCTCAGCTCCATTGGAGTCAATGGGGCAGGGCTGCAATACCGCACGCTACCTGTGGACAGGGGGTGGTGCTGGTTTTGGAAGAAAGGAGCCATAAGTTTTCAAGTCATAATAAAGCATATTTAATTACGAAATGAAGATGACTCACAGTGACATATCCTCTTTTATATAGTTAACTTCATTCAATTTTAATTAAAATGGGGCTTTAAAGTGAATTTCCACCATTTAAGTAAATTTGGTGCTTATTCATTTCTTACAATATCACTATACCCTTCTAATATCCATCAGTGGTCAAAGCATTTCTTAAACATTGCTCCAATTCCCCTGCATAGGAATGGAGTAAAAATAAAAAGATAAAATTGTAACCTTGAATCAACACTAGGGGGAGCTTAGGGGTTACTGTGTTAAAGGGGTTGTCTCACCACAGACAATGGGGGCATATCACTAGGATGGGACATGCACCTATACTGGGAACAGAGCCCCACAAGGTGGTGGCTGGAGGACTCTGGTCCTCCAGCCACCAGAGCTCTCCCCATAGAAGTGAATGACAGCAAACCGCGCATGACCGCTCATCACTCCCATTCACTTCTATGGGCCCAATGGAAATACCCGTTCTTGATATAGGTGCGGGTCCCAGCGGTGGGACCTGCACCTATAAGACAATGCTAGGATATGCCCCTACATTTTCTATGATAATACAACCCCTTTAATATTGAGTACAGTTTCTACACAAGTTTACAACTGGACAACCTCTTTAATGCATACACATTACGCAGTCAGCTCCTAGGCTCCCTCTTGTGGTGGCTAAAGGCATCCAGAATTTTATAATATAACCCTATATCTATGCAGGGTTTTGGGAGCTTTGAATCACCCCCCCCCTCCTTCCCCCACAGAGCTCTGACCAATATGAAAATATATTTTAATAATAGATACAATATTTTCAAAAGAAACTTTCCAAGATGGACATTCACATGGTTAATGAAATATCTCCCAAAATTATGCATATAAGGATCTACATGAAAACATATGTAAGGTGTGTTAGATATTCCTTCTGCAATCATGGCTCCTGTGCCCCTGATGCAGCTGTGAGCAGGGCCATTAAGGGGTTAATGTTCCCTTTCTGAATGGCAATGAAAGCACTTCACAAATGCATTTGCGGTAAGTTCCACATTTCCCCAATGTCAATCAAGGCAAAGAAACGTACAGTAATTTATATCTAATTTAATAGTTACCATATGTCTAATCTCTACATTTTGGAAACAAATGTTCGGTGGGGGAGGGGGGGTACATGACATTAAATATACTTAAACATTTAACTAAACACAGAATAATTCTCGACCATGGAACATGAATTGCAGTTCATTCCAGCTCTAACTCAACAAGGTTATAACAGCCCATTCATTATAGCAAGGGTAATGGTAATTAGAGCTGCGTGAATGGATCTTTCCACGGTTACTATTCACATTTCTTAGGTTTTGATCAAACCTGAATGAATGAATTAGTGAATGAATGAAATTTAATTTGGGGTAATCTGACAGACTGAACTATTAAGAACACGTAACACACACACCACGTGACATCTACGTGGCAAGTTGTCAGCTCATAATGTACACTTAAAGGAGTTGTCCCATCTGAGACATTGGTGGCATATCACTAGGACGTGCACTTATCTCCAGAACGGGCCTCTGAAAGTGAAGAAGACTGCACAGCACTGGCGCAGTGTGCTGTCCATTCATTTTAATGGGTATTCCAAAAATAGCCAAGTGAGAGTGCTTGACTATTTTCACAAGTCCTATACAAATTTAAGGGGTTGTCAAAATTTTTTGTTCTTTGTATGCTTCTAACTAATCAAATGTAATGGATTTACAATTCACTTACTTAATCTGTAGTGGCTCCTTTCTCAGATTTCACTGACGGTCACATGTCCTTTGATGTCAGCTTCTCTCCCTGCTCTGATGATGTTTCATGCAGACAAGCCTGGGGAACAGGTCTGTGTCTGTGCGGGCGATGTCACTGTTCTGACCACGCCCCCTGCATAGCTGAGCTGCTGTCTTCCCTGTGTCTCCCTTCTCACTGGATTCTTCAGGAAAGTTAACCCATTCTACCATCAGCAACACAGATTCAGAACTGGAGGCTTTGCTGAGCAGCTCCAGTGAAGAAACAAATGCTGGGCACAGGATCTTCCCTCCTCATTCTGCAGACACAGAGCTGACAGACTGGAGGAGTTCTGCCGAGTATCTATCTATCTATCTATCTATCTATCTATCTATCTATCTATCTATCTATGGAGCTTGCTACTAAAGTACAACTCTCAATGAAGTCAATAGGAGTTAGTAATTTTGAGACCTCTATTCTGGAAAAATCTGACGTTCCACGTCTATGGCTGGCCTCTCCTTCGGTCCACAGCTATTCCTCCTAAACCTCATACACTTGCATGCTCAGCTCAGCCAATCGTCCATGTGTTCTCAACAGGGTGTGGGGATTAATCCACTGCCAGACACCTCTGGCAGCAACTTATAGTTCTTCAGAATAAAGAATCGGATTTTAACACGCCCAACCCTTCTTTTCCTCAACATCGGCAATCAGAGGATAGTTGAGACACCACCATACACATTAGACAGTTGGCATGTTGATCCACATTCATCAAATCTGTATGGCCATTACATAATATCTACTTACCTATAAATCATTTTCTTTCTTTTACTTACTTACAAATTACCATAATGCAAACAAGCACTATGGAACTGTGACCTGCTGAATAGTAGGGTGGTCAATCACATTCTGCAACTAATTAGTTACATGGGGGCTCAGTTTTCTATAGGCTGCTGTGAGTATATTGGCACAGTGCTGCAAAGGTACGTGCACAATCATCAGTAGATCTGTTATGCTAGGGACTTCTGGGGACAGTTTAATGTATTTACTTAATTAACTTGTTTCACGGTAAATTAAATTATGTCAATGTGATTAAGATCAAGTTTCTGTTAAACCTGAGGAACTTTCAGTGCTGAGATGCTGAAAGAGTCAGGGTGGTGTCACACATAATCTTTTTTGGTGTTTTTTTAGGCAGTTTCTGAGTTTGTTGCATTTTTTACAGATTTTCTTGTTTTTCTTTTTCAAAAAAGCCAGCTCCAGATGTTTCATGGAAGTCCATTAAATTAAATGCAGCAGAAACAACTGGTTTTGTGTATTTTTTACATTTGTGCATTTTTTTAATAAATGACGTTTTTGTTTTTAAATGGCAGCATTATCTGTGTATGGTATTTTTTTTTACTCATTTTCTAGTGTTTTTTCCCCTAAACATCCATTATCTTCTTTTTTTCCCATTGCCTGAAAAATCACACACACCAAATGGCTTTTTTTGCTTTGCATGTTTTTGCCAATGTATTTTTTTCATACTGCTGTACAGATGAAGTGACATTACAGGTTGGTATATACTTATAAAAAAACACAACGCTTACAAAAAAACTCCATTAAGTGGGTCACTCAGTGGGTCAGTAGAAAACTATTAATGCATGGAAAAAACACATTGAAATCATGTAACAGGGAGCCGACAGCAAGCTCTCTCTCTGCAGCGCCGCCAGCATCTCTGTGAAGAGATGGAGAGAGGAGCCAGCGATGTGCGCAGCTGGCACCCTCGTCTCCATGGTGACAGGGGGTGGGGAGGAGCCGGCAGCGTGCATTCTCCTCAGCGCGGCCGGCGTCCCCGTCCCCCTCGGAACCGCCAGGGGTAAGAGTTGAGCGCCGACCTTGTCACGTGACCCATCCTTCTGCCCTATTTAAACAGGCAGCCTGCTGGCCACAGGTTGCCTGTGATTGGTTTCCCTATTTAGCACACTAGCTCTCTTTGAATATGTATCTTCTGGATTTGGACCTTGGCTTGTTACCTCGACTCTGACCTTGCTTGACCCTCTTGTGACTTATGCTATCTCCTGGTTTTGACTTTTGCCTTCCCCTCGTTCTGGTTTTGTTTTTGATTTGGATTTTGACGCTTCTCTTGGTTTTAGACTCGGCTTGGTATGTTACGCTTCTGTGTTCTGCTTTGTCGTTAGTTGTCTGTCTCCCATTATTCCCTTCCCTTTAAGGCCCTGCTATTAAAGTAAGTTAGTGACCGCTGTCCAGTTGTGCACCGTCATTTAGGACGGACCCTGCAAGTAGGTAGGGACAGTGGAGGGTTGGACCACAGGGCTGCACTGTTCCCTACTTATTCGTGACAAATAATTGGATCCATGTGCACGTCTGTGATTTACAGAAGTGTGAATGAGGTCTTAGGCCAAAAATGCCACACCTAAAAAAGCTTAAAATTTAGCATTTTTGAATTTTTTTTGTAGAAAAAACATACACTCAAAACTATGTTTGACAGCATCCTATAAGGCTGTGGCTACCCATAGACTTGTTGATGTGGTATTTTCCCATTTTAAATGTGGGATAATAGTTATCCCACAAATTTAATAAAAATATCTAGAGTAATGCCAACCATTTTTAACTATGTCAATGCAAAAAACGCTATTCTCCAGTTAATTTCTTATTAACATTATGTGGAGGACCTTTGTCTTTCCTTTGTGTGAGTGGCGATAGCTCATCACATGAGACAATCAAGAACCTACATATCCCAGCAATAAACTGCAATCAACTTTTGCTAAACTCTTCTACCCCTGCCCAAAAATAGCCCCCATACACAGCACCAGAGATTCCACTATAGCATTATGGTATGTAATACCCCCTCCCCACCTCAAACACACACAATTTTTTTTTTACTCCCCACTGTCTAGAGAGCAATGTAGAAGTAGGCACAAATAAAGAAGACCTGTCTGGAAACCTTCATCGGATCACTACCGGATACTGAAAGAATGCAGGGAAGCTACAGACCAGAATTTCAGCAATAGAATAAACACAAAAAACTAACATTATTTGTATTGTGTGTATATTACAATAAGATTTCATTTGAAATGCTCTATTTATTGCACAGTAATACTTTTCATGGGATAAGCCCTTTAATTATTGAGCTACAACTGTTGTCTAAAGCACCTGTTGCAAAACTACATCCCCCAGCATGCCCTAATAGATGTGGGCTGTGCAGGCATGCTGGGAATTGTAGTTTTGCAACAGCTGGAGGTCCACATGTCGGGCATCCCTGGTCTAAAGGATCACGATCAAGGTGCTTGACACTGCTAATAGTGTGAACTAGGCGATACATCCAGCGGCTTGCGCCCATCCCTGCCTTCCAGGGTCTATTAGGAAAATTACTCATCAAACAACTACTGCCGCTGCACAGCTGCTTCTTCTGATCAGCAAATTAGATGCTCCTATATATGCCTGGCTGTAACCTTCAGTCCTTGCCTGAGTAATTGGTCTCTAAAAGTCTTATTAGGTGCCTCTAGAGCGTTTAAAATAGCCACTATATGTTTGTCTGCCTGATTCCTGACCTGTGCCTGTTCACCGTACTGATCCTGCTCCACCTGTCCTGTCTTGTGGATTGTTTCACAGATTTGCATGAACTTTGCCAGCCTCGACCTTTGCCTGTTTCCTGACAATGTGTATTGCCTGATCCATCTGTGCCATGCTCTGGTGTCTCTGATCCCTATGGGTCTCGGCAGAGGTAGCGGCCTGGTGGCTACCCTGCAGAGCTGCCCAGATCCCTGTATAAGGGTTAAAGGGTGAATAGCAGGGGACCTCCAGGTCAACACTCTTAGATATAGCCCAAATGTAATGTAGATAATGTAGATGATGTCAACTGCCATCACTGCTGATCGCAGAGGACTGCAATAAGCCATATTAATTGATCAAGTGATTGACGCCACTGGAATACCCTTTTATAAAACAGAAACCACAACAGTATTATGAACAGAGACTTGGTGTGCTGTTTTGAATTCAAGTTTTTCCTTTTTATCCCTTTAACTATATATAACAAATGTGAGGTCGCCCCATCATTTTTCGTCATTTATGGCACAGTCTAGATTCATTTTAAGGTTAAGTGACAAGAGGAAGGCTCTGCCACCCGTTCTGTGCTTATTAAATCAGGCTGGCAGAACCCAGTGACACAGGTAATTCCATAGGCCCCCAGAACATAAGAAACGTATTTCCATGTAGAAATGAATATCATGTGTTTTATATTTAGGAAAGTTACATTTGGTTGACTGTGCTGCTTTTATTTGGTAATCTGTAATATATAACACGTGAACCACAGAAACACTTTCAGCAGTGAACAAAGCTCAAATAACACAGAAACACTGCAACAATAAAGTATGAATTAGAACTGATACTGATTTTGCCAATTTTTTTCCTTTGAACAGTAATTTGTTCAGTTTCCCTAAAACATCTCCAAATGAAGTGTCTTGAACTTTAAAGAGACAGTGACCAAAATAATTTCTATATGGTCCCTCATGGTACGCCATAATTCTTACGTACAGCAATGTTATCACACACAGGTAAATAGTGACAGTAATATGTAATGGTCTGATTTAAGCCCTTTTCTACCAAGTCTATTTTGATCCTTAATCCTTTTGGGCATGGCCTATGTTTAATTTTTCACTTTCATTTTCCTTCCTTCGTATTTTTTTATTTTCTGGTCACAGCAGCATGAGGGCTTAGTTTTTGCAGGAAAGGTTGTACTTTTAAATGTCACTGTTCATTTTATTATAACGTGCACTGGAAAACAGGAAAAACATTCTTTGTGAGGTGGAACTGAAAAAAAAACTATTCTGCGAAGGTTTTTTGGGTTTCGATATTATGTCCCTCACAGTGCACTAAAAATGAGATGACGTCCTTATTCTGCAGGTCAGTACAATTATGGTGATACCAAATTTCTGATAACCATAACGTTTTTATTTTTCAGTCTATATAGCTGTATGTGGACTTGTTTTTTGTGGGAAGAACTGTAACTTTTATTGGTACAATTTTTGAGGAACCTACAACTTTTGATCACATTTATTCAATTTTATTCGGGGGGAGAAAACATAGGTGAATCACAAAATTTTATTTTTTTTCCACTGCTGTGCTCAGAGCACAGGAAAAATAATCTGATATTTTAATAGGGCATCTTGGGATGTGGTGATACATACCGTGTTTGTTTTTTATTGTTTATTTTTATACAGTGCCTTGAAAAAATATTCATACCCCTTGAACTTTACCACATGTTTTCACATTACACCCACAAACTTAAATGTATTTTATTGGGGATTTTATGTGACAGTGTGAAGTGAAAGAAGATGATACATGGTTTTCAAAATTTTTAATAAATAAAAATCTGGAAAGTGTGGCATACATTTGTATTCAGTCCCCCTAAGTCAATACTTTGTAGGACCACCTTTCGCTGCAATTACAGCTGTAAGTTTTTTTTGGGGGGGCATTGGCTGCTTCTCTAATTAGTGCTCCTCACTGTCAGTTTAGGTGGAAGTTTGCAGTTGTGCCATACTCCTTTCATTTTCGGATGATGGATTGAAGTGCTCAGTGAGATGTTCCGAGTTTGGGATATTTTTTATAACCTAAACCTGCTTTACACTTCTCCACAACTTTATCCTTGACCTGTCTGGTGTGTTCCCTGATTTTCATGGTGACGTTTGATCACTAATGTTCACTGACAAACCTCTGAGGCCTTCACCAAACAACTGTAGTTAAATAACTTGCACACAAGTGGACTGTATTTACTAATTAGTTGATTTCTGAAGACAATTGGTTATACTGGATTATATTTAGGGGTATCGGAATACAGGGGGCTTAATACAAATACACACCACACTTTTCAGATTTTTATTTATTAAAAATTTTGAAAACCATGTATCATTTTCTTTTCACTTCATACATTCTTCCTACTTTGTGTTAGTCTATCACATAAAATCCCAATTAAATACATTTAAGGTGGTGTAATGTGAGAAAATGTGGAACATTTAAAGGAATCAGAATACTTTTTCAAGGCACTGTATGTAAAGTAGGGAAAGGGGTTTATTAGAATTTTTATAATTTTGTAAAAAAAACTTTCACTTTTTGAAAATGTGATCCTGATTGTTTCTTCCATACACTACAATGATTTACCAGCAGTATTTGAGGGTTTAAATCCCAGTCATTGAGGCCAGAACATTTCCATAATTTCTCATGTGTACTGGTGAAATCACTATTAGGATATGAATGTAATTTTCCTAGATACATACCTTGATTCACTGGGGAACCACAAAAAGAACTGCTCCACATCACAAACACCTTCAATGTGACACTGGAAAGCTGTGGTGAGGTTGCTGGAGATGACAACTTCATTATCAGGGACTAGATCTGGAGGGTCCTCTGCACAGTACAAAGGCATGTGCTGAAATCACAGCTTAGGTTATTTGATAGGGATGGTAAAATCACAGTTTATGACATCAGAAGAAGGTGACATCATAATGGGAAATGCCAGAGGCTTTGGTGATGACATCACCAGAACAATGTCATGGGCCTATCATCTCAGTCTATGTATGTGATGGCACCACTGATAACACTGTCAGTGACATTTTCGGATGTGTTCACTTTAAAGCCACAGACTGGGTGGTGGTGTCAAGTGTGATGACATCACAGCTGTGATGGCCCAAATGTCTCCCAATGTGCACAACCTCAAGTCCTAGGATCTGCATCTTTGCCAGACAACCATGGCACATTGATGATTTGCAACTACGATGATGTAACTGCAGTGATGAGGTCACTGAGGTTATGACGAAATAAAGGGCAAGGTCAAAGACATGTCCTTCTGGAAAATGACCTATTGTTTAAATCAATTGTATACTGTATGTGAAACATATTTTCTAGCAGCGATTTTTTTTTCCGTTGTCCTCATCTATATTTTTTTTTAAAAATCCAAAATCATGCACTTTTCACACTGGCTACTAGACCTAAAATATGTCAAGACTTACTGCTCTTTCAGAGCAGCCACATGGACCACAGACACAATTGACTAAGCCTGCACACTTGCGGTGCAGGGCTCCGTCAGGCTGTTTCGGTGGGTGAACAGCCCGCCGGATCCGTGCTGCCGCAGGTGCCCGTGTGGGGCAGGAACTGCGCTCCGGCCCCATTCACTGTTGTATTTTCACATGTTGTATTTTTGTTACAGTTACAGTTTTTGTTACAAATACAGTGCAGTTCCGGCCCCACACGTGCACCTGCAGCAGCATGGATCCGGCAGGCTGTTCACCCACCAGAACAGCCTGCCGGAGCCCTGCGCCGCAAGTGTGAAAGGGGCCTAACATGGGAGATTTTTCTAGACATGCAGAGTGACCTATGCAGAGGTCAGGAGGGAGTAGATAAGCTGTGACATCACCTATTGTGAATGGTGGATACTGTGTTTCTCATGACACCTTTTCTTTAAGGTCTTAGAACTACTGATAACAGAGAATATGCAGAGATATCCAATGTTCTCTCATTTTGGTGCAACCAAGTTACCGTCAGAAGCTACACTAAGTTTACGTATGTCACGTAAGGAAATACTGTTTATGCTAGCAAAATCTAGAGGAGAGAATATATGTTTAGTCAAGCTGTCATGATTTTATCCACTGAGAGCAATGAAATACAAAATGGTAAAACCCTTTTTTTTTGTTTATGCTGTAGTACTTTATATAACTGGTAGCCCAGCTTTAGCCTTAAGACATATTCTCTGAATATTTTAATTATTTTTGTATGAGACTTTACACTGAGCAACATGTTCAAGTTTCCGTTACAGCAATTCAAGATCTTGTTTTAAAGTTTAGCTTCGTCATAAAGATAGAGTGAAGGACTTTCACTCACAACCCTCTCTCCTCCAGGCAAACCCCCACTATGTGGAAGGAATCTCCTGTCGACTACTATAAAGCTTGAGAGGAAAACAGAGGCAGACATTGCACAATGACAACATTTGGAATATGGTAGTGTAGGTTTTGGCACAATATTCTATTTAATTTCAAAGGAGTGTGGGGATGTATCCAAACAAATCCAAGTTTAACATCTTGACCCCCTATGACTTTTTTTCTTGCAAGTACAGGGCAGTGTTTTAGATATTTTCTTTAAAAGGTCCCTGTAGAATTGTAAATCGCTCGGAAATTTAGTGAATTATGTGCATCCAAAAACTCAACATTAACAACAGCAGAAGGGGAAAAAAGCAGTTAAAATAATTTTATTTTTTTCACATCAATTGTGCATCCAAAAACTAAACAATAACAGCAGCAGAAGGAAAAAAAGAACTTAAATTTTTCCCCATCAATTAATTAAACTGCATTACACACATTTGTTAGCATAGATTCCATCCCTCCTCTCTCTCTGTACATAAATATATAAATATATATATATATATATATATATATATATATATATATATATACATATACATATACACACACATACATAAGGAGTTGGTTGCTTTGTTAAGAGTCCCGCAGACCTAAGCTGTGAGAAATCACCAACAGTTTCAAAACAGAGGAACTTAACCCGAGTTGATTGCGAGTTCATTCTCTTTTTATAACCCTCTGGCCACATGTGTGCAGTCAAGGACGGATTTCAAACCTGTGCCGTACCATGAACCCTAGGAAAACAAACCACATGAAACAAGCAGAAATTGACTCTATTGCCCAAGAGATTATAGCGGAAATTGATCCAAATTTGCTCTAGTTTTTATGAATTTCATTTTCTAGAGCTGTACCATGAACATATATTCCATGTAGAAGTATTAAGACTGTGACACTGTGGACTTTATTTTAGACGGATATAACAGAGTTATTTTATAGCACAATTTACAATAAACAACCAAATGTTAACATAAAATTTCATTCGCAAGAGGATTTAACTGGTGGCAAAATCATAAATTTTTGATGTTTTTCTTGCACTACTTCTGCCTGGCACAGTTGATATTATAATGGTAACATTGACTGGAAATACCATTTTAAGGAATAATTTAACAGAATGATGATTTTACGTGTTTCCAAATCCTCTGGAAAAATGTAATTGGAATAAACCTTTTCTCTGAATGGATAATGTCATTTTTCCCTGTGGCTGGGTTAGAGCATATACTCATGGGCAATTATTTTATAAAGCTACCTTTGGTATTTTTGGCAGCATTGTGCACCCTGAGAATTATAGGTTCCTGCTGGGCTTTTTGATCAATATGTGATCTGCATTAACTGTACCCATGTACCCCAGGATCTAGCTCATCACATTACTGATGATTAACCCACACAACTCATCTTGGATGCTCATCACATTCAAGATAAGCTTTTCTGAACAAAAATAATTTCTTCTTGGGGACAATACAGCAGTACAAAGAATGCCTATGTGTGTGTAATATAGAAGCACATGAACTCCGTACACTGTTGTACAGGGTCTGTTCATCTGGCCTTACCATGTGCATAAACCCTACTTAAGTTATCACAGTTAAAGGGGTTCTCTGGTCATTTTATACTGATGGTCTATCCTCAGGAAAGGTCATCAATATCTGTTCAGAATATGTACAACACTCCACATCAGCACAGATCACCTGCTCTAGCTCTAATAATGGACAATGGCGTTTATTGTTCATTATTAGTTCTGGCGCCTTTTAAGGAGTGTCCACTCTCTTATAAGTGATGGTCTTTCCTCAGGAGAGGCCACCACTATTTGATCGGTGGAGGTCTGACACTCTGCATCTCCGCCGATCATCTGTTCTGCAGTATGGGAGCAGCACTGCAGTAATCAGCTCTGTCTACTGCAGTATGTTCACTGTATAGTAGACAGTGCCAGAGATACTACAGTACAGCTGATTGGCAGGGGTGCAGAGTGTCCGACTGCTGACGATTAGATAGTGCTGGTCTATCCTGAGGATATGCCATCACTTATAAAATCTTGTTTTATGTCGTTTTTAAAGCCAACGCCAGATGTGGGTTCAAAAAGCAAAGGCTCAGTCTTTCCTTTATAGGTGTCCTCCATTTATGAGCCATTCCTGGCTTTGGCTTAAAAAGCTGCATAAAAAACAGAACTTAAAAAACCCAGCCTAAAACTACTGATAGGCAAAGTCAACATTGTACATGGTAAATTCCAAACATGTAACCACACCCATATTTTGCCCTGGACAGTCTGAATTTCCAGGGACTGTCACAAAAAATTACCCACAGTAGCTGGTAAATTAGACAAGTATGGTGAAGTGAATAATATTCATTATCTCATTACATTGGCACCTGTCAAGTGATATATTGTGGTATAGCCACATGTGCAGGTTTTTAATGCAGATTATGAAGCCTAAACCAGGAGTGGATTAAAAAAAGAAGAGAGGTTTTATCTGTTCTTAATAATTTCTCTCCTTTTATGATCCAATCCTTATTTTGGCTTCAAAATCTTCACCAAAAACTGGCAAGAGGACAGTTAGTCATTGAAGGTGATGTGTTGGAAGCATAAGGATCTGAGCGACTTTGACAAAGGCCAAATTGTGATGTCTAGACAAGTGGATCACAGCATCTCCAAAGGGACAAGTTTTGTGGAATATTATCGGTATGTAGTGACAGACAACCAATAAACTGGTAACAGGTTCATGGACATCCAAGGCTCATCATGGCACTATATGGTTAGCAATGTATATAATATACTGATGCAGAATCTCAGGATATGGAGGCATCATCACCCTTAGCTTGCATTGCACAGTATTTGTAAGACAAGCATAAACCTTTGTATAGCTTTTCTACAGACTCCATAGCGTGGCTGTCTGCTGTTTCCTGGCTCGGTGGTGGGCAACACTGTCTAATCTAACCTTAGTAATGGCAAGATGAGACAACCCTTTTAACCATTCATAAGCAGCTGTGTATCCTTTGAGTTTAGCTGGGCTGCATAATACAGATGGAGATAGATAACAATATTCTGTAAAAATTTCAGGCTCCTAGTGGGTGGTGAAGAAAATTTTCATCTGATCTGCATTTAGCTGATTTGCTACACACTGGGATTAATTGGAAAGTCCCCATGATTGTTATTTGCTTTTGGCAAATTTATGGGAACAATAGGTGAGTCCATTCTATCACTGTATTCTGTAGATCAGCGACTCAACAAAATGTCTAAACAGGTGAAATTAATTGCTCACCCTGAATCCTGGCCAGATCTGAGCCCAAGGCTCCACTGCTGTTCCTATGCTGTATAGAAACAACTCCCTACAGTTGGTACCTCCTACAGAAGTAGAAACTCTCACCAGATTTTGACCTCTCCATGTTAAATTAAAAGTTAAACCTGTTTCCCCACAACAATGAGGGAACTTATCTCATTTTCTAATGACATATTTAAGAAAAACGTTGCACTTTAATCTACTGCCACTTTTTTTTTTTGACAGATCTTTTAGGTCCACATTAATGTGTCCTAATGATCTGAATTGGACACACCTTTCAATACTATAAAATTCATAAATAAACCAAAATATACTTATTCTACATTTAATGCTGTGTCATTTGTTGCTACATAGTTGGGAATTTACATAATATACTTCTAAACATATCCTCAGCCAAACGTGTTAAAATGGCCAAGAAAAACTCAGTCTTTCAATGCAGCCCCACTGGAATATGAAGCCTGCCAAACACAGACTCTCTTTATCCGCCAGGCGATCTGACTAAAACACCTGCTGAATGCAATATATAACACTCACTGCCCCCTCCTTACAAACAATAGTGCACTTATCAGCTTGTGTTATTTCAAAGTATTAACTGAAAAATACATACACTGCATGAGTAAAAGTAAGTGTACACCTCTACCAACCAGGGGGTTCAGACACAATAATAGGCTTAGAAAGTCAAGCTTAAAGGGGTATTCCAGTTGTTAGAAGTGATCCTCTATCCACAGCATACAGAACGACTGGTGGCACAAACGCATGGTCGCTCCATTCATTTTTATGGAAGTTCCATCCGCTCCATTCTTATCGGGGAGCCCCAGTTCTCATGATCAGTGGGGGTAGAGGGTGGCTCTCTTCGTGCTCACCATGGACTCTTCATTTATCCATTGACTTTAATCTGTGTATTCACACACCCCAACCACCAGTTCGTGGACTGTTCATGTATTATTTTGCCCATAATTATGTATCCCTCACGAACTTTATAGTCTATGGGTACATGAAAACCACAGGTGCAACAACAATGCCATCTGTGTTTTTGTGGTTTTCACAGATCATTGCTAGAACAGGCTCTGGAAACAAGGATGACACACAAAAACTGAAAATCATGGAACCACCGATCAACCATGGAAGGATCATGGATAGTGTCATGAATGAAACACTGACCATGCTGTCATGGACATACCGTATCGTGGACACACGTGATAACGAGGCCTAAGAATTAATTCGCACATATGTTCTTGATATAAGAATATATTGGTAAAAGTCTCATTTTAACATCAGTGTGAGGGTTTAGCCATATATTGTCAATTGCATTCACCGTTGTAGTGCACCATTTTCTGTGAATTTTTGTTATATAGTTTGTCACATCCGCACACTTGGCTATCCTGTGTAGGATGTTGTTGAGGTACATGTGGTCCGCTGCTGGCATCCTCAATTGTATGCATTTTTGCTGGGGATTATGTTCAGCAGCGGACCACATGTGCAGGATTTGCTCCCCCGGTCATAAATGCGCAACAGCATTTGGGGTTTTTGAGCATTTTCTGCCATTTTAGACCACTTTTTTTCTGTGACTGTGTTTGGACATTTATACCTGCAGGTGTGGCAACTCCAGGTTGAATGTGCCTTGATTTGACTAATGGGCAACATTCAGGTGCACCTTTGCAGCCTGGGTCACATGACGTCAGGGTTAAGAGGGACTCACAGCCTCCGCCCCCCTCCCATCGTATATGTTACCTGTAAAAACCACAAGTGTGTTTACTACTATAAGTGGGTTTGTTGTCAGTTTAATGCTATATCTGTTCATATTTGCTATTATATTACTGATTTTGCTCTGATTGTCTGAAATCAAGCCGCTGCTGCAAAGCATGCAATATTGCTGCAATGTGTGAACATAGCCTTATATTAATATGAAAATGGCCACAAAACTCCAAAATCAGCAAAGGGACTGAATAGCAGGAGTCTGGGTCTGTTTTGTAACTATGGTGTTGGCAAGGAGCAAGTGTTTGGGTCCTTTTTCCCCTGTAACTCCTTGTGAAAATAAATAATTTTGGACAAAAGCAGCATTTTATTGGAAAAAATATAATTTTTAATTTCATAGCAAGGTGTATTTAAAATCTATGAAATGCCTATGAGTTCAAAACACTCAGTACACCCCTCAATAAATTCCTTAAGGATTGAAGTTTCCAAAGTGGGGTCACTTTTTGGGAGTTTCCACCGTAGGGGCATCTCAAGGTCTCTTAAAATGCAACATAGAGACCAAAAGCCACTACAGCAAAATCTGGCCTCCAAAAGCTATATGGTGCTCCTTTCTTTCTGAATTCTGCTGTGTGCCCATGAAGCAGTTTATGACCACATGTTTCTGTAAACTGCAGAATCAGGGTAATACATATTGTTATTGTTAAATTTCACCTCCATTTTGCTTTAACTCCTGTGGAACACCTAAAGGGTTAACAAAGTTTCTAAAACCAGTTTTGAATAATTTGAGGGATATAGTTTCTAAAAAATGGGTCATTTACGGTGGTTTCTATTATGTAAGCTCCTCAAATTCACTTCAAAACTGAATTGGTCGATAAGTCAGTTTGGGAAATTTTCTTGAAAATTTGAAAAAAATTGCTTCTAAAATTCTAAACCTTCTAATGTACCAATAAATAAAATGACATTTACAAAAAGATGGCAACATAAAGTATAAATATAGGCAATGTTAATTGCTAACTATTTTTTGAGGGATAGCAACACTATCTGTCCTAAAATTGTAGAAATTAAAATTTACAAAATTGATAATTTTCCCAGATTTTCTGTATACAGTATTTTGGATGCTTTAATGAATAAAGATCAAACATGTTGACCCAAATTTACCACTAACATGAAGTACAATGTGTCATGCAAAAACTATCTAAGAATTGCTTTGGCTAAGAAAAACACATCAGATTTGCAATTATAGGCAGGGTAAGGAAAGTGAAAACCAGTTGTGTCTGGACAGGGTTAAAATCCACACCATATGTCAATTTTTTGCACAGATTCAGCACAAATTCTTTACACGGCAAGTGTAATGAGATCTGTTTTTCTGGGTTTTCTGGGCTACAGATTGATGGCCTATTCTCCGGAATGGTTATCTACATTGGTGGAAGTTTGACAGCTGGCACCCCCACCGATCAGCTGTTTCAGGCTGCAGCAGCACTGAGCGTAGGCAGAGGCAGGAAGGTTTACTGTGGAGTTGCTGTGGGGGCTAGGAGCTAAGCTTCCGTATGCTGGTGCCAGAAGCTACACCGTGTATGGATCCTTCTGTTTCAGCTTTGGATACTGTTAATGTCCTGCTCAATGGCCAAGTTAAACAGCTTATCGATGGCATGTCAAACCCCCACTGATATGATATCAATGACTTATCAGTTGCAGAAAGAGCTGAGCGTCTACGTGTAATGGCAACACCCCCATTGCTCCTAGAGGCTCATTTGCATATGTTAAAATTTTCTTTTTCTCAGACATGCGGGCACATATGAACATGGGACCAACACAAATGCCTTCAGCTGCCAAGTGCTCATGTAACAGGTCAGCCAGTGTCATAGGTACAAATCTGCTGACAGGTGCCCTTTAATGTAATAGTTTATTGAGATGTCTTTCACTCTTGAGCATTTAAGAGGAAATTGAATACATATTTCAAAATTAAAATACAGGACAACAGTATATGGATCCATTTGCTGGACGACGGCTGTGAGAAAGCATGATGAGCAAATGACATAACCAGTTAATTGCATTCCATCCTTAATACTGTCACAAGGACCCTATTATTCCACCATGCTGGCATATTATTTATAGTGGAAAGAACTGCAGTATTGTATTATGCAAACATAAGATTATATATTGAATAATCCTGGAACTTGTCAGTCATTTTGCCAAGAAAATTACTAACCATTTTCCAGCCAAAGTTCCTGCCAGATTCGCTACATTAAATACCAAAAGTCTAAGTTATTTGGGGCCAAAATGAAAACACCCATGAGTAGACTAATCTGTGGCAGTCTTTATATATATATATCGTCTATATATATATATATATATATATATATATATATATATATATATATATATATATTTTGTGTGTGTGTGTGTGTATATATATATATATATATATATATATATATATATATATATATATACACACACACACACATATACATACACAATTTGGTGTTACCGCTTTGATTTTTTGTTTTGTTTGTTGCCTAGGCCAGTTTCATAGGTATATGCAGACGGCAGTGTACTTGCAGACTTTTTTTCATTTTTAGTCACAGATTTTGATGTAGATTTCCCTCAGATCTTTCCCTTTGAAATCTGCACTGAAAATCCACACAAACAAATGACATGCTGTGGATTTCACTACAGGTCAATTTCTGCACTGTGTGCAAGAGATTTTGAAAATCTTGTATATGCCTAGCTGGTATTATATTACATTGCATGTATGCATTCTGTGCATATACTCCAAATGATCTTAATATGGGCGCATCTGTCTAATGACCCACAGTGACCGCATCATACTGTAGATCCCTATGAGGCAGTCAGTTCAGTTTATAAGACCCACAGTCAGGCTGGGAATAACTATAGTGCATTTACACCACTCATATAAAGTGCTGCTGCTCTCTTATCCTGCACTGAGATACTATAGGACCACCAAGATTAGGGACTGAATGGTCAATGCTAGAACTGCATTCCCTATAGTTAGGCCACTGTTCTACATGTATGGGCTCAGTGGGCTTTGGGTACTGCATTCTTGACTAGGAATTGTGAGGTTTTTTGGATGTTGAACTAGTTGTTATAATGAATATCTGTACTAAATGCTAATCAACATCTAGTAAATATTATGACTTTCTAGTCATGACTTTCTATTAGAGGTAAGTGAATTTCTCGAAATTTGTTTTGGGTCCAATTCTAACGAATCAGTCAAAAAGTGTAATTCAAATCAATTGTAACCAAATCAAAAGTTCTCCAATTGGCCTGAAAATTGGTGTAGGACACCGTGGTCTTCTGGAACTCGTAATTTTGAGTGACACTGACATATAAACATGATGTTGCTCAACAAGCAGTCCCAAAATTATGATTTAACAGGGGCAGAGGGCTGCCACTCTTTGTACACACATGGTTACAAAAACCCCATAGTAATAAAAATAGAAGCACAATAGGACATCCCCTGGCTGTGAAAAACTGTACAATACTATACTATATATTGTGCACTTATATATGGTAGAAAAACTGTAACAGATTTTTTGGAAAAGAATACAGGCCCAATTAGATGTCCACTGGCTGCGACCAAACTATACACTGCTATTGATGCGCTAAAATAAGATTATTTGCGCTCTTAACGGTGGAAAATTGCAACAGATTTTTGGAAAGAAACAAGGTGCAAATGTGCAGTGTATGCAGCAAAATATTTGCTTCTGTTGATGGGAAATATACTTTTTTCACACTTATGAACTGTAGAAGCACTGAAATACCTTTTTGGACAAAAAGGCTGGCTCATCCACAGAAAAACAAGAGTATTATATCTTTAAAAGCATGTGTCTTGTCCTGTGCAGCACAACAAATGAAGTCCTGAACAAATGCAGGTGACCTGACTGTAAGACACACAGTATACTAACTGCCTCTATGCTCTCCCTAATGATAAAACCTGACTTTCTACCTAGTAATTCAATCTATCTAACTAAATCTATCCTCTTCACAATGCATACACTGTCCCTGCAAGGGACAATGGCTTCTGTTCTTCAGAGCTAGATAGACCAACCAACATCTTCCCTCCTGGTTGTCAGGATGACTGCATATCATTGTGGGCAAACCTGCCAGGTGCCCCGTTATGAGTCATAGATCTTTCATCTTCATCCTTCCTGCCCCATTTTCTTCGTCCACACGAATCGCCAACAATTTTGATTTCTTTGGAAGAAGAATTTTTGTGAAATTCCGGATGATTCTGATTCATTTAGAACCGTTTCACTCATCTCTAATGTCTACTTATAAATTCTCATCTGTTCTCCAAATGTCCCAGGAAACAAGGTCTCATGATATCTGAAAACATTTTGCAAGACCACATCATACAGCAGGAATACATGACACCAGAAGAACACCACATTATTTTTTCTTGCTGCATATTCAGTTTGGGGACCTGCCATGTGCTGATTGTACTCAGCATGGAATTCAAAATAAAGGCTTCCCTATAAGAGCAGTTTCCAGCTAATCTCTCAATGTTATTTCATTGCCAGGAGGCATTATGCTGCGAGCTTGGAAAACACCTGCAATCCCTGTAGTGTACCTACAGAACACACAACTTCTCACACTGCTGAGTGATATACTAAGTGTGAGAAACATAAAACAATTCAAAGCAACTCGTCCTCCCTACTCATTAAGCAGATACTTGTGTGTCCACCAGTGTCTGGTGCAGAGATACTATAGCTTTTTTATCTGCATTGCTTTCCGAATACCAATGCTCGCTGATTTCTGGAAACATGGACGTCTCCTGGTATCTGTACTCCTAACAAATGTACATGTCAGTAAAGGAGATATAAAAACTTATCAACAGTCAATTAAAAGAGCTGGACTCAAGAAGGTACAATGTACTGTAACAACATACAAAACACATTGCATACAGTCTAAACACAATTACAAGTAATTTCTACGGTGCAAGTAGGATGGGGGTTAAAAGAACGGCATCAGAAAATTACTAAAATTTTAAGTTAAAAATATATTTTTTATAATTTTTTAATTTATTATATCACCATATACACTTGAAATGAAGTGAATGGCTGTTGTAACCAGCTCCATTGTGTACCCAATGGACGAAGCTGTTTAGTTTTAGTGTTGACTTCAAGCTACTTCAGAACACTGGATTGGTGGGAGTGCAGGATGTCAGAACCCCACCAATCATATAGTTTGTTCCAGAGGGTAGTCCATCAATATAAAAATCCTGGACATCTTTAACCACAGTAGCAACATGTGCATGAACCATTTATTTAAAAATATCATAGAATTGGTGAAATGGGAAGGGGGGGGGGTATGGAAATCTGCCTGTCCATGAAGCTTATGTGATACTGTATTTCTGTTATATATGAACTACTCAAAGTCAAAACATTTAATTATCACATAAATGTCTGCCATTAAATCATTGTAGCAATGTAGAAAAAATGGTTGTGGCATAAAGATGTAACAATGTATGTACAAATTTATGTTTCGAAATGGTTAAAATGAACCAGTTACAAATTCCCAGACCAGACTAAACTGGTGTATTTAGCAACCCAAACAATAAAAGGCCACAGTGTGAATTCATTAACTATTCATACTGATAAAATGAGCTCTAATGATCTCTCTTTAGGTAGCCGCAGACGACCATTGATAGACATGTAATGTATCTTATGTTTCCGTGAACAGGATGTGGAAAGGTTTTGACGTTCAACTTTTCAAATCTCAAAAAATTAAGTGGATTATGTTCTATAAGATACACAAGCCTATGCTCAGGGTCCTATGTACGGATGGTAGTACTATGTACAGCTTGTAAGTATGCAATAATATAAAGGACTGGGTGAACGTCCTAATAACATTCTATTATATAATATTACATAGGGATATACTGCCTTCAGACAATGTATAATAAGAGCACTTTTACACATCTAAATCAGACTTCCTGATAACATAGTAATAAATTAGTTCTCCAGAACATCTTCTGGAGATAAAAAAACATCCATTTATTTTACATTCTTATAAAGCAAAAAGTGCATATCTTCGAGAAGACATGCATTTTGGATGAAACACAGAGGGACATTGATCAAGACCAGCATTTTGAACGCCAGTCTCGATTCCCCTTGCACAGCCACAGGATGAACCAAATCTATTCAGAGGTGCAGGCCTCTCATAGATTTGGTGTATCCTCCCACTGGCTGTTCGGTAGGTTAAAATAAATAAATAAAGAAAACTGGCATGAATGCAGATAAATGTGCCAGGTCTGCTGGTCCCACCCTAACCACTCCCCCTTTCTAGCCACTTCCGAAAAGTGGTGAGGAGGGGTGAACATATCGCATGCGCCAAAATGTACAACATTGTTACGGCACAATAGTGGCAAACAAAAATTAAAAATTCCCCCATAGCTTCAGAAGATATGACTAAGGACTCATTCACATGACCGTATGAATGAGTCCGCATCCGTTCGGCAATTTTGCCTAACGGGTGCGGACCCATTCATTTCAATGGGGCCGCATCCGTTGTTCTGCTACGCGGCCCCACAAAGATATAGAGCCTGTCCTATTCTTGCGGACAAGAATAGGCATTTCTATAATGAGCCACCTGTTCCATTCCTCAAATTGCGAAACGCACACGGGGGGCATCCGTGTTTTGTGGATCGTCAATTTGCAGACCATGGGGCAGAACACAGTTACTGCAAAAAGTTAACTGGTATAATGTTGTATTGTTGAGAAAATGTGTTCTGATTTACTGTACCCAAAAGCATTCTATGGATAAGTCAGGGTTAACACCTTGCATCAGCCCCTTTTAGGTTGCCAGGAGATGGATCTTGGTCCCTGGTTAGTGAGGAAGAGAGAAAGTCTACTTGTGCTTACTTCTCAGAGCTAGGCCAGAGCACAGAGAATCTTCTCCTCAGAGACATCTACAACTAAATCTACTTCATTCAAAGGTGCTACAAAAAGAGAAAGGAAGATAAGAAGGCCCAGAATCTCTGAGGCCATGCACTGAAGTCAGACAGCAAGGTATTATGCTCATTATGGAGAAAGAGACTTCCCTGTGCGAGGGAACACTGCTATAATGCACCCTTCCACAATTTAAAATGGTTTGGACAACCGAAACTTAATTCTGTAACCCTCAGCCTGGAAAATACAGAAACATCTACTAAGAGCCTCAGTTGCATGCCTAAAGTTATGCAGAGAGACTCTAGAAAGAGTACCACAACTCCCATCACTGCTGATATTCATACACTGCTATTAGGAAAGAATTGCACTGTGATTTACTTGTGCCTTGATACTGTTGGATGTACTACTACTCCTATTCTGCACTTTAGTAAAGAGAGACTTATTTATTTATGTCAACTGGCCTGATCACTGACTCCTGTACCATCTGCAAGCCACTTCATCCACACTCCTGTCTTATACCTGCCAAAAGGGGTTGTGCAGGCAGTATATATTGATGACCTGTTCTCAGTATAGGTCATCAGTATCTGATCTGGGTCCATTTGAAGACGAGCTGGCGCTCCATGTGAGTGCTGCATCCTCTTCAGTACACTACACGTCAACCCCCTTGCAGCAGCAGCTAACATAATTACAAGTACTCACTCCATTCACTTGAACTTGAACTTGTAATTACACTATGCATCTGAGACAACGGGCAATGTAATGAAGAAGAAGTAGTGGTTGTATGGAGGGCCTCCTCCTCTTCAAACAGCTGATCAGATACGGAGAAAAAGTGAGGATAGGTCATCAATATACAGTGCCTTGCAAAAGTATTCGGCCCCCTGGAACTTTTCAACCTTTTGCCACGTTTCAGGCTTCAAACAAAAAGATATAACATTTTAAATTTTTGGTGAAGAATCAACAAGTGGGTCACAATTGTAAAGTGGAACGAAATTTATTGGATCATTTAAACTTTTTTTGTAATAATAAAACTGAAAAGTGGGGCGTGCAAAATTATTTGGCCCCCTTGCATTAATACTTTGTTGCACCACTTTTTGCTGCGATTACAGCTGCAAGTCGCTTGGGGTATGTCTCTATCAGTTTTGCACATCTA